>OU343223.1:276967198-277074578 GCA_910596185.1 Chrysanthemum makinoi | reverse complement strand
TTACAGATTTTCTTAAAATTAAGACTTGAAAATCCAAAAAATTATAATAGTTGGATCACTCCTAAACCTTATTCAGTGTTAGTTACTCATATGTAATATTAGCTTATTATGGCTTTATGTTTGTTATTAGCCTTAAGCTTATGTAGAAGGCCCTCAGCTTAGGCCAAGCCCATAGGTGAAGGGAAGGATAGGTGTGTTGCCCTAGCTCCTGCCTATAATACCTTATGTAAACCTTCATTTGAATGTTGGTTGTTCCAGTTATTCTCTCATTCACTCTCTTGCTTAACCGTTTTATAGTATATCGTGTGCGTGTGTGAGTTTTACTTGTTCAATCGCCTCTCTATCTTTCTTATAAGCTTGTGTGGTAAACTTTGTGACCTAACAGTGGTATCATCGCCAATAGTTGGGTGTACAAGTTTGTTTTTTGAAATTTTTTGTTTTTTGGTCTTACGCGTAAGATAATGTGTTATTTGGTTCGCTTAAAAACTTGTTTTTTACATTTTTAATCCAAGATTCTTGTACTTTCAACGTTTTAAGGTGTTAAAATACTTGTTTTTGCCAAAAAGTTTCAAAACTTTAGCGTGGATAAACTTTTTGAACTTGATTTTTTTCGTGGGTGAAGTTCTACTCGTAACCTGTTTAGCCGTTTTAGTTCATCAAGATTCACACTTTTGTGTTTTTTGGTTCTTGAACGCTATTCCATAACCAAAATCTGGTTTAGAAACATATTTGGGCAAAATCAAAGTTACGAGTAAACCTACGCGTAGTAAAACCCTAAAACTACGCGTAAGTTTTCCTTGGTTTGATCTTCATTTTCGTGGTTTATTCCGTGTTTTCTTACTTGGATAAGTCTGAAAATACGTCGACTTTGGATATCTTTTACACTGTGATAGTGTAAAAGATCATTTGGGCAAAAACCCTAAAATTACGCCTAAGCATAAGCTTACGCGTAGAAATCCTACGCCTAAGATTTTCCCTACGCTAAGCCTAGTCTTACGCATAAGAAAATCCTACGCCTAACTTTCTATGCATAACTTTTGTCTACGCCTAACTTTAGTGTCTTTTCCTACTTACGCGTAAGCTAAATCCTACGCGTAACTCCTCATTGTTACGCGTAACTTTGGTGTTTTTACTCATAAGTGCTACTTGGTTCTTGTCTTTTCTACGCCTAAGGATACTTCATCAACAAAGGTTCATTCGACTACAAAGATCCATTTTACCAACACAAGTTTATCAACATGTCACAACCACCATACTCTAACTATTTCCCTTACACTTATCCTCATCCTCAACGTCAACAACAACTAACTCCACAACATCAACAATGGAATCAACAACAAGCAATTTATCAACAACAATTTAACCAACAACATACTCCACAACTTGCTGCAAATCCACAACCTCAAATGGTTCAACCACCACCAAGTCTTCAAGCGCAACCGTACACAAATGACTTTAATCAACATCCATCAAGGATCACTATGAGGAAACCCACTTGGTTTGCAAAGATGTTTGAAACTTTAAGCAGCCAACAATCAATTCATGAGGCTGGATCACTTGATAGACCTCCAATGCTCACTCCAGGAAACTACGATCAATGGGTGATAAGGTTCTTTAGATTTTGTGATCTAAAGAAGCCACATGGAAAGTTCTTAAAGAAGGTTATCTTGGAAGGTCCATTTGAGATGCCTACTGTCATTGTACCGAGATCCAATGCCATTCCACCAAGAGATGAACAAACGAACATTGCTCTTGTTGCAGACTTGAATCCTCAAGAACTTCTACACTATGAAGCAGATGAGCTTGCAATGGAATATATCCTCCTAGGATTACCAAACCTAATTCTTCGTAGTGTTGATGCTCAAAAAACTGCAAAGAAAATGTGGGATCATATTCGTCTTCTTATGGAAGGATCTGTACTCAATCAGGAAGATTTGGAATCCAAAATTTATTTGGCTTATGAACACTTCATGATTGAACCTGGAGAGACACTCGAGTCCTATCATCAGAGATTTTCAGACATCATCAATGATTTAGATAAACACAACATCATCATGCCAAGAATCACAGTGAATACTAAGTTCCTGAGTAGTCTTGGTCCTGAATGGGAGAAGTATGTCATTTTTCTCCGTCAAGCGAAGAACATGCATCAGTCTACCTACGGATTGTTGTACGATTACTTGAAGCCTCATGAAAAGGAAGTTGATAGGAAAGGATTCTCCGTGCTCAAATTGCTCCACCGACACATCCGGAAAATCAACAACTTGCCTTATATGCTCAAACAAAATTATTCTCCTCAACCAGCAACTCAACCAACTGCTTCAAACCCACCAACGATCAATCACAACAATCTCAACAAAATCAATTGGTTCCATACAACAACAATGATCAAGCACTTCATAATGAGGAATCCGATCCGTTCCAAGCATTGCAACAAGGATTTGCTATGATTGCTAATGCCTTTAGCCGTTATACCAACAAATCCAACAACCGTATTCGTTCCTCATCTAATACAAGGAATCAAGCTGTTGTGAACAATGGACGAGTTGAAGTTCAGAATCGTGGTTATGGTCGGATGGGCGTGGTCAAGGGTTTAATGCTGTGGGTAGGAATAACAATCGAGCTCCAGTGGTGGAACAGAAATGCTCCAAATGGGTTAAATGGTCTTCGATGCTACAACTGCAATGAGAAGGGACACCTGGCTAATGCATGCCCAAAGCCAAGGACTAGGGGCAGTGCTTATTTCAAAGAGGCTCTTCTTTTGGCTCTTAAGGATGAAGCTGGTGGATCTCTCACAGACAAAGAACAGAGTTTTATGGCAAATGCAGATTCAGATGATGATATGGAGGACTTGCAGGCCAATGCAGCTGTTATGTTGATGGCTAATATGCAGGAGTTACACATGAGTGACACAGGCCCAGTGTATGACACTGATGGCTTGTCTCAGGTACCCGAACAAACCATATTTATCTTTGATCTCATATCTCCGCCAACATCTGCATCCGGCAAGGCTCAGAATGTTCAAAATGAGTCGTCCACATCTCATTCCGACGATTTTCAACTAGACCCCGTAGTTATATTTGACGATCAAGATGACCAACCGGTTTCCCTTGATAATCAAATTGACTCCGTGGTTATACTTGAGGATCTCAGTAATGATCATGTTGAGACTCACGTTGAACACGCCGAACTTTTGCCTCATCCAGATTTTGCTCGTTTAATACAAGACCAACAGACCATAGTGGAAAAATGTCATGCCATTATCGGACTTGAAATGCAACAATGCACTGTTAACCAAGGATTTTGAATGTTTACAAAAGCAACTCAACTTTTTCAAAACTCAAGAAAAACGTGAAAACGGTTTTGAAGCAGCTTTTGCCAAATCTTATCAAAACGAAAAATATTTAGAAAGACAGATGCGTGATCTAGCCGCTTCGAAGAATGCTTTGTTGTCTGAAATAGAACAACTGAAACATGAACATAAAAAGCAAATTAACGCTCTCACCTTGGAAAATCAAAAAGCTAAGGCTGAGTTGTTAACTTGTCAAAAACAGTTCTCTGCATACAAAAAGCATTCAACGAAACGAATAGATGATCATCTTGAAGAAATCATCGGCTTGCAAAACAAACTTAAAGAGTTTAAAACTGTTTTTTACAAACATGGCGAGTCGGTCACAGCCATTGAAAAGTTTACTTTAAAACCCAATCCAAATGGATATGGACCGAATCTTGCTGATTACAAACCTAAGCTTTCAACAAAAGCATTCAAACCAAATCCTGAAGTTTCCAGGCAGAAATATAAAGTTGATAATTTTGTTATGAATGTTGTTGAATATCATCGTCAAGAGGAATTAGATGCAGAAGACGAGTCGATCAAAATTAGAAAAAGTTGTTTACAACAAACCTTTTAACTATTCAAAAGCGTCACTTTCGTCACACCAACGGATTCTTCTAACACACCAAGGGTTATCATCAAAACACTTGAGTCTTCTAATGTTAATCCCAAACCAGATTATGCACAAATTTATGGTCCTTTACCTTCCATCAGTGAAGTAAACTCAAAACATGAAAATCGCAAAATTCTTAGATATTTTGACCTTTTCATGGCTGACCTCAAATTTTTACAACATGAGATAGAATATCGTTCTGAAATCAAAATTGATCATTTTCAATCGCCTATGGCGCGAGAACAAAGAGACATTTTTCAGAAAAATCTTTTACCTAATGTTAAAAATTTGAAAAATTGTGCATTAGCCTGGGAAAAGGATTTTCATAAGGAACTTGAGTGATGAAGGTCGTTTTTCGAAAAGAAACATCTATTTCAAACACTAAACGTAAAAAGAAAATGTTGCGAAAAGATGTTGATCGACTCTTGGAAGATGTCATCTGTGCTGATGTCCATAATGCTGTGTTATTGAATTCTTTGTCATATGCATTTGATCATACCTCTGCTGACACTGCTGATTCTGTGATAAATGTTGCAAACACTGATAATGTGCTTCAGATCGAGTCCTTAACAGTTGAAAACAAACGATTGTCAAACGAACTTTCAAATGCAATACGTCGTCTTAATTGGTGTCAAAAAGATATTCACGATCAACAAATTGCTTTTCAACATAAAATCGCCCAGTTGCGTACAAAATCTTCTGATCCTAAAATTGAGCAACTGGATGATCAAAACGTGTCTTTTAAGTGTCAAATCTTAAAATATGAACAAGAACTTTTAAAAGTCAAAAAGGAATATGGTGTCATATTTGATTTACTCAAAAAGACTCGTGATGAAGCATCAAATGAACTTGATCATTATCTTGCACACACTAAAGAAGTTATGCATTTTGCTGGAAATGTTCGGTCTGAAAATCAAGATCTGATTCACACTATCCTCAAGTTAAGAGAAATGTTAGGAAAGTATGAACAACTTCCACCAACCATCATTAAGAGATTAGCCCCAGTAACACTTAGTACTCATGCACCTAGAATCCCTACTGCCAAATCACAAGATGCTAACGTGCTTCCTTCTACTGAAACAGGAATAGTTGCATCTTTTCCAAATGTCCGCACTTCACAGCCTAGGAGCACTAAATCGAAGAATAGGAAGTTGCGACCTACGAAAAGATCAATCAAGAATGCTAAAGTAGAAGAACACCCTAGGACTATGAATAAGACTCACGTTGCCTCCACTATAGATATTGCGTCTGGCAAATGTAATAGAAATAGTGATGTAACGAATGCTAAACCGTTAAGTACTTTTGATATTCAGTCTGATGCACCTTGTGTTATTTGTGGTAAAAGTATGAATTCTGATTGCCATGATAAATGTGTTGCTAAAGCTATCATCTCTCGTTTAAGGAATCCTAAGAACCGGAATACCTCTAGGCCCACTAATCTTTCTAAGTCTGTGCTTGGTAGACCGCCCTCTTTAGATTCTAAGAAACGCATTGCTGTCCCTGTAGCTCCCGTTTCACCTCCTAGGAATGTAGTACCACCTAGTGCATTCACTAAGACTAAAGCAAATACTAGTTATAGATGGCAGAAATGGATATATAACACACTAGGATTTAAGTGGATACCTAAAGCTATTGATGTGTGTATATCTACTATAATGGAACCCTCTAACATTTCGGGTTCCACATCTACTTCTATTCCATCTGTGTCGTCTGCATTGTGTAATGCGGATACAGATCATTCTTTAGATTGTTGATAGCGGATGTTCCCGACACATGACAGGCAATCTTAAACTGTTATCAAACTTTATTGCAAAGTTCATTGGCACTGTCAGGTTCGGGAATGATCACTTCGCAGCTATCATGGACTACGGAGACTATGTCAATGGGAACATCGAAATTAGCAGGGTTTACTATGTGGAAGGCCTCGGTCACAATCTGTTTTCAGTAGGTCAGTTTTGTGATGGAGATTTGGAGGTTGCTTTTCGGGAGAAAACTTGTTTCATTCGTGATCTACAAGGAAATGACCTTATGACTGGATCGCGTAATTCTAGTCTCTACACTATCTCTATGAAAGACATGGTTGCTTCATCTCCCATTTGTTTACTTTCAAAGGCAACATCAACAAAATCCTGGCTATGGCACCGTCGTCTCTCACATCTAAACTTTCAAACCATCACCAACCTTGCTCGACACAAACTAGTTGAAGGACTCCCACGGTTTCGGTATTCTAAAGATCACCTTTGCTCAGCTTGTGAACAAGGCAAAAGCACTCGTGCTCATTTTCCTTCAAAGGTGGAACACAGCTCTCAGAATGTGCTTCATCTTCTTCACATGGATTTGTGTGGCCCGATGCGCGTGCAAACGATCAATGGCAAGCGCTACATCTTAGTAATTGTTGATGACTATTCACGCTGGACTTGGGTCTACTTTCTTCGAAGCAAAGATCAAGCTCCACAAATGATCATCACCTTTCTCACGAAAATACAAGTTCAGCTCGTAACACCGTTCGACTATTCAGAACAGATAAAGGCACTGAATTTGTTAATCAAACTCTTCGTGAATTCTATGAGAAAAGTGGGAATTGCATCGACATCTATTGCACGTACACCAGAACAAAAACGGAGTTGTCGAAAGACGAAACCGAACGTTAGTGGAAGCTGCAAGAACAATGTTAATCAATGCTAAACTTCCCAGTTACTTATGGGCAGAAGCAGTATCTACTGCATGCTATACTCAAAACCGTTCTATGATTACAAAACGCCACAACAAAACACCTTTCGAGCTCGTCCATAACAGAAAACCGAATATAAAACACTTTCATGTATTTGGATCTCTTTGCTATCCGAATAATGATCGTGATGACTTTGGAAAGCTCAAAGCCAAAGCTGACATTGGAGTCTTTATCGGATACTGTGATAATTCCAAAGGTTTCCGAATCTGGAATCGTCGTACAAAACAGGTGCTGGAAACGATTCATGCTCATTTCGATGAACTTACGGAAATGGCTTCGAGTATAACACTTAGAACCCCGGTCACAACCGCTAAAACTTCCCCCAAACCCCATCATCAGCTGAACAAAGCCCCCAGCTTACTCGTCAACAAATGGAAAGGTTATTTGCTCCGCTGTTCAGTGACGATATTGATGAACGTGCTCCAGGTGTATCCGTTTTTTCCGCTGCTCAACCTGATTATACTCTTATACCTGATACACCTGCTACAACAACTACTGTTGAAGATGCACCTACACCATTTGACTCCACCACAACAGTTGAACAAACCGCTTCCAACAATGATGAAGATGCTGATGATATTCTGAATGTAGTACCCCCCCCTGCAGATTTTGATCCAAATGCGTTCTTCAACCCGTTTGCTAATGAGACTGCTGCACTAGATGTCGCGGAATCTTCAACAAACCATTTGAATCCTCAGAATCTGCACAATGTATACCAACATCAACCCTCCACACATAGATGGACAAAAGACCATCCTCTGGAAAACATTATTGGCAACCCGAATCAACCAGTCGTTACAGACAACGTCTTCACATAGATGGTGAACATTGCATTTATGCACTCACTGTCTGCCAATCTGAACCTAAAAACATCAAAGACGCAATGACAAAAGACAACTGGATTGAATCCATGCAAGAAGAACTCAACCAATTCAAACGTCTTGAAGTATGGGAACTGGTTGAAAGACCAACAGAGTCTTCGTCATTGGTCTAAAATGGATTTGGAAAAACAAATTGGATGCTGAAGGAAATGTTATCCGGAATAAGTCACGTCTGGTGGCTAAGGGTTATCGTCAGGAAGAGGGTATTGACTTTGAAGAATCTTTTGCTCCGGTTGCTCGTCTTGAGGCTGTTCGGATATTTCTAGCGTTCGCGGCTCATATGAATATGACGGTCTATCAGATGGATGTCAAAACTGCGTTTCTCAATGGACAACTTAAAGAAACGGTTTATGTCAGCCAACCGAATGGATTCGTTGATCCTGAGTTTCCGAATCACGTCTACAAACTGAACAAAGCTCTGTATGGTCTCAAACAAGCTCCTCGGGCATGGTACGATAAGCTATCATCCTTCCTCATTGCTAATAATTTCACCAAAGGTTCGGTTGACCCAACTCTTTTTATACAATATCACGGGGAACATCTCTTAATTGTTCAAATTTACGTGGATGACATCATTTTTGGGTCTACACATAAAAAGTTTTCAATCGCTTTTGCAAAACTAATGAAGAAAAATTTTGAAATGTCCATGATGGGTGAACTCACGTTCTTTCTAGGACTGCAAGTTCATCAATCACCCCGTGGTATTTTCTTGAGTCAGTCCAAATATGCCCTTGAATTGTTAAACAAATTTGGAATGAAAACTGTGACACCTATGCCACACCAATGGCTCATACCAAGAAGCTAGACGCTGATTTACATGGGAAATTGGTGGACCCTACAAAATACCGTAGTATTATTGGGTCTCTCATGTATCTAACAGCTAGCGGACCTGATATTGTCTTTGCCGTTATATCTTGCTCCGTTATCGCGCGACCAACTGAAACTTACCTCTCTGAGGCTAAAAGAATCCTCCGATACATAAAGGGAACCATTAACTTGGGGATCTGGTATCCGAAGGATTCTGGTTTTGAACTAATCGCTTTTTCAAACGCTAACCACGCAGGATGCTTAGACTCACGGAAAAGTACTTCAGCAGCTTTACAATTTCTTGGTGATAAACTGGTGTCATGGCAATCGAAGAAGCAGGATTGTACATCGCTGTCCTCAACCGAAGCAGAATATGTAGCCATGTCGGCGTGTTGTGCTCAAGTCATTTGGATGAGAACACAACTCAAAGACTATGGTTACGTATTTGGCAGAATCCCGATGTACTGCGACAATCGGAGTGCCATTGCGATCTCGTGCAACTCAGTTCAGCACTCGAAATCAAAGCACATCGATCTTCGATATCATTTCATCAAGGATCCGCCGTGGAACAGGTACTGTTGAATTATATTTTGTGGGTACAGAATACCAATTGGCATATCTTCTCACCAAAGCCTTGCCTCCCGCTAGGTTTAATGAGTTGGTCCACCGGATTGGTATGAGGTGTTTGACTCAAGAGGAATTGGATGACCTCCTAAAACAGTCTTAAAAACCTGTCAAACACCAAAATCTCTTTTGTAAATAATTTTTCAAAAACAAAATACAAAAGTATAAAACCTGATAAAACAACAAAAATATTCTTCTATCTATTTTTCTTTCAACATTGCAAGTACGTTTCTTCCGTCAACACTATAATCTTTCAAAATTCAATATTTTTCGATCTAGTGTTGAGGGGGAGAAAATTATAACTTAACTGTTTCAAAACATCTGTGTACTTGCATGTTATCATATCCCGGTTGTTTCTTTTATCATTGGTGGTAAACTTTTCTGGTTAAACTGACACTCCTCGGACTAAAATTTATAACCTTTCATCATTTATTAAGTTGAGGGGGAGTGTCGTCAAGTTTCTTTCTTAAAATCTTCATTTGGTAACCAAAATGGAAGTTAAAAGGCTTTGTATGAAAAAGGAATAGGTGGAGGGACCAAAACTGTCAAAAGATGAAAGTCATTTTCAATAAAACTTTTCCACCTAATTTGTCACTTCACATTTATTACTCTTAACCTACTAATCCTACGCATAGAATTCACTCAAGAAATCCGAAGTTTTGATCATAAATCTGTAAGTGTTTTTGCGTTTGTAACATGTTTCTAAACATTGGTTTTGATTTTCAAACGAATCCAACGGTTAAATCTACTTATATGGGTGATTTTGTGTTCTTCGCATACGCGTAAGAACACATGATCATGTTTTATGTGTTTGTGGCTAAAAAGATTGTGTCAAAATGCTTTTACAACATCAATGATATCTTTTCTATGCTCAAAATACACCCAGAAACACGAATTAATGGATTTTGATAATTAGGGTTTATGAGTCGAAAAGATTGTTGGGTTATGTTCACATATTGATGAATTGATGATTTCCAAGGTTGTTAACCACCCAGAAACTCTAAATGTTTAACAATTTGGAATTAGGGTTTAATGTTCATAACTTTGGGTATTTTTGATTCTCAACGAATTAGATGTTATAAATTGGTTTATAGACTCTCTCAACATCATAGACCTACCAGAATTTGTTTGGTGCAAATCCCATGGCTAGAAATGATACGCGTAAATCTTAACCCTTAGGGTTTTGACCTACGCGTATGACTTTCTACGCGTAACTATTAACGAATGATTCATGCCATGTTTTGTTGATAAAATGATGTTTTGTGTTAACTTTGATGATTTGATGAACTTATTTCAGGCTTTGCTACGCTTAATATTCAGAATCAAGGTCATTTGCAACTCTACGCATAAGGATTACCCTACGCGTAGTCAAGTTATGCGTAAGAATAATTCTACGCATAACTATTACGCGTAAGGTTCTACAATGGGACTACGCGTATCCTGTGAAGGATATGCGTAAATAGTGACCTCTACGCATAAGGTCTACTCTTACGAGTAAGCCTTACGCGTAAGGTCTTTATACGCCTACGCGTAAGCTCTACGCATAAGGTCCCCTATTCCTACGCGTAACATTTCTTACGCGTAAGTTAGGATCCTACGCGTAAGCTTTCGTCTACGCGTATATCATCTATGTTTACGCTTAACTTTGCCAAAACTACGCTTAAGCCTGGATTGACCTTCATAATGAATTGTTACGTGTACAAACTTGTAAATAAACTAATCATAACGTCACGAATCCAATAATGTCACTAATAAACTTAATCGTTTGATATGTTGTGAACAATAAGTGATAACATAAACTTTAAAACTTAAAGTTAACTAACTCACGAAACATTTCACGACGTCATTGGACTATTGGACAAACAAGTGACTTAGGACTCGTAACAATCATTGACACTGTACATTCAATAACTAGACAATAGACCTTCTGTTGACTAACACTATGTCTTTCGATATGTTGGTTCTTTTGGCTAATGTTATTTCGATCACGACATGGTGAACAAATGAATGTGGATGCACCTGAGATTCTCACCATTGCTGATATCTTCCCAAACGGTTATCCGTGAAAGATTGGAAAGAACAACCTTAGGGTTGACTTTGATACCCTCACTTGCTCAGAATCTTCCTGCTTGATTGCTGTGGATATTCTCGAGGATCATCCCTACCAGACCATGCTCTCACACTCTGCCACAGTTCCAGAGGTCTACATTCAACAATTCTGGGATTCTATGCAGAGGATCACTGGTCAAAGTGCGGTGAATGTGACACTTAATCACAAACAAGTCACTATCACTCCTGCTGACTTACGGGTTGTTCTCATCATTCCTGACATCGCTCCAACCGACTTCTTTGCTACCCCTACTGAAGAGACAGTCCTGAAATTCTTGATAGATATTGGTTATGATGAAGCTTCAGAATCATTACTAAGCACTCTCACGTGGAGCTGAAGTATTCCTCAACCATGGAGAACACTCTACATGATCATCACCAAATCGGTCTCGGGTCGTGACAGTGGCTATGAGCATCCCAAGCTCATGGAACTGCAAATTTTCTGTTCGTTGATCAACAAGAAGGACATTGAAATCGAAGCACTGATATGGGAGGACATGATGGTATTTCACAAGAAGCTTGGCTCCAAGATTCCCTATGTCGGATACACCAAACTGTTGATCCAGAGAGCACTTGGACTCATCACCTGACATCCCCATGAGGCTCAATGACCCATGATAATCATCGCGACATATTGACTGAACCCATACTATCCGTCAGAATCAAAGAATCGTCAACAAAGAAACAGGGTTCGGTTTTACCTGATCACCTTCTAACCACCAAAATCAAAAAGCTTGAAACATATAAAAGGTATCGGTTAGCCGTAAAAGAAGGCAAAGTTGGTCATCTTGATGAAAAATCTTCTGGTACACCTACTCGGAGGACCAGAAAGGCGTGCTGGAAGTGTTACTAGTACAGATCTTTATAGGAAGCTTCCCAAAAGGAATCCTCCTCGTAAAAGGATTGTTCATCTAAAGGAAGCTGAACCTATTCCCACATCTGAACCGCAAAGAAAGCTTGTGGACTAAAGCTCTGAAGGTACTGACACAGATGAAGAGATTACCTACTCTGAATCTACAACTGTAACACCTCCTTCAGCAGCTAAACCTCCAAGTCCACCAGCTGACAAAGGAAAAGGAAAGACTCATGTACTTGTACCGTATGATGAAAGCTCAGATGAAGAAGAAGAGCAACTGGATATATCATACAGGAAGAAGTTTAATATCGTTAGACACCTTCAAAAAGCTGAAGAATTTGCTAAAGACCAAATGGGTGGTCCTGGAGGATCAAGTGGTGCTGCCCACTCTGAACCTTCTCCTGATGCGGTTAATCAACCCGATAAGGGAGCTGGTGCCACCACTCTTATGCAACAACAAAAGCTTGTGGAGGATACTATCGAATATGAGTTTGAGGAACCGGAAACTGAGAAGTCCGAAAAAGATCAAGATGTTGATTATGATACGTTTCTTCTAGATAGTCCTGCGCGATCAAAGGAAGAAACCGCTAAACCTCCGAAGGATCCAGAGTCTCCTCATATCTCTTCATCATCAGATTCTCTTCTCACTCCTCACCACCACCATCAAAGAAGTCAACCAAATCATCATCCAAATCCGGGAAGAAACCATCTAAATCTTGGATTTCTCAAGCTCATGAACGGATTACCAAAGCTGTCAAACAAGTCGGAAAGAAAAACGTGCTCAACAAAAAGCTGAATTTCTTTGCTGATCACATACAGAATCTGTATGACGAGCATGAAAAGATGAAAGGAGAAAGGAAGTTTGTTCAGGAATTCATGAAAAATCGCCGTCAAGAGGAACTGAATGAAATGATCGAAGGCTACACGAAAAAGTACCTTCTGGAGTACGTTCCTAAAGTCACAAAGGAGTTGTTCACCAAACAACTTTATCCAAATCTTATGCAGATCGCCAAGCAAACTATTCGATCAACGCCCTTAACCGTCACAATCAATCCAACCGATCCAGTAGTGTTCTCGGATAATGAATTGGTGGCCAAGCTTGTTACACAAATGTCTGCACGATCTGGGACATTTACTTCTGATGAAGGAAAGTTGTTTCAAGCATTACTGGACTACCAACTTCAAGAAGCTTGTAGATTCGAAGCTAAAAAGTCGAAACGTCCTAGAGACGATGAAGACAAGGATAAGGATAAAGATTCTGCACCTAAACGTCAGAAGCAGCCTGGTGAATCTTCTATGATGCAACCTCCTCCACAACGGCCTCCTGTTCAACAAAATCTCCTCCTCGTTCTTCTACTGAAAAACCTCAGGACGATTCCGAGTTACCACCCCTGACTCGAAAACCGATGATCAATTTGAGTATACAGGTGGTGACGATGAAGAGGTCCTTGAGCCCCTACAACAACCCACCTCTCCCAAACAAGTTCAGAAACCGGAATCATCATCTAGGCCTTCGAAAAAGAAGAAGAAGAAGACGCCTCAGACTGACGTCGTATCATGGCTAGATGACGATAAAACAAAGGAATTTGAATGGTTTGCTACTCTTGTTAACAACACTCCCTACCCTGAAGAAGGTCAGAACTTGGTAGACGGTTCTACATTGGAGCATGCTAAAATTTTGCAAGAAAAGTTCCATGTGAAGAAAATGACGAAATCTGAGTTGAAGCGAATCAAGAATGAAGCGTTTCAACTTCTAAAAGACAGCTCTGAAAGTGCCCTCGAGGTCGAATATCACCTTGAAAACATTGCTCGAGCTATGTCTAACAACATGGATTGGCTCAACCCGGAAGCAAACATTGACTTCACACAAAGGGACAACCCTCCATACTACACCGATTGGACCAAACCTCTACCAACACTTGGCCAACCAGCTGAACCAAGGATTCCTTTCAGATATTTCTTCAACAAAGACATGGATTTTCTTCTACACGGTGGCGATGATTCAAGAAAATATGCTACATCGTTGACACTTCCATTCCCAGCAGCCATTGAGGAACGTGCCAATCACTTGTTCTCCAACACAGTGGAAGCATACGCCCGAGATGCATTGTATGGGATTCATCACTGGCCAGAACGCCGAAGAATCTACTACAGAAGCTGTCAGGTTCAGAAGTCTCAACATGTCGTGCATAGTTCTAAAGATATCGTTGCCATCATACACGTTGACCTTTCGTCTAAGTGGGACTACACATTCCTAAAGAAGATCGTAGTCAAACGACAAGATGAACGGGACTATGCTTTCTCTGAGGCTGACTTTGAGAATTTGTCTCTCAATGACATCGAAGACATGTACCTTGCCAAAGTACAGGGTCGCATGAGACAATTCTCAACTGCAGTACAACGCGAATTTATCAAGTCACTTCTCATCTTCATAAGACGCATTGTCATCAAGGAACGTGTAGAAGATCTCCAGCTGGCTGTTGAATCTTATCAGACGCGTGTCAACTTCACTCCTCCAAAGCTTGATCTTCCCGATATCAACCAGCTATCTCAATATACACTCATCAGCAAACCTTTCGGCGTTGTTTACCGTAGTGAACTTCAAAGAAACTGCTTAATGGCGTGTAGCGAACTCCACAAGTTCGGGGATCATACTTTGAAGCTGGTTAGGGATGGATTGGCATACATGTTGAAGGATATACGCCAGAAAATTGGGTCTCCTAAGCGCTGGAATTCTCAGGAAAGGAGGGATGTGAGACGGATCATCACAATGATTGATGAACGGTTGTTTCGAAGGGATCAGTTCAGACGATTGGAGAGTTATGTCGGTGGTCGACCCAGGAGAAACATAACCGGATTTCAACGCCCTGTGCACACTCCTGGGAACATCACTGCACTTCTTGGTACCCCTTGAATTGTTTTCTTCATATCATTTTGGATGTTTGATTAATTATGTTTATGGCTTGTGCACACATTACAGTGTACAACCCGTACTTGTAAATAAAGGACCTTGTGGTACGCCTCAGTGCCACAATCCTTATATAAGGAGCGAAAGCTTCTTACTTTTGAGTAAAACCTATCAAACCTTTCAATTTTCAAGGTTTTGCTCAAAAGAACAAGTACTTTCCCTTATGATTTTCAAAACCTCAACCGTTTATATCACTCGTTGAGGGAGTACTTGAATTAAAACTTTGTTCAAAAATTGTTCACAGTGGTCATTCTTCCCGCAACACTCGAAATGGTCATATTTATTCTCAACTTTTCAAAAATAACATCACATATGCCATTTTTGAGGGGGAGAAAATAAATGATAAGAAATATGTTTTGTCAATGCAAATGAATCTTTGTGCTATAGACTTAACCCATGAATTGACGAGGTCTTAACTGTTAGTAACTCGAAAAGACTTGTCCTGGACGGGTAATAATTTCAAGCTAGTTCGCTAGTGATGTAAACGTGTCTCGCAAAGGACTTGTCTGAGTAGAATGTACCATTCGAGAAACTCTTGGTAACATGAACTCGACGGGTTTGACGACTTTTCGAGGATTGTCTACACCTTCAAGGTAGTTATTAGAGCTAGTTGTCACCTAAAAACTGACAATACAATTCTTTAACTATGCAACGTAACCGTGTCTTGCGGGGGATTGTCTATCTTGAGTGAATCAATTCAAAATGTGCGCACTCTTTCCTCACTGTGCATTTTAACCGTTAAAACTCTTAAGCACATGTGGAGGGGGAGTATTTATGCAAAATCTTATCTCAACAGTGGTACTAAAATGTTTTTCATTCATAAACACTGTGAGAGATTTTTCACATCAGTGGTTTTTATGGCAACATAGGTTAGTCATGGAGTTATAAGGTGACTAAGGTTAGGAATAACCGTCCTATGATCCGCCAGAGCCGGATGGATCTACCCCAGGACACCACAAATAGTTAGTATTTAGAAGTCCTTAGGTATGATTGTAAAAAGGAGAAAATGAGAATCGGAGAAAGAAGGAGTTGAAGAATTAAAAAGAAATGCAAAGAAAAGGGTGAAAAGAAATAGCCCTCCAGATTATTCAACTTAGGGCAGACACCGGGTTCAATTCATATGCTACTGGTTGTCACTTTGTGACGTCGGTATTGAAGATTAAAAGTCGTCATGGACCCAGTGACGCATGCACTAAACCTTCTTATCCACTCAAGTTTCTCTTAACAGAAGCTTGTTTCATTCTCACTGGGAACCCTACGTAAACTATCGGCTTTCTCTTAGAGATTGCTGGTATTGAAGGAGACCCTCTCCCTAGTCTCCGCTCAGGAAAACCAAAACGCACTATTGAGTCTAGAGCCACGAGATCCATCAAAAGATCTCTTAGGTACACTTGACATTTAATCACTTGATGATCAACAAAATAAGGTTATCGTGGTTCATATCGAGTACTTCACAGATCTTAGCAATCTGTCGAGAACATTTATGAGAGGTTCACATTTGTGATCCTCGGTGAATGAATGGAAACTCCTGCCAGGGTCAACATTAAACAGCCTGACAGCAGGTCGCTTCGGCAACTCCCCGTGGATTGCGCTTAGTGGTCTCAAACGGTCTACAGTCGTGAGGTGATGCTTCGGTGTACCTCAGCGACTCATCTGAATCGTAGGTGTACTTCGGTACATCGTGTTATCTCACTTGTGGGACTCCGATTCAGGAACGGCCTTTGTAAGAATTAGAGTTGTGTTTTCCGCTTATTACTAACCGTTTAAATGTTTTCTTCTTATGGAAGCTCTGGAGCGGAATGATCGTGCAGATTCTTCTCATGCTCACGCCAACATCATCACTAATGGAAGTTCTATCCAAAAGCAACACAACAGTCAGAATGATTCTTCGTCAATACAGAGAATCTACAAAGTTAAAGACTTAAAGAACTCCATCAGTACTGAATTCCAAACGTCAAAGGAGCGTGTGAGCATGTTGAAGAACGACGTGGAGACACTGTAGCAGCGAAGCAGACCTGAGGCAAACTTGATGCAGACAACAACATACTATCACTTTCACCACAAAGAACAATGATCAAAGAACAAAGTTAAAGATGACGTCAAAGCATAACCGTTCAAAGTAAACTATCTCTCTACACTGGGGAGATTGTTCAAATCAAGGCAATTCTTCTCGCAAGAAAGAAGAATGTCAGAAGACGTCAAAGCTACTATTACATCAACGCCTTCACCGTTTTCATCACCAACACTTGAGTGTTTGTTACTCATATGTAATAACACTTGAGGGGGAGATTGTTGGAATCACTCCTAAACCTTATTCAAGTGTTAGTTACTCATATGTAATAGTTAGCTTATTATGGCCTTTATGTTTGTTATTAGCCTTAAGCTTATGTAGAAGGCCCATGAGCTTAGGCCCAAGCCCATAGGTGAAAGGGAAGGAGTAGGTGTGTTGCCCTAGCTCCTTGCCTATAAATACCTTATGTAAACCTTCATTTGAAGGTTGGTTGTTCAAGTTATTCTCTCATTCACTCTCTTTGCTTAAACCGTTTTATAGTATATCATGTGTGTTTGTGAGTTTTACTTGTTCAATCGCCTTATCTCTTTCTTATAAGCTTGTGTGGTAAACCTTGTGACCTAAAAAATAGACAATCAATAAAAGATACACGACACAAACAAGCAAACAATTAAGCATGGGTTGCCTCCCACGAAGCGCTTTTCTTTATTTATGAGTCTTGTAGCTAGACTCGAAGTCGTACCCCTACGTGACTTCATTACCGTCACCTTCTACCTTTACTAGTCCTTCATCAAAAGGGCGTAGACGTTGTATGCTCACCGTGGATTCCTTCCCAACGTCGTCTATTATGATAACGGTTTTATCTTTTAGATTAGTTTCCTTCACCGTATAAGGCCCAAACCATCTTGGCTTGTTTCTACCTCTTAATGCTCTTATTCGTGATTTGTACAAAAGTACTTTCTCTCCCTTTAAAAATTCCTTAGGGTTCCTTTGTGTTTGTGGTATTGAGGTAGGATTATTTCCTAACTTTTTATCGTGCTTCCACAATGTTGCATTTAGTCCTTGAACCATGAAATCTCTAAGCCCTTTCTCCCAATCGTTCATTTTCTTCCTAACCACATTGTTAGGGACTTGTGGATTCTCATCCGTAATATTTTCATGATCTTAAGAGATACCTTCGAACTAGGGTATCCTAGCGTACCTTTGCCCTTTTAAGTATCATGATGCCCTCACCGCATTTGATGGTTGCTTTGGCAGTGGCCAAAAAAGGTGTTCCAAGAATGAGTGGCATGTTTCTATCTTCATCAATGTCTATAATCACGAAGTCTACCGGATAGACAATATTATCCACTTCTACTAGAACATCCACTGCTACTCCTATGGGGTAGACATATGTGTGATTTGCTAAGGAAAGTCTAAGATTGGTCTTGGCTGGCTTTTCCCTAGTCAACTTATTATAGACTGATAATGGCATTATGTTTACATCAGACCCTTGATCAGCTAAGGCATTTATACTATCAATGTCACCTATGCTACATGGTATCACGAAGTTCCCCGTGGTTTCTCGCTTTTTAGTTACTGGTTTCTTTAGAACCAGCTCATACATAGGTCCCATAGGCATGGTGTCGTAATCTTTTTCTGTTATTTTTCCTTCAAGGGCTTTCCTAAGAACCTCATTGTACCTAAAGTTGTTCACTTGGTTGACAATCGTTTTTTATTAATCTCGTGCTTAAGGTAGTACTCAATGGTCTCGGGCTCATCATTAGTTTCAGCCTCCTCCCTCTTGCTTTTCTCAGCTTCCTTCTCATCAACCTTTCCATCTTCATCGGGCCTAATGGAAATGGCATTAACAAACGAAGTGGGAGGGTAATCATTGCTTCTTACTAGTACCTTTTCGGGGACTTTTGTCTTGGTATACTCTTTTACCAAGTTCATCATCTCCGTCATTTTTTCCTGCATCTCCTCCCTTTCCCTATAAACCTCCTCTTCAAATTTTGCTAATCTCTCCGTATGAGCTGCCATGTACTCCCTCATTTGTTCCTTAAAGCTCGGTGAGAGTGGTATTGGGGAAGTAGAACGGAAGCGCCGTTCGGAATTAAGATTTTGCTCACGACTTGGGGATTCGGAGAAAGGTGTTGGGTGGTTGGCGGAATTAACCATTTCCCGAGGGATTCGTTCGGGGGTTCTCCTTTGCCTTTCAATCAGATAATCAATCCTTCTCTCAAGAGCACTCATTTGCTCTTCAGTAACATTGGAAGATTCAAGAGGAATTGATATGGCATTAACCACTTTAACGAGGATTTCAGGGGATTCATTGAATTTTCGTAGCTTCGATCGGCAAGCTCTTCTATAATATCCCAAGATTCCTCTGCGTTGAAGTCGCTAAGCCTTCCGCCGGCGGCTTGATCAATGGATCGCCTTGTGATGAAATCGGTATGGTCATAGAAGATTTGGATTTAAAGCCAAAGATCAATGCCATGATGAGGGACTTTATGGAGTAAGTCCTTGAATCGAGTCCATGCCTCATAGAGAGATTCACCTTGATGTTGTTGGAACATCAAGATTTCATTCCTAAGCTTAGTAGTTCTCCCCGGTGGGAAAAATTAAGCAAGGAAATGAGAGGTGAGATCATCCCAACTTGAGATGGAGTCGGCGGGAAGTCGCTCAAGCCAATTACTAGCTTGGTCCCGTAGAGAGAATTGGAAGAGACGCAGACGCGTAGTCTCCCGAGTAGTAGCATCGAGGTCGATGGAATCAACAATTTTAAGGAAATCCTTAAGATGCTGATTAGGATCTTCGGAATGAAGTCCATGGAATGCACATCCGTTTTGCACCAACCGGATGGTGTCGGATCGCAGGGCCGTAGTTTGGGCTTGGTCGAGAAGCTCAATGGTGTTCCTATAGCCTAAGTGGCTTGGTCTCGAGTATTCACCAAGAGTACGGCCTCTTGGTGGGTCATTTGGTGGTGGGTTTATGAGTGGTGGTTGGTTATCACCTTCCATGATGAAAGTGATGGGATTACTAACAAAGGTCACGAAGAAGGGGGATAGACCACGAGGAAGCTAAAAATGGGAAAAAATGCTTACTTGATAGGAATCAAGAAAGGAAACCTAAACGAGGTGGATTCCTAACTAGCTATTATATTCCCCACAGTAAAAACTTGATCGCTTACAGCGGTAGCGTTGAGGTCAAAGGAAACTTACTTTTCGTCGAGCAAGTTTTTCAACACCCTAGGCAGTGAACCTAATCGTTGTAGTGTAGTATTAGGGTAAGCCACGGGTATTGATATCGTTCTCTAGGGGAATAGGAATGCTAGTAAGAAGTTGCTACGCTAAGGTTGGGGTTGAGGAAGATTATTTTTTATCTTTTTTATATTATTTAGGAAATGGAAAGGTACGAATCTCGGGGTTTGGATTTGGGGGTTGGTATTTTTACCGATTACTCTACTATTATCTATTCTAATTAACTAAGCTAGGGGTAGTCTATGTCTATTGTTGTGTGTTCGTATGATGATTCAAAATGCATTTACTTAGGTTTTATTACTCCCTAGTTATCTCCTATTGATGGTTGAATTATCACGTTCTTATTCTTAACGCGTTGTGTTTCTAAAGGTTAGTAGGGTATGCGTTTATCCCTAACTCTTTGAAGCTACCAAAGGTTAATGACTACAAGATCTCTAGGATTTATAAACTTAACACTAAGGTATTCTTTGGATGTTTAGCCTACAATAACTCTAGGTGATTATAAACTAAGGTTCAACAAAGATTAATCAAGCATTAATAGCACAACGGATGACCTATCGCAATACTAGGTCAATCACAATTAAGATAAGAGACAACCAATCAATATTCAATAACTAGGTTTCATATTACCTAAGCAAACACACAAATAAATTAGCCGGACATGGAGAACATGCAAGCATACACACAATCAATTGAAGACATAATTGAATTAATGAAGTAAAACACTTATCTTGATGTAAGATAGGGTATGGAACCCTAAAATCCTGTACAAGACAGCCTTGGTTCGGTTTAGGTTTTTACTCCACAAAACTACACTGAAAACTGAAAAATTCGGATTCTATATAGAGTGTTACAACTAGCTGCAAGGCGTCACTCTTTAATTGTGACGCCGTTGGGTTCGCCGAATCATTAGGTTTTCGTCTTGGCCACTTTATCATTGTGACGGCGTCACCTTATACCTATGACGCCGTCTCCTATCGATCGGCGTCGTCTGGATCAAATCTAGGCGTCGAGGCTGCGGCCCTACTCTTTTAACACCTGAAGCCGTCACTTGTAAATAAGCAATTTGGCTACTGAGCCGTCACAAAACTTGTTCCGACGGCATCACAAGTAGAACTTGACGCCGTCCCCTTTCAATTCAGCAGCTTGAGTGTCTCGACTCTTGACTTTGGCCATTTCTTCGTATATTCACGCCTTTTTGTCCGAATAAGTGCCATTCCAGCAATTTGCCTTCAAGAGACGTAAAAAGTAAAAAGGAATGAAATTAAGTAGTAACGGATACAAAAGTGATCAATTAAGGGCTTAAATGACCCCTCAAAAAGGTACCTTTTAAATCCTTATCACCTACACTTAAACTGAACATTGTCCCCAATGTTCCCCGAAAGTATCAAAGTTATGATAATAGAAGGTAATTAAAAGAGAACGAAACTAGTACTCCTCTAATTAGCTCGGTAGGGTCCGTGTGAAGTAGTGGTTAAATTCTTTCCCAAGAAGAATGTATGTGTGATAAGCTTCATCCAATGTTACGTTTCTTCTTCTTGATAAATAACACATGCATACTTTAAGAAAATAGACGAAACATTCGCGTAAAATCGGCGGTAAAACTATATATGACTCTACTACACTAGGATATCATGCTTGTGGAATGGATGTTTGCAGATTTTCTGGAAAAATTAAGACCTGAGAATTTCCAAAAATTTATACTTAGCACGAGAAGCGAGAAAATTTTATAAATTTGTTTTACTGCTCCTCCTGACGTCGTCAGGTTTTTATCCTGACGCCGTCAGGTTCTCCTGACAGAAACTGGTCTGCTGCATTTTTCTGGAAAAATTGCACCTTTAAAATCTGGAAAAATTCTTGCAAAACATCCATTATGACTCGATACAAGCATTTGACTCTAACAAACACACTTATATATCAATTCCATTAATTGTAATTCTCATGTTCACGTTCTTTTAAAAACGTGTGTAATCCTCCCTACACTTATCTTATTGTAAAATACCTTTATATATAATTAAGACGAGGTTAAAGACAAAATAAATCATTTTCACAAATTCTAACATGAGAATATACGATAATGAAAAAATATATGACACACAAACAAGCAAACAATTAAGCATGGGTTGCCTCCCACGATGCGCTTTTCTTTATTTATGAGTCTTGTAGCTAGACTCGAAGTCATGCTCCTACGTACCTATGTAAGTAAGTTTATCCTCAAGAATATCATAGGGATCAAACTCATCTTTTAAATTCCTAGTGGTACGCTTAGTTCGGTACGTCTTTTCAAACTTTTCTCCATCGGGATCATAGATTGTCATCCTAATGTGCCATTCTCCATTCCCATCACTAGGTGGTCTATCCCAATTCCAATTATGCTTAGGCTTCTCACTCTCAACTTTCCACTTATTCATGTTAATATTAACGGCTCCTAAACACTAAGGCATCCTTGAACGGGTTCACTTCAATGTCCCTAGCCAATTGTTGCTCATGGAAAGTTGAGTCACTTACAAAGGCCTCCTCTAGATAGAAAGGTCGTTGAGGACCTACAAAATCTTTATTAGTCCAAGGTCCATATCTAGATGATTTTCTATCCAACATGATCTCGTAGGGTATTTCTTCCTCTTTGTAGTAGATATGCTTCTTGACATCATAAATTGACCTAGCACTCCCTTCTCCTACCACTATCTTAGACATCTTACAATCAATGGCACTAGCGGTAGCTAAGAATCCTCTTCCTACTAACAATGGGCATGTCGGGTCTTTATTCATTTCTAGCACATGGAAATCCGCCAAAAGAGTCAATTGACCTACGTGTACTACCACGTCTTTTATTATCCCTACCGAATACGCAATACTTCCGTCCGCTAGACCTAAGATGGTTTCCGTTGGTTCTATCTTACCAAGGTTAAGGTTTCTATGGAGGGACAACGAAAGAAGATTGATGCTTGATCCTAAGTCGGCTAAAGTGTCAAAAGGTTTGGAATTTACAAGTCTACGTGGAAGAATGAATAGCTCGGGATCATCTATCTTCTTAGGTAACTTATTTTGCACAAATGCGGACCCACGTTCTCCTAATTTAAGTTCTTGCTCATATTTTTCTTTTAATGCATTATAATAAGGCGCATGATTCAAGACTTCAAGAACCGGTTTTTCTTGGTGGAGTTCCTTGTACTCCTCTTCTAAATTAGGGTTGGGTTCTTGGTTGATGGGTTTCTCAAGAGTTGGTTGGACCAACGGTTCGGGTCCTTGGTACCTCATGAGGGATCGCTTGGATCCCGTGTTGATGGTGTTGACTGGGTGAACTTTCGGGTGTGAAGGGCATGGATATGCACTCTCTCAAGATGAGAAAGAACATAAAGTCGATGAAATCGAATTTACTTTTGGGTTCTTTTTAGTGTCACTCGGGAGTGCTCCAATTTCTCGGTCATTGAAGGCTTTTAAAATGGGCGTCGAGCTTGGTTGTCATCTCGCCTTGTCGTTGCTTGAAATCGGCTTCAATCTTAGTCAATCGAGCCTCTTGAGATGACATAAACCTAGACACCATTGCCTCGAGACTAGTGGAATTCCTGGTATTTGGAATTGGGTGGACTAGATGAGTTTTGGGGCGGGTTTTAGTTTTGGCTCCACCTAAGGTTAGGGTGATTTCTCCATGAGGGGTTGTAGGAATTTCCTAAGTTGTTTTGCTCGGGCTTTAAAGTGTACCACTTCTCTCCCGCTCCGTCGGTACGCGTGGAGGCGTAGTCCGCAAAAGCTTGTTCGGAGAGTCTTGTGCAATCACGAGTGTCGTGGGGACCACTACATAACTCACAAGGTAGAGTGATTTTGCTCACTTGGTGAGAAGACTTAGGATTCTCGTAGGAGCTCATTAGAAATTTGACTTGATCTTCAAGTTCAAGCATCCTACGATTGGAAGTTTGTGAGTCAATGGGAGGCAAGGAGATTGCCTTGATGGTTTTGGACAACTCACGGGGGTCATTCCAACTTTCGTTGTCATAGAGGGCAAGGTCCTCTATTGTACCCCACGATTCTTCCGCGGTGAGATCACTAAGTTTGCCACCGGCCGCTTGGTCGATGGATTGCTTAGTTGAAAAGTTGACATGATCGTAAAAGATTTGGACTTGAAGCAAAAGATCGATGCCGTGATGAGGGACTTTATGGAGCAAGTCCTTGAATCGAGTCCATGCCTCGTAGAGAGATTCACCTTGACGTTGTTGGAACATCAAGATTTCATTCCTAAGTTTAGTAGTTCTCCCCGGTGGGAAAAATTGGGCAAGGAAACGAGTGGTGAGATCATCCCAACTTGAGATGGATCCAGCGGGAAGTCGCTCAAGTCAATTACTAGCTTGGTCCCGTAGAGAGAATTGGAAGAGACGCAAGTGCATGGTCTCCCGTGTGGTAGCATCAAGGTCGGTGGAATCAACGATTTTAAGGAAGTCCTTGAGATGCTGATTAGGATCTTAGGAATGAAGTCCATGGAATGCACATCCGTTTTGCACCAACCGGATGGTGTTTGATCACAAGGCCGTAGTTTGAGCTTGATCGGGGAGCTCAATGGTGTTCCTATAGCCTTGGTGGCTTAGTATAGAGTATTCACCAAGAGTACGGCATCTTGGTGGGTCAATGGGAAGTGGTGGATGTGGTGGCGGGTTATCACCTTCCATGATGAAAAGCGGTGGGGCTACGAAGAATTTCACGAAGAAGGGGGATAGACTACGAGGAAGCTAAAAAAATGTGAAAAAATCTTACTTGATAGGAATCAAGCAAGGGAACCTAAACGAGATAGAAATCTAACTAGCTATTCAATTCCCCGGCAGCGGCGCCAAAAACTTGATGCGCGTACAAGGCGCGTTCGGGGTCAAAGTAACTTCCTTTTCGTCGAGCAAGTTTTTCAACACCCTAGGCAGTGAACCTAATCGTTGTAGTGTAGTATTGGGTAAGCCTCAGGGATTGATATCGTTCTCTAGGGGAATAGGAATGCTAGTAAGAAGTGTACTACGCTAAGTTTGAGGTTGAGGAAGATTCTTTTTAATCTCTTTTTATATTTTTTAGAAAGTTAAGGGTAAAATCTCGGGGCTTGGATTTGGGGGGTGGTACTTCTACCGATTGCTCTACTATTCTAATTATCAAACTATGGGTAGTCAATGCCTTTTTGATGTGTGCTCGTATGATGATTAAAAATGTGCTTACCTAGATACTATTACTCTCTAGATATCTTTTATTAGTGGTTGAATTGTCACGTCCTTATTCTTAAGGCGTTGTGTTTTCTAAGGTCATAGGGTGTTCCTTTTTCCCTAACTCTTTGAGACTACCTTAAGGTTATTGCCTACGAATTCCTCTAGATTAATCATAAATTAACTTTAAAGTTATCTTTGGATGTTTAGACTACGAAATCCGCTAAGTGATTCATAAACTAAGGTTCACAAAGATTACTCGAGCATTTAAACACAATGATAGCTTAATTACACTCCTAAGCCAATTACAATTAAGATAAGAGACAACTAATCAACAATTAATAACTAGGTTTCATAGATCTACGCAAACACACAAGAAATTTAGCCCGACATGTTAAACAAGCAAGCATACACACATTCAATGGAAGACATAATGAAATCAATGAAGTAAAACATTTATCTTGATGTAAAAAAATGGTTCGGGAACCCTAAGATACTGTCCAAGTCGGAATACAAATGTTTAGGGTTTTTACTCCACGGGTCAACCTCTCAAAATTCTGAAAATTCGATTTCTATATATAATTTTACACTTGTGACGGCGTCGCCTTATAGGTGGTACGCCGTCAGATCGCCGTCATTAAGGTTTTCGTCTTGGCCAAGTCATCATTGGGACGGCGTCACCTTGTAGTTGTGACGCCGTCGGGCTTCAGCAGAGACGTCGTCTAATTCTGTATATGGGCCGTCTGAGATGAAAAGTCTTAGTGACGCCCTTCCTCTTCAAAGCCTGACGCCGTCAGGTGTATTTTAGAAAAAATTCTACTGAGCCGTCAGAGATTTTAATTCGTATAAAGGGACGGGGTCACCCTTTAATTGGGACACTGTCAGCTTCAATTTCAGCAGCTTGAGTGTCTTCGATCTTGACTTTGCCATTTTCTTCATGAATTCACTTCTTTTCGTCCAAATATGCATCATTCTAGCATTTTGCTTCCAAGAGACCTAAAAAGTGAAAAGGAACGAAATTAAGCAGTAACGGATATAAAAGTGGGCAATTAAGGGCTTAAATGACCCCTTAAAAGTGTACGTTTTAAATCCTTATCAATATCATAATTCAAATGTTATGTAGTAAACTTATGAGGAGCTAGGACACTTTAAATTGTAAATCCAACAACTCGTCGAATACGTTTACCCCGAAGAGGCCTCTCACATGAAATTCCGTACTAACATGATACTTAGTATTTATAATTTGTACATATATATGACATAAGAGTTAAATCAGGATATGTAGTTTATGAACAAATAAACAAATCCTTTTTGTAATAGTGAGTCCCATCACATCAGTTTGTAAGAAAAAGTTTTCAAATGGTTCCAATTAATAATTAATTTTCGTGTTTCGGTTTTTAGATATATAGTTATCCCATCTTAATTTATACGGTATTTCTAAACCGTAAAGGGTTATAATTCAATTCTTATATCGTCGAAAAGGTTTTTAAATAAAATTTATAGATTTTTAGGTCCCACGTCCCCTAAAGTTACTTAACTAAGGTCAAATTACTAATTTACCCTTTTATATGCATGTTGTTTGTTACAGCAACGTACGGTCTCACGAAAATGGCCATTTCTGGAGTTTTACAACTCCATATCTTTGCCCGGTCGGCCACATTCAAGTAAGGATGTTAGCTACAACTTTTCTTCTTTGAACAACAGTTAGTTATATGCAAAATTTATGAGTTTTACTCGTTTCAAATCTGTTACTCAGATTTTCACACTTCTCATGAAAATATTTTTAATTAAATCATCAAAACTGTTTGGTTATATGCATGCTTGGTACAATTGGTTATATGCATGCTCGATGGGTCAACACGACCGGGAGACATAGACCGAACTCCTTATATTTTTAAATAAATTTTACATTCCACGTATTTTTGCTAGTAGTACCATTTATACCCCTGATCAGAACTGTTTTGCAAAACTAGTCCTTTACGATGCTTCTAGTGGTTTAGTCCAAATATACCAAGCATAATTAAGTATAATAAGTAAACAAAACATATTAAATACATTATATACAAGTATTTATGGAAATCAAATGAAGAATATAAAGGATTTGTTACAACACTTGTGAAGAAAACTAACAAGAAACCAAGGACAAGATCACTAAACCTAAAGTTTCAACCAAACCCTAGCTTCCAAATCTTTAAACCCTAGCTTCCAAATCTTTTAACCACTTGATTATGACCTTAGTAAAACCTGGTAAAAAGCTTCTTAATTCAGCCCTAGCATCCTTGTGTAGCTCCTAATTCAACCAAAGAATGAAGAAACAAACTCTTGAATCATGTAGAGATCTTCAAATGCTTCAACAATAAAGTATTACTTAAAGCTTGAAGATCAAATGATCAAGGTGATGAGGATTATTATGGATCAGTTATGAAGAAGAGAAAAGTAAAGATGAGAAGCTTTATAATGTAAATGAGGAGGTTACTGTATGAATTTTAAGATATTTGTTCAAGACTTAACAAGGAAGCTTATACAGTTGTAAGAATCTAACTCAAGATCAAATTTCGCCATTCTTTCTAAATGATAAACTATTATTAGTTCAGTTCGGTAGAACATCGATGATAGGAAAATTTTTCTAGTGGTATTCTACACTCGATCTCTATTCCCCAAAATCTCACTCACAATATATGGCTCACTTATCCCCGAGGACGGCGTAGTTGGTAAATACGGGCACACAAATCCTGCACACCACCAAATAATTAGGATTTATGGGACCTTAACGAGAATTTTTTTGTTCTTTCTGAAAAAACCTAAGAGATCTGTGACTGACCCTGTGTTATTTTTCCCAGATAAAAATTGCTTTCTACTAGAACAAGTCTACTGGGAGCCGAGCAAAACTACTTAGGAGATCTTCTTTCATCAACTGTATCGGCTCAAGCTATTGTTTAGGACTAGGCACGCTCTAAACAATTTAGATCTTTCCTTGGAAAGAGCTAGAAGAGCATAGTACTCGGGATCCAATACCAAGCTAATAGTATCCCGGGGAAAGATCCTTCTCTAATACCTGCTATAGGCAAACTAAAATAAGGGTCCACCCTCATGCTTTAAGCCTATAATAGGGTATAAAGAGGTATCCTTAACATGGTTTTGACCGAGGTAACTTTTTTGGGGTGTATATCTCAGTTGGTAGAGCATTGTGCTTTTAACCTAACGGTCGCAGGTTCAAGTCCTGTTATACCCAAACCTAACTTGCACTATACTATGAGTAAGGATGCGTAGTAGCGCAAAGAGCACTATTTGGACTTTAGATTAGAGGCGCTTCGCCGTCTTTGATTGGATGGAAGCAGATATATAAATTTTGTAGTGACTAGCTTCTACGACGATAGATAGGGGTCAGGTTTGTTTGGCATTTATACCCCCTGCCCTCCAAACAGTGTGGGAACCTTTCAGCTCGTACAGCTCTCCTATCTATCCCGCTTAAGGTTATATGGACGAAGCTTGCTTTGGTCCACCTCCTGGAAGAGTATTGAGATTTCATCTCCCATTTACCACCGCTCGTACTCCCTATATAGGAAGCCACTCGACCTACAGGAGAGCCACTATCTCCAAATTCTGTAAGCCGTAATAAGTCCGTAAAATGTGAATAAATTCACCAAACCACATGGCTTGGTGAGTCATTTATAAATGCCACATAGGAAAAAATGAGGAGGTTAGTGAGTTTAGATATTATGTTTTGTTTTACGGAGTGTAGTTTGATCCCGGTAATTACTATAATTAAGTATTTAAATCACGAAACTTAAAACCGGGTATCTTAAAAATATAAAACTTGTAAGAAATGTTAAAAAATATTAATATACTCTATACAAGTATATTAAATGAGTGATAAGTTTAACGGAGCCTGTAAATGTTGTTAAAACCTAAAAACGTAGGTTTAAATACGCGTAAACGTAAAACGTACTAAGTTTACGTGAAAATATAAAAAGTGAAATTTGACTTTTCAAATATGATTATAAGGAACCTAAAAGGAATATAATATGTAGAATCAGCCTAGTCTAGTGTTGGTTGGTGTTAATGTACGTTAAGTCTAAAACCGAAAGTGTTAAATCGTGTTTGATGACACCGATTCTTGATAAAAGTACCGTAAACTGTAAAAAAAAAAATTGATTTGACTTGCCTAAAACTCACTTTATATAAAATTCTTAGAAATGTGTAGAGTAGCTATTACTCACCTTTGGTTCAAGTTTAATCCACGCACGCGAGTGAGCTTAATTGACTACTCGTAAAAGTAAATATATTAAAATGAAAATATTAAATGACGTAATAAATCAAATATGATATCATATATTGAGAAAGGTTACACATTTCAACAAGGTGAAGTTGTCGGATGATTCAATTAAGGCTCATTGTAAACATTGCGGTCATGTTTATCTACCGATTCCAACTCGACGTTGCAAAATCATGTCGATAAATATTGTGAAAGACTCACTTTCGTCGGGTCAATCATCTTTGGGACGAGAGGAGGGTATTTTTGCATATGATGCGGACAGGAGAACAATTTGCGGGGTCTGTGATTCAATAAGGTTTGTCGTTCAACCACTTCGACAACAAGCGGTTAACCAAAGTGCTTCAAAATTGTCTTCAACCTCGAGATAATCAAGTAATTCGTGCTACTCTTAAACGTGATTGTATGAAACAATGAAAAAAAGGCTATAATTGAACTAGTAAAAATGTTTTGAGCAATTAAATACAAGTGTATGGTTAACAACCGATGTTTGGTCGGCTCCTCTTAATTTGCCCGATTCGTAACTTTGTGTTACCACGCATTGGGTTGATCCCGTAACTTGGCAAATAATGAAGTATACTATTGCTTTTAAAAACTTTGGGTATCCTCACATGGTTCTATATTTATTTTGTATGTTACGAGACGTAATAAATTATTTTAACTTACAAGAAAAGGTTTTTTCAATATCATTTGATAACGCTTCTAATAATACAAATGTCGTCCAAAAACTAATACTAAGATACGAACCACCTTTGCAAGGCCTTTTTTAACATAGTCGATATGTTGCACACATCATAAACTTGGTTATGCAAGACGGACTAGTGACACCCCGGAATAAGTAAGGTAAAAGAAGATTTTTTAAAAAATGTTACAAGATATATTTCAACCGGGTAAAGCTACATATGTAAAGTATATGAAATTGCTTGAAGAAACGAATTCCCTTTTTTAGCCCCTAATTGGGACATTCTTAAAAGATGGAATTCGACTTATAAAATGTTTGTTTGTGGTTTACGCCAAAAAGGTACTTTACAAATTTTTCATGATGAACTTTGCAAAGTTCGTAAAATTAAGAAGTTTTCGGTTGAAAAATGGGATACTGTTAAAAAAATAACTGAATTACTCAAAGTTTTAAAGGAAGCAATAACTTTATTATGGGATGCTTACTATCCCATGAGTCATTTGGTAATTAACCAAAAAAATTTTAATGTGTTTAAAATTAGGCCAATTTAAATTTAATGGTGCACTTAGAGTTAAACGAATGATTGTTTGACCACGTAAATCTATTTAGTACGATAATCAACATGGCCCATCAAGCATGTTGAAAATTTGTTAGCATTACTAACTTCAAAATCCGATTAACAGGACTATGCCATCGCAACTTAGCAATTTTATCTATTTAACCCATACGGATGGTGTGATAGTTTAATCTGATCAAAGTGAGTTTTGGTTAGCAAATCATGAAATTTGGTAGATATTTCATATTTATGGTGCGTTTAGTTCGAGAAAAATTCTCTTGTTTTTTGTTTCTAGTTATGTAAAAATTTGGAAGAGAAATTGTGAAAAAAAAGAACGCGTTTAGTTGATGTTTGTATTTTCTATTTTGAAAAAATAGATGGAGGGTTGAGGGTTACAAAGGAAAACAAGTAAAATTTGTTTTAATTTTCCGTGTTAAGTTAGGAAACAGATGATTTGTGTTTTGCAAAACATTTTCTTAAAAAATGATTATTTGAACGCGATTTGTGTTTTTCTTGTTTTCCACAAAACATTTTGTGGAAAAAAATGATGTTTTCTCCTAATTAAACGCACCCTTACTATTTTTCAGAAAAGATCTGGAAATATAGCAGAAAGTGCAAAAAGTTGAAGTAACTAATTAATAAAATGAGAGATCATTTACATACAAAAAGTTGTGAAAATTTCTAATATGAGCTCCTTGAAAATCATTTCACCAATTTCTATCACATAATTTTGTGTTATGAAATAAGACAAAGAGAGCAAAACAAATTTGCTCGCCATTTTTATTTACTCTCCATCATTTTGCTCAGCATAGCATGCATCATTATGGCAAGGAAAATACTTGGCGTTTCATCATTTGACTTAGCATGCATCATTTGTAAGTGGCAAGCAAAACTTACCTTCAAAATTTACACCTTTAGGTGAAAACAAGCCAATTAGTTCGGCTCAAAAACACCATAAAACATATCAAGAAACATATATCACTACTCTTTCCTTGTAATCTCATAATTTCAATACAAAATATACAAACTACAAAGTTTTAAGTGTTAGTAATATATTGAACCAAAATGATACTATACCATATGCCATAATAAAATGATAGACCCAAGAAAAAGCATAGTGAATTATGACATTTGTTTCACAAAAGTGACGAGTTGTGTAAGTTGTTTATACTTCTTGGTCAATTTAGTGCAATACTGTCATTATATATGTTTCACAAAAGTGGCGAGCGAAAACATATACGAACAAACAAATTTGCTAGCTATGTCGTATTTTCCCTTTTTTTTTTTTGTTTCACAGAAGTTACGAGCAAAGGTATATACGAGCAACCAATGCTCGCAACCAAATTTGCTAGCCATGCCCTATTTTTTTATTACTAAATAAACCTTGAGTAGGTATTGTGCCACTTAGTAAATAGCGAGCAAACTAGATTGGAGAGCAAATGTATTTGCTTGCCATGTTCAATTTTGTAATGTGAAAAAATAATGTCGATTTTAGTTATTTGGTTTGGTAGGAGTAAAATTTGGTAATTTTGTTCAAATAGTTTCCAGCATACTAAATAACAAATCTCAGCCACACATTTAAATTGAGAAAAATACGAAGATTGATTGATATTTTAATTAAAAATACAAAACACTCAATCTTTTATAATTTAAATATTTCTCGAATCGTTAATCGTTAACCAAAAAAAATTATACCGTTACGACGAGTATGTTATTAGCTTTTAATAGACGGTCATTTTCATGTACTTTTGATGAAATAAAATGATTTGTTCTTTTCACCTTTTTTTAGTATTGAAATTCACATAATATAGATTTAACACTAATTTTAAATTTCAAACACTAAAAAAATGTATTAAATTTGTCATAAGTATTTGTGTATAAATTAAAATTTTTACCTGCTTTTTGCAATGCAAACCACATATTTATGGCATTCCGCATACAATACACATTGCATATCAACTTCTAGATTAGAGCAATTTATTTATAAAACCTTTATAATCATATTTGATAAAGATCGCATGTGTTAGGAATCCCATGTGATATAGATCACATATGATTTTATGTGCTTTATCCAACTTTGACGAACTAACTGCTATAATCTCTATTCGAAATATAATGTGTTATACCAGTATATAGTTAGAAATTTATGAATGTTTAGTTTTCAGTATAAAAAATAGTGAAATGTTTAGAATTTTGTAGATGGAATAATGTTCATTTTACTAAAAGTTTTAATGCTCGGACATAAAAAGTAGTGTTATTTCATGCGTAATTTATTAATCAAGTTTCAACAACTAAAAAAAAAATAGTGTTGAATAATATATAATTTATTAATCAAGTTTCAACAAATAAAAAAAGTAAGGAAAAAAAATGTAAAAAGAAAAAAGAAATTTATCGAAAATATATCAAAGTATCCGTTTAAATTTTGTGCTTTTGTGCACACTGTTTTGTTCTAACAAATTGTTTAAACTACAATGCGTATCTTTGATTCAAGTCCTAGCACCTCCATTATTCTGTTATTTTAAGTCGTTCAAGGTATTAAAATTATCATTAACTTGATAAATCTTGATAAGTCAAATGATTAGTTAAGATAATTATTCTCTAATCATTTTAGGACGTATCGGTGTGGGGGTCACATGGGGTTGGATGCGGTTGATGTGGGTTGGCTCTGTATTTGCAAAATTTGAACAAACCAACGCCACCCAACATGTGCTATTGGTGTACCTATTTGGGCAAAACCCCACCCACACCATGTGCACTTATTTCATAATTTTGTATCATCCTAATCTCATCAAAAGTTGATAACACAAATCATATAAAACATCGACATGCTAACGATGATAAGGTTATAAATTTATAATATTGTTGATTCACTATAAATATGACATTACAAAGCCGAAAATAATAGACTAGCCAATACGTCGAGAGAAGCACGAGTCTCATGCTCGTTACATCCTGAGAGGTTAGAGCATCGGGTATCACGGCGGCAAACCTCGCCAAATCCCACGTGGCTAGCCATTCGGCGCCGCCGAACCTTCGTCACCACACCATCCCAGCTCGCCGAAACCATTTTCACCGAGGAATCAACGAAGATAACGACAAAGAAAAAAGAAAAATCCTATCCTTACATAAAACAATTTTGAGGTATTTTGAAGGGTAGGTGAGGCCCAAATTGCTAAGTTGTGTTTAGCTGTGAGTGAAAAAGTATTTTGAAGTGTGAGTATTAAAATGATGTAGCACCTAATAAAACTCAAATAGCTAAATTTTAACTGCCATAATACCCGATACTCTTATGACTCTTTTGCTATTTGTATCTCCCTTTCAAAGAATATCAAAAGAGATGTACGAGACGTGTGCTCTTCCCATCTGGAAAGGCTATGGCTCTTTGACATTTTGTAACTCCCCTCAAAATTGAGAGCAAAAGAGTATCATAGCTTTGGGTATCTATACAACATAAAATGCATTTAGAAATTTTCTTCTAAAATTTTTTAAAATGTCATTAATGTGTTTTTTTTAAGCATTACAATATTTAATACTTAATGGTTATGTTTGGCAAAAATAGATTATGCGGATGCTGGTGCTGTTGTTGTTGTTGATGTTGGTGCTGGTGTTGTTGCTGAAAAAGATTATAAAAAGATATTATTTTTATAAGCTACATGAAGTAACCTTTTATTTTCAGAGATTACGGAAGATTATTTTTTTAATAATCTCTTATAAGTTCTGTTTACCAAACAAAGATTATTTTTTAAGTAGCTTATTTTTCAAAAAAAATAATCTTAAGCCTCAATAATCATCCATAATCTCTACTTTCAAACATAACCAATGTATGCACTACATTGTTTTTACTAATTCATTTTCCACAACAATTTAATACTTCATTTATTATTTTATTTTTTTAAATTAATATAGCTTTAATGCAAAAGAGCATACTAGATAACAAAGTTTCAAAAGTATTATTAAATTGTAAGATTGTTTCTAGAACCAATTTAAATAACTTTTGGAATATTTTTTTGATAAAATTAACCACAAAAGTAAAAAAACGATCTTTTCTAAAAATCGGGACATTTTTTAAAAGACAGATGATGCAAAGATGTGAATTCTATATACACACACACATAAAAAAAATTATTTTTATTGTGAGAAGAGTGTTACTTGTCAAATTTTAATTGGATCTTATTTTAACAACTTTAAGTTTGATCTTATTATATATATATATATACTAGTGGCAAAACCCGTCCGATGGACGGGTATGACTTGTGATTTTTATTTTTAGGATTTAGTATAACAAATATTTACTAAAAAGTAATTAAAAGTTAAATGAAACGGTTAAGATTTATAATTGATGTTACCATAATCCATAAAAATGGCTATAAGCAGATAAGTATTTTGATTTTTGGTTTTTATTTTTAGGATTTAATTGAACATATATATTCTAAAAAGTAATTAAAAGTTTAATGAAACGGGTGGAATACCTTGTACTTGTCGAGGTTCTTCAAGTAGATAGTAAATGCTCTATGTCTACCCATTTTGTGACCATTAATATCGTGCAAGTTCACACATCGTGGTCCTGTAAATGTAAACTGGCTTCAATGGCTCCAAGTGTAGGCCACTTGAGAAAGGAGTCTCTGGAGGTGGAGTGGGGGATACTGATAGATGTAGCAGATGTAGATTCTTTATTGATGCATGCGATAACTACCATTCCAAGTTACGTACTATATTTCCCATACTCTTTCATTTTTAAGAGAAACTTTGATTGGCTAACTTGAATTTGGTAACGGACATCATCAAATTCAACCCAGTGGCAATCCAACTTGACCCCTTCTTCATACTGTGAAACCAAGAAAGCCGATATCAATAGCTACTACTAATAATAGGTCATATCTCAAGAAACATTTGATTACAAAACATCCTGCTAAAGGCATTATCGTTTTCATTTTTATTTTTTTATTACTTCCTGAAACTACGGGTAGCTTGTATCTTGGCTTTCAAACTAAAAAGAAAATAAGAAATAAATATGTTGTGAAACTAATACATACTTTCTTTCTTAAGAATAGATTTAATGCATACATGAGATGTATCTCCTTCAAAGTTATCAGATATATTACCATATCGAATTTGCCTGAAATAGAAGGCATATTACTCCTGCCGTTATCAAACCAACATTGATGCTATGAGTTTCAAATAAATCGGTATCTATAAATAGCTTGCTAGTGTATATGGTCCCTAAATTTTTACCATTATACTCACCCACTCTAGAAGACTTAATAGGCAAAACCGGAAATATCCCAAAATCACACATGAAGTGTTTGGCCATCCGTGTTGCAAAATTTTCCCCATAAAGTTATACAACACTTCTTCTAGACATATCCTTGACGCGAAGGTTTCTTTCTTTACAATGTATGAAGGAAATATCCTAAAACAACACTAATGATATCTAAAACAGAATTGTTATCCAAACCTTCAAATTCAGCAATTTGACAAAAATGGAATTTATGCTTACCGGCGTACTTTAGAACTACAATGGTAGAAATAAAATATATATTCACATGTTGGTAGTTTGAAGGGAGGGTAGGAGTATAATGTGACAATTGAAAGATTTTTATCGAATCCTGTTATATCCTTTATGTGTTGCCAATGTCACTTGCTACTTCTCTTGTGCACTTTGCACATCACCCGAGGAAGCAGAAGGTGAAGAGGATGAAAATTTTCTTTTCTTGTCTCTAGATTGAAATATCTCTCCATATGCTTCCCATGAATGATCATTCTTCAATTCAGATGACAATAACTATTATTTTACATAAAACAGATTCATGTTTTAATCAAGCAATGACCAAAACACCAACTAAATTTTAGTTTGAGTCAAATAAAAAGATACGGACCGGCATTACTTAGCTTAATAGTAGATGGATTTTAGACTTAACGTGCAAAAATAAACTGTAACTAATACATACGAAATAGCCTACCTAGAATATTTAATGATGACTAAATGACGACAACCAAGAAAGAAAGTTTAATAGGTACAATAGTCACATTTGATAACACAAAACTTAATTTTATATTTTATAAAATTAACACATATGCCGTTTTGACCTTTAGATATTCAAAGAAATGGAACTTGATACACCTTAAGCTATAGTAATTATCGACATTTTCTTTTTTTTTTCTTTTTCTTTTTTGCTTCTGCTGGTCTGGAATTACTGTCCAATAACACACCATTCAAAAACAAAAACATTATTCACTTTTATGAAGTGCTTTAAAGTGTGATCAAATCAACTTGATAGAAATAAGGATCTTGCAAGTTCTACAACTTAACCTGCAAAAATGAAGAAACAACGTACTTTGTGGAGAAAGAACAACATTATAATTAGTGAGCGTAATTGTGTTAGTATATTACTATATTAGTTCAACTCAATTATACTATACAGTTTTGTATTTTGTATTAAGAATTGCATATAATTGTTTATTTGCTTTATTACATAGTTTGAAGGTATAATTATATTCATAATAAATATAAGAGTTTTTTTGCCCATTGGATGATATATATATATATAGCTCCTTCATTCATTATATATTTTTTTCTCAGAACCCTAATATTCCGTTCCACAAGTTTTTCTAAACCCTAATATGTTCAAGTACACACAATTAATTAATAATGTCATAATATGTTTGTTTTTACGTTTATGCAGATTCTACTAATGGCCTTGCATTGACTTATCTTGCTTTTTCATGTTTTTATGGAGTTTAGTATATATCATTGTGTTAGAGTTGTTTAACGTGTATGTATTATATGTATAATAATTCACAAACATGGAGAAGTCTTGTCAAAGGGTAAAGTACATAGAACGGGAAAAGTCTCATAAGCGGTCTCATGTCAGGCCAAGGGATCGGGAACACAGAGACATCAGGAAAATGTATGTTTTCCTTACAATTGTACAAAGTCACAAAATAAAGCTATTAAGTTGTCCGCAAGAACAAAATATACATTGTAAACTCAAATGCAAAATAAATGTCTTAGGACGTAATGTTATACGAATTATGTAAGCACCACAACTCTTTCTTATCTCTTGTATCATACCACACCATCAAAATTCCATGGAGATGGCATTTATGTTGATTCGTCGTAACTCAAATCGACATCAGGACAGACACCTGGTATAGAAGCTAAAGCTCTTGCAAGTTCTACAACATACTTAACCTAAAAATGATTAAAAAATTAATAATTATAAAAAAAACATCTTCAAACGCAACACTTTAAACTACTTTTTATATAAAAAGAAATTATTCTATTTTGATAATAGTACAATGTTTTGGGTACAAAGATTTAGGTGGTACAATGCATCAAGATCATACTTTATATGCTTTTCAAAATGTGTATAACCTGTTTTTATTTTAAACTACTTCCTAAAAAATAACTTATCATAATGGCAAGTTAGGGATATGCTATAACCTCAATAGACTCAGCACATATGTGGGTTTCGAGTCTAGTGCAAGTTCATACGCATTTTGATCTTCTTTCTCGAGACCCTTCGCTTCATAGAGTAAACCTACAACAATCTAAAGTATAATGAGCTATAATTTCAAAATGAAGATTGTTTGTCTAATCATGTTAAAACATCTACTTTTCCTAATTTGTCCGTGCCTTCAACTTTTTATTTTTATGTTAAGGTTGAATGACCAACTTCCATTATTTACTCGATTAGGCCCTTTAGCTTTTGTTTTACTGTCGTGGCGTGATCCTAAATGAGCCAAGAAAAGCTAAAGGAAACAGACCGTGCAAAATAAATTGAAGGTTTATTCTACCAAAAAAGTTACAAGTTTAGTGGTTTTACCATTATTAACTGACTGTAACACCAAATTGTCTCTCATTTGCAGCTAAATTGGTTAAAATTGTCCTATAAATATTAGAGCTTGGACAGAATACCAAATAGGAAGGGAAAAAAGGTAAACATACCGGTAATATGCAATCGAGGAGCATAGTAGTAATTAATAGTTTCAGACTTCAAAAGACAAGCCTCAACATCACGCCATTATGATAATTTCATATAAACAATAGTTAGATCATGCCATGTCTCCATCTCCAAATTTTTTACATGTTTTCCACCAATCTATCAGAACCAAAAAATAAAAATCAACTTTTTTATTCAAAGTAAAACTTTCGCTAAAAAAATCACACCCATAATTCAACTTTTTACCTCATGACTTTTTTTTTAGATCGAAAACTTTTACTCTGAACTTGAAGAACCGCAAAAATCTGTTTATATGTTTGAACAACATTCTTTATTTTACCTTGTGCAACTTGAAGCCTAGCTTTGGTTTTCAACAGTTCCCCCTAATTCCATTTCCCAGTTTGTTCTAAAGCGGCATTTATGACCGTTTCGCACTCCGAAAACCTTTTCTGTCCTAACAATATTCTAGCCAACAATATCCACCCATTAAGACTCAACCCACCTTCCATTTTAGCCAAATGTTTTGCATAGCCAAGAGCAACATCCAACTTCCGCTGCTCAGCGTTTTCTAAACTCAAAGAATAGACAATTCTCGTGTAATTCATTCCAATTAAGTTTACAGCCATTTATAAACACTCGATTGCTTTAGATTATTTCTTGATTCTTTCAAGAGCACTAATAGATAATATACAATGACCCGAAAGTGAAATAGCTAATAAATAATAAGCAACACCGATCATTTTTTCACATTTATTTTTCAAAGCAGAGATGGCCTGTTTTCCGGTACTTACACGTTCTTCAAACATACTTAAACTTAAACCGAATTTTTTTAAAGCCAGTAATAAAGCTGGCTCGGGCCCACAATGTTGGTTTTCATGTTTATATACATATCTTAATAGATTTAAAGCGGATAGATCATCTCCTTATGCATGCTAACACAGGACTAAAAGGAAGTACCTTTCGTTTTTGTCTATAATTCCCGCAGGTAATTCTTTGAGTTGTATAGATAGTGCCACCTTGTTACATCCTTCCTTTGAATTCGAATGCGATCTTTTAAAATTAGCGATGTTAGCTCCAAGTTTGAACCTCCAACTCCTAATCCATTAATATGACAGAGAGAATTACCACTGGCAAGAACATACACCATCATAATAATACCGCATCACCTAACATAATCCTTCAGTGTTTGTTAGAACCTTGGGGTATCATTAAAAACTTTAGAAGATTCATATTATGTGACTTTCCGTAGGAAGACTTGCAGGTGGAATAGCTAATTGCATGATTGAACTATAAATCAAAATTTGCAACTTACAACATCTCAGAGAGAAGGTGATTATTTACAGGAGTGTATCCCTCATGTTCAAGAGAGTAAGTTCTAGCCACCCTCTTATCTCAGATATCAAGAGTTGGAAAAATAACCTGCCGGCACAGAAGTAATCTTTAATACACAAAAAATATGAAAATAAAGAAGAAGAAAAGAGCGTTACGTGCTCCTCCTAATTGGACATGTGGTGGCTGATAGATGTTTAAAGGGATGTTGTGCAGCTCAGAAGCCTTATGATGCTTTCAAGTCTGAAAAAAGGGCAAATATGCATGATACACTTTGACGTCTTATACTAAATAAATCGTTGACGTCGGATACACTTTTGTTTTAATATAAAATATGGGCCAATGTAAACCTGATCAATTGATAGACACATCAGATGTTAAGGGGGAAACTGTCATTTCCAACTATTGGATTCAGCTCAGGAAAGTACCGTAAATTTAGGCACTTGCCTAAATGTAAACACACTACAAAAACATGTCAACAAACATTGAAATATGCCAAGCACCTACAGTATAGTTGATAAGCATATTCCCTAAATTCTATTAGCATTACATATTAGCGTTACACATGCTGGTATCAAAACAAAGAAAAGAATAGGCCAAAACAAATCATCACCTGGTAATCATTACCACCACAAAAAATGGAGATAACAATCACTCAGGATAGTCGAGGATTGGACGAGTGAGTTCCTATTTTAGAAGTTTGAACCTCATAACCTTATCTCCATTGCTGATCTATGTCTTCGTAATAGTGACCAAATGAAAGTTGTATATTGATCATTGTGAATTAGAGAATGGCAATATTGAAGCAGTTGTTGGAGAGTTACCCAACTTAAAAGAAATTGATCATCTATGAGGAAATAAGTTTTCACAACTAAACTTACAGCGCTTGCAACTTCCTCGGCTCAAATGGCTCAAGGTGTCATACTGCGATTGCCTTGAAGAACTGTTAGGGTTGCCATCAAGTATAGATGTTCTTAGACATATAAACTTCATGCGCACAAAAGAGTTTTCAAATTGATATTATCAAAGCTTCACAATAACTTTATGTTTGTGTTGGTTGATGGTTATGTCAAGAGCCTATCATCCAGCTTTCATTAAATATCATAGTGATTATGTTGGCTTTCTATAGTTTAGATATACTATCCTTTTGTTTTGCATAACAGATGAGCACGCAATTTGATGAAATTATTGAAAGAAAAGGTCCTCGTGTTGAACCGGATATAGTCAAGAGAAAGGTAATTATCTTTCAAGTCTGTTTTAACTATCCTGCATGTATCCAGTATTCTTATGTGATAAGAAGTGTCTAAGTAAAAAACATGAATGACCAAATCTAGCAAAACTTTTGTTAAAAGAATCAACATTTGCTACTAACCTTTATTTCTTCATAGCTTTGATGTACGACTCTGGCAAGTAGATCTCTCCACCAGCCTCACCATGCTGTTCACCGCTCAGTCTTTTTAGCAGCCTGAAACTCAGCACTCATAGCTTCCATTCCTTGCTGAACCGCTTCTTCAGCACTTCCATACCCATGCTCCTCAGCATACTTCCTCACATCCTCAATTATCTTCATGGAACAAAACTTGGGCCCACACATGGAACAGAAATGAGCCACTTTTGCACCATCAGAGGGTAATGTTTCGTCATGGAAAGATGTAGCAGTCATAGGGTCCAAAGATAAAGCAAATTGGTCCAACCACCAGAACTCAAACCTAGCTTTGCTAAGAGCATCATCCCATTCTTGAGCATGTGGGTGACCTTTAGCCAAATCAGCAGCATGAGCAGCTATTTTGTATGATATAACACCAGTTTTAACATCATCACGATTGGGTAGACCAAGGTGCTCCTTTGGTGTCACATAACAGAGAGTGCAGTTCCAAGGGCTCCAATGTTAGCCGCTCCAATGGCTGAAGTGATGTGATCATACCCTGGAGCAATATCTGTAGTCAAAGGTCCAAGTGTGTAGAACGGTGCTTCATTGCACCATTCTAGCTGCTTTTGCATATTCTCAGGAATTTTGTGCATTGGGATATGTCCAGGCCCTTCGTTCATGACCTGCAACATTCAAGATTAGTCAGCATTAAGGATTAGTTACACAACTTATAGCCAATGAATGGTGAAGGTTTTATTCTGGGGTACAGATGAAACATGATGAGTTACAGCAAACCAAGATAACAGACGCACAATATTTGGAACCAGAAGTTGTATTATTTTTTATCTTTTCCGTATGACATTTACACCTCTAGCTTCACTCATGGAATATAAAAAACTCTCAAAATACAGACTTAATTTAAAGATTTTTATCAAATTTATTACTATAGCTTAATAGCCTCCCAAAACTCATTTGTATTAACGCCGGCCCCATGGGGTAGGGACTACTCAGCTGTTAGCCCTAAAGTTTAATGCAAAATCACCATATAGGTCCGAACATATATAAAATGAATACCTGTACATCCTTCTCCCAAGCTCTACGTGTTAGTTCACCTTGAGTTAAGAGCTCTGCAAATTGAGCAGTATCATTGTCATCGTAAATTGATCCAGGCCTCAATCCATCACCAATAGATAACGCTATATCATACTGGTTGCAGATGTCAAGTATGTCATCCCAGTGATCATAAGCGAAATTCTCCTTGTGGTAAGCTAAGCACCATTTCGCATGAATGGACCCACCTCTGGAAACAATTCCAGTCATTCGTTTTGCTGTTAATGGGATATAACGAAGCAGAACACCGGCATGGATAGTGAAATAATCCACACCCTGATCAGCTTGTTCAATCAACGTCTCACAGAATACCTCCCAGTTCAAATTCTCAGCTATTCCATTGACTTTTTCCAGTGCTTGATAGATGGGCACAGTCCCAACTGGAACGTTAGAATTGCGAAGAATCCATTCACGGGTTTCATGGATGTGACGTCCAGTAGACAAGTCCATTATGGTGTCAGCACCCCACATTGTTGCCCACTGAAGCTTGTGAACTTCTTCGATCGAACTCACAACAACAGAGTTTCCGATATTTGCATTGACTTTGACCAAGAAATTCCTTCCGACAATCATTGGCTCCAGCTCTAGATGCTTCTTGTTGGAAGGAATGATTGCACGACCACGAGCAACTTCTGATTGCACAAATTATGGATTGAGCTTCTCACGGGTAGCACAGTAAAGCATCTCCTTAGTGATGATTCCTTGCTTAGCAGTTAGCATAGTACATTTGTGTGTATCTTCGTGGAGCTGATGCCTCCCTCCTATCAATCCAATCCTTGTGTAATTTTGGGAGTCCTGTTGTAAAAAATAACAGTTACATAATCGATAAACGAAAAACTCTTTAGGAATATGCAATGACCCATTGGCCGCTTTACTACACAAGTGCACCAAATGCTTAGGGATGTATAGATACAGGTTTAAAAAATCAAGATTTCACTTTCAGAAATTAATGGTCGAAGGGTATGGCCAGATTGATGCTTGCAATTTGATTTTCCGGAAGCTTTCTTAGTTTCTTTGAAAGTGTTCCTTAGCACGTTAAGTAAAAAGACACGACGGGTGGAAGTGGCACTATTGACTCATTCACTTACAAATAGGTCATTTCAGGTTATATTATATAAGTAAAATAAGTTACAGTAGATAAGGAAATGGGTAGAATGGATAGAGATTCGTTCAAATCGGTTTTTAAATTCATATACGTCTTACACTGTTTTCTCCATAATTTTACGTTATTATTAATAAAATACTATGATTTCTGAAATATTTCACACCCCAATTATTCATAATAATTTTGATAAAATAATTGGAAAACAAGTGTCTCGTGTCAACTCAACCTCAACTGTAACAGACAGCGTGTATTTTGAACCATTTAGCCAAACTATTAAGCCTACCCGTTTTGCTAGCTCTATGGACACAACAAAAGAAAGAGACTGGATACAAGTAAAAGTTGGGAGTGTGTGTGTAAATACCTTCTTGGGGGCTTATGTTTTATGGACCATTGGTGTCATAAGTATCAAAATGTGGTTCATCCCCTGCCAGGTGAACACGTCGAAATGGAACTTTGAGAACATTTCCTGACTCCTCATGAACAACTTCCCTGCAACAGCATTTTAACAAATGCTATCAGTTCCAAACTTCCAATACTATTATCTACACATGCTACATTTTGGATTAACCATGTAGCAGGATTCAGCAAGAGTGTGTCAATCTTCTATAAACCGCCACATCTCCAGCAATTGGAAAACAGATGGCACTGTTATATCTGACTAACCTGTGTTGAACACATTTTATGAACTCTTGGACTGGAAGGACTCCACAAGATTTAATATTCATCGACATTTTATTTACCCAGACCTGTCTAAGAAGGTGCACAAGTTCTACATCTTCTGGTGTGAACTGTTCTTGAACTTGCACACAGATTAAGCATAAAAAATATGAGAGCGTTCACTTCAGTATTTCATACTTTAAGGCAAATGAATCCATACTTTTGGTTTAACTAACATATATAATCCTTTTAGGCATTTCATCAAACAATTGACAACCTAGCAAGAAGTAAACAAAAATACTATGATGACCTTTTTAACAACTGATGAAATCAAGTAACCATACTCAGCAATATATCCTGATTTATTCAACAACTAATGTAATCAAGTTTCTTAAAATCTAACCTTAACTTCAACACCAGAGTAATCATACTCATCAAGTTCCCGCACAAGAAACTTGTTCAACTTAGCAAAGAACACACTATCGGCTACAAACTGAGACACGCAAAATCAATTTATACTAAGATCTATAAACAAACTTCATCTTGTAGATGTGATTAATGAGAAACTAACCTTTCGTTTCTTGCTCAATTGAGTCGCCATGATTGTCAGTCGTGTATTAGCGAACACTAACTGAAACATAAAGAGTATCTATTGCAAGCAAGAGTTAACTTTCGCATGTGTTAAAATTGAAGAGCTTAATATTATTAAACGGACTGTAAGCAATACAACTAATATTCATCATTTAAACTTCATAAACCAAATAACGAAAGATACATACCAGGTTTGGAGCAGACCAGCCAACGACATCATACAAACTCGTCATAACCTAGAAACCAATGCTTGATGCAAGAAAAAATATCAATTAACACAACATCACCTAATTAAAATAATTAAACTATGCTCATGAATGCAGAGGTACACTTCATAAACCAAATAAAGGAAACAGCCCAACCAATGGCAGCAGACACTCATGTGCCTGTAAACATAAACTACTAATATGATGTTTAGTTACCTGATCCACATTACACCTAAATTAAAACACAATTACACAAATTGATTAACTATAAGATAAAGGTTGCTTGTTAGGGTTACCTTAATTTGTTCACTTTCCACAAAATATACTACATGATCATCTTTATCAGTCTTCTGCATTAGTATCTTGTATACCTTGTAGCTTCTGGAAGTGATTCTCGAAACCCTGCAAGATAAAAAGCCGAATAAGTTGATCATGAGTTAAAATCGTGATGAATATTGTGAGGGAAAAAACTATATTAGGGTTTTGAGAAAAATATATTATGAATGATGTATGATTTTTTTTTAGGTAGGATTATATGTTTGATAAAGATTACCTAAGTTGTAGGGATTCTCCTACTTATTGTTTATAGATTTGGACTTGCAAGATATAACTCAAAACATGCATTGGTCTAGTGGTTATCATGTTTGTTAATATTTGTTGCACCCTAGGTTCAATCCTTGCAAGTGGCATAAATTTTTAAAATTTCCGAATTTTAGTCATTAAATAAGAATTTTAAAATTTATAAAAAACAAATTATACATATATTAATTAAAATGCCACATGTCATTTAAAAAAATGCCACGTAAATATGCCACATGTCATTTAAAAAAATGCCACGTAAATAGAATGATGACATGGAAATATGACTTGGCATTATGGGATGCCAAGTGGCATTTTATGTGGCATGCCTCCTCTTATATATAATGTGTGTGTGTATATATATATATATATATATATATATATATATATATACATATACTACTTATAAAGCATTTAGCACTCTCTCTCTTAAATTTTTTTAAGATGTCATTAATGTGTTTTTTAAGCATTACGATTTTAATGCATAATGTACACAATACATAGTTTTTACTAATTTATCTTTCACAATATTTTAATGCTTCATTTATTATTTCTTTTTGAATTAGTTTAGTTTTAATGCAAAAATGCACATATAAATGAATATGGTTTTTAAATGCATGCAAAACTACAAAGTCCAAAACTATTATTATTTCGTAAGAGTGTTTCGAGAAACCAATCTAAATAAATTTTGAATTATGTCAAATAAAATTAACCACAAAAGTAAAAAAACGGTTTTTTGTAAAAGTCAGGACAATTTTTTTAAGACAAATGATGCAAAGATGTAAATTCACAAATGACAATTTATTTGATTTTATACATATTGCACATATCTATATAGGGCTGAGCATCAAAGGTCAAAAACCGAACCGGACCGACAAAACCGACCGAACCGACAAAAACAGAGCCGAACCGACAGCCCGTCGGTTCGGTTTCGGTTTCATGTTTTACGTGTTTTCAGTTTCGGTTCGGTTCGGTTCGGTTCGGTTCGACCCAAAACCGACAAAAACACACCTAAATACACCTAAACCGAACCGAACCGACGGCCCGACACAAAACCGAACCGGACCGACGGCCCGTCGGTTCGGTTTCGGTTTAGGCTTTTCATGATTTTCGGTTTTCGGTTTTGTCGGTTCGGGTCGGTTCGGTTCGGTTCTGGCCCGATGCTCAGCCCTATATCTATACTACTTATAAAGCATTTAGCACCATCTCTCCTAAATTTTTTTAAGATGTCATTAATGTGTTTTTTAAGCTTTACAATTTTAATGCATAATGTACACAATACATAGCTTTTACTAATTTATCTTACCCAACATTTTAATGCTTCATTTTTTATTTCTTTTTGAATTAGTTTAGTTTTAATGCAAAAATGCACATATAAATTAATATGATTTTAAAATGCATGCAAAACTACAAAGTTCCAAAACTATTATTATATCGTAAGAGTGTTTCGTGAACCAATCTAAATAAATTTTTAATTATTTTAAATAAAATTAACCACAAAAGTAAAAACGGTTTTTTGTAAAAGTCGAGACAATTTTTTTAAGACAAATGATGCAAATGTGCAAAGTGCTAATATAATGATTAATATATTAGTATATTAATTATTATATTTTTCATGGCTAACTCCAAATGATTACTTAAACATGTAGGTTTTCTTTACATTATAAGCATTCTTTTATTTATATCTTTTATCTATGTAGGACAAGTGTTATAAACAATATTAATGATTCAAACATTTTCATAAATATACTTTACAAGATATATACATTATAAGCACTCTTTTATTTATATCTTTTATTTATATCTTTATTTATATCTTTTTATTCAAAAATATATTTTATTTACTTATTTATGTCATTTTTTTAATAGTTTTTGTAATATTATTCAAATCTACAAATTATTGTATATTATAAATAAAAAATTATATGAATATTTTATGGAAATATTGTACTAAATTATGAATATTAAATGTTTATGAAGAATTACATGTTGTTTTCTTAATTTTATTAAAGTATAATCCGTAACTTTTTAGTTTTTTAGTTTGCGGTTTGATAAACGTAAGATCAGATTGGATTAGATCTTAAGATCCTATGGTCAAGATCGGGATCATGTAAGATCTTAGGCTTTCTAAGATCCTACGTATGATCCGGATTGTTTTTGCTTTGTAAAATCGTAAAATCATAAGATTCTAAGATCAGGATTGGGATCCCGACAACTTTGAAGTGAAGTGTTCCCATAGTGTCGTTTGGCTATTGCCTTTTATTAATAGCATCGTACTACCGTTCGGGCTATCATAATTTAGACGTCATGTAGTTAACGTATGAGGATCCAGGACACTTTAATTCGTAAATCTATAACTCATTGATACGACGCCCCGGAGAGGCCTCATATGATTATGAATTTCCCTATTAATGTAGTACTTAGTATTTATAAGTTATGTAAGATTAATTAATGAGACAAATGGTGTCTAGAAACGTTTGTTGTGTTTCCTTAGAGACTCATGTCATAACAAGTGTGTCATTTGAAATGGTATAAGTTGTATGTCATGAAATGGTATAGTGTAACATTCGGCAGAAGATAGAAAATCCCTTAACAAAATGATGTCCTTTCCCAAAACGTTAAAACATGTAGTGTTTTATAGTGAGAAGTAGAGGTGAGCATTATAGACCGTGGATCGGACCGAACCGAGAAACCGGACTGACCGGACAGTACCAAACATATTTCAGTCTGGTTTTTGGTCTACCCTTTTTCTCATTTCGATATTCGGTCCGGTCCGATTCGGTCTTGTGCACAACCGACTATTATGTCTTGTTGGACCGGACCGGACCTGACCGACCCGGACCTAAACCAAACATTTCGATGCAATCCTCGGTCCGAACTTTTGAATCAAATCGATTTTTAATCCGGTCTAATCTTAATCGGTCCGGTCCAATTTTTGGACCGTGATCAACCCTATTGAATTCTGACAAGTCAAACATCAACCTTACACTGTGTTTCTAACATTGGCAAGAAAATTCCTAACCTTGCTAAGAAAATCACTAACCTTTGTAAAAGAAACTAAAAATACGTTTATTAACATTGGTTAGATTATAATCACATGGTCTTCCCAATAAAAGTACTAAGCATCTCAATATTCTCAAGAATTAAGCTTAAAAAGTATATATATATATATATATATATATATTTATTTAACTAGCAGGATATTCGAGCATTGTAGCGATGAGTACTATATAATTAAAATTCCGGTGACTAATATTATATTGATTATATGTTTTTATTACAAATGCGGATAGTATTATAGAGTTAATAAATACTCGACCATTTTTCCTTAAGATCATAGATGTAATAAAAGGCGTTTGATAAAAAAAACATGAATATGAGAAAGATGACATAAACGACGATAAAGAGAAAAGTTTAAAACATTTGATCATTACACTTATAATATTAAGGTAGTTAAACGGTCATTACATTTTTGTTATTATAAGTGATTATAAAAAATAGAAAACATATGATTGGTTTGTATCATATCAAATAAATGATGACCACATTAGTTAGTAGCTTTCATCTTTATACTATTTATTTTATTAATTGTATTTTTCATGTAAGGGTGTTTTAGTTACATAAATTGTAAGTGTTTAACATTAATTATAGGTGTTTAAAACACAATTTATTTCTAGTAAATGTGAAAGCTTAGTATTTTAAAACTTTTATTTTAAAAATATCTTAAATACTTTATAATGTGGTAAAGATAATCGATCAAGCCAATTACATCTTGGACCGTATCAACATCATGAAAATCAATTATTAAAAGAATGAAATTCTTATAACCCGTATCTTCTATAGAATAGAAACTTTATAAATTGAAAGAGAATTGTGAATAATTAAATGAATATTTAACACGTACCACCCAATAGGAGCCCCCTTTGTCAATAATCGTACGAGATACCCCATGTGTAATGTGTTAGACTTCGACCATTGCTTTCTAAGATGCTTCCCTGTTTTGTAATTAGTTATGGAATTAATAACCGCATTATTTGGTGCATCGTATATATTGGTGGGTGCCATTGGTGAGTTGTATTCAATCGCTAATTTGAGGAACACAGGTTGATACTTTGGTCCACTTTTTCCCTTTCTAATACCGGACACACTTTATTGCATTATCTTTTGTATTTTAACCAAATTAATTCGCATATCATATCATAATGACGAAAACTAATTTACGAAACAAACCATATGATGTGTTGATTAGAATTGTGCAAACAACATGATGTAATTTCATATGAAAATATTTCTTTACACAGATCTATGCATTCCATAAAAAATGAGAATGTATATAAGTATTGGGAAAAGCTTTGTAAAAATCAATATTTTTTTTTAAAACGAATGATCATCCATTTAATCTATTTGTTTCACAATTGTATATTAAAAGTGGTTTTTAACTAAAAATTAATTTTAGTAAAATAGTTATCAAGGAAGAGGTAATATTGTCTTTTCATGTAACTCTCTTAACACATTATACATTTAAATAATTTGCAATACTTTCTGTTACAATCACATGTGATTTATAATATAATCACATGCTTTTTCTTTTTTTTTTCTTTTTTTTTTTAATATAATAGCACATGTGATTTTACAATTCAAACAGAATCACATGTGAATTTATTTATAGTAGCTATATCTTCTTCTAGATCTGAATTTGCATATGTTTCTATCATAACTTGATTTTCCTCATCTATAACCTGATTTTCTTTATTCATAATCAGATAATCATCTATATCTAACTAATCGTTTGTTAACCAATAATTTCGAACCTAAACTTGAGCATTTTTTTAAAGGCTAAATTTATTGAGAAAAACAAAGCTTAAAGGAGCTAGAGAAAAAAATCAAAGCAAACAAAAAGAGAGAAAAAACACCACACATGGCAAACCAAATGAGCCTATACAACAAAAAAGATTAAAAGAAAGTGCCATAGCCGACCCATTAGACACAAGTCAAAAGGTTCTTCGGACTGGAGATCCAGCAATACCAATTAAGCAAGCCATTCTTGCTCCGAGCAGCAATCCATACCATCGACAATCATTGAATATAAGGGAAGATGTCCTCAGCAAGGGAGGTGTCAATCGAAAAAGGCGAAGAATGAATGATCGGATTCCTTCACTTCCAAGTAACTCAAATTGTACAATAAAAGACGTCATTTAGAACCTTAGTGAGAGCTTGACAACTAACATTATGAACTTTAGCTAGGGTAATACCCTCGATAGAAACTGATGGAAACGAAACGAGAGGATCTATTTCCACTACGCCCAAACCTTCCTCCAAACAGATGACACCCTCGGACATAACAATAGACAATAGGCTCATCCACCAATTTGCAAAAAACACACAAACCAGATTCGATATTAACACTTCACGCCAAAAAACTAACGCGAGTGCCTAACCTACTGGTAAAATCTCTCCACACGCATAAATTAACTTTACGAGGAATACAATTATTCTGATAGTGATGCACACCAAAGCAAGCCGAGGATATAATCTTATTTTAGGATGAGAACAAAGAGCGAGTTAACTTTGAACTAGACCGATGAATCAAGAGAACAACCTCATTAATCCAAACCAGTATCCGAAAAAGAAAAGAAGCCAATGAATGAGATAATGTCATCTAGAGCCCTACCTCTCAGAGGAATTCACTAGGACCAATTCCCCTCCAGCTTCCATCAACTAGCCGCCATCTCTCACTAATGGTACAATCTTGCGTGATATATAAAGCAAAGATTCTAGATAAATAGTCCATGAAACAAGAACCATTAGCACACCACATATTTTGTTAGACCCGTATCCCGAAATACAAATAGGCCCCACCCTAGATGAAATTGACTAAGGTTTATCGTGATTGACTAGTCAACCCGATAGTCAATCTAATAAATAATGAATGTTATGTAATGGTTATAAAAAGAAGGGGACCTAAGCTGCCAAGTGCTAAACATGTTATAAAGTATTATGTGGCCAAAATAGAAGGAATGGGACCTAAGGGACCTAATGAGTCAATTAGGCAAACTTGCCACCTAATTACCTCTAGATACTTCTCCACACTTCATTTGGAGTTCCAGGAAGTGTAGTGTTTGTGTGGGTGTCGTGAATGGGAGAAAAGAGGGAAAAGATAATGAAGCTTGATGATCATCTTGTCAAGAAGATTACGTTTTAATGTCAAGATAAAGTCCTATTGTTTCCCTACCCAAGTAAGTAACCTTTGTTAGTTTTTAATTGGTGATTGGAAGGTTATCGTTTATGAACCCTAACTTGTAATTGATGGGTAAATGATGGTTTTTAGCTAATTAAGAGTTATAGTAATTATGAGATGATTTTATAATTGGTTAAAGTTGACAAGTTCATGAGTTGGATCATCATATAATTAATATATGATTATATGATGATTAAAGGTTTGAGGTAAGCTAAATGGTTGTATAAACCATGGTTATAGTTATTAAATTATGTATTAAGTGTATACTATGATCCTTTCAAGATGTTAAAGTATGGAAGATGATGGAGATGATGATGATGATATTGTAATTAACTTAGCTTGAATGCTAAAGTAAGTAATTCAGTTGCTATGTGCTTAATATGGAATTTACTATGTTATGTGATTATGAATGCTAGAGTTAAGGCTTGTTATATTTAACTAGATGGTAGATAGACCAAGGATTAAGGTATGTTATAGAATTAGACTTTGGATTATGGAAGGATTAAGGTATGTGTTGAATGCCTTATGTGTTATAGTTATGTGTTATAGTTGTGTGTTGTAGTAATGTGTTCATGATGCATATATGATGATGGAAGTATTAATCATGTAATAACCGGTTACTTACTAAGCATTATTGCTTACCGTTATAGTTAACAGTGTCTTGTAAGTCCTTGTATATTGAAGATGCTATGGCTTGGATTATGGATATTGCATTGGAGATGTGGAAGGTTGAAAGGTAGTACGTGTTAGGAGCTTAAGTAGAATATCGAGCTCAAGTGTCATGTTTGTGCCCCCATTGGTCTTTAATGGTTTATAAACGTGTTGTCATGTGTCAAGTATATGTCACAATCGTTATAGTACTTGATTGGCAATGGTATATTATAGATATGTTTTAAATGGTTAAAGTGTATGTTATAGTTAGTCTTAAAGGGGCGTTTGGATTAAAGTGTGTTTATACCCATTTTGGGCTACAACGGGTTGATTGGTCTTATAAACAATTTATTATGTTATGTTAATGGTTTTGGATAAGTTTGATGTGAAAATGAAGTGGTATAAGTCGTTTTCCATAAAATGGGTCAAAATATGCAAGTGTGCATAAATGGGTCTATTTTAGAGTAACATAAAATGGGTCCATTTTAGAGGTAAATGGGTCTATTTTAGAGTAACAGAAAATGGGTCCATTTTAGAAGTAAATGGGTCTATTTTATACTACAAATGAGTCATTCTTAGAGTAACAGAAAATGAGTCCATTTTAGAGGTAAATGAGTCTATTTAGATTGCAAATGAGTCATTTTTAGAGTACCAAAAAATGGGTCCATAATAGATGTAAATGGGTCAATTATAAGGATGAGCTCGGTACCAATCACGTCCCGAACCCGTACCGAATTGATGTTACCTTTTTTTCCCGGGCTTGAAAGGTGTGTACCGATACCGTACCTAATGGGATTTCGGTACCGGTATCGGTTTCGGTACCGGGAAATCAGTACTTATCGGGTTATTCCCGTTTTTGGTTAAATCATGTTGAGGAAGAGCTAAAAGTTCACAACTACTACAAAAACTTGGATGAGCCGGTCCCAACTCCCAAGCATGAAGGATGCAATATCCTTTACATTTATGCCCCAATAGTTGTTGAGTCGACTAATATTTACAACTGCTATTTGTCATGATTTTTTCCGTAAAAAAATAATAAGATATGCGGATAAAGATGGTACCAAATACATGTGCAAGCAGAAAAATATACTAGCAGTCCAAACAAGCAATCAGAGATCAGAATGTGGAAAACGAGAAAGCATCAAAAGACAAAGACCATCATGTTAGTGCAAATATTACGATATTTAATCTATACAGTCTCGTTTGTTTTGATTGATGACAAACATGTAACTTGTAATACATAACGTAAAATGTACAAGTTACTTGTAATCACACTTTGTCTCAACATACATTCAACACCTCTCGATGTCTCAAGTCCTCGTATGTTACAACACAGGTTCGTACATGTTTGTTATGTGGCATTATGATCAAACCCATTAACAAATCATTTAGAATGTTTAAAATACATTTAGAGTCACTAAGCATTTTAATAGGTTAACCATTCTATTTCGAACCTCATTTTACATTTTGCATTCACAAGTATTTCCAAAGGTAACTAGGCATTTTATTAACTAGTTACATAATACATTTTACAAGTTTACCTTGATAAACCTTTTAATCTAAAAATGGAAATACATGTTACATCATGTCATGCATCATCTTTGAAATCCTTGGAAGATCACTTGAATATTTTGGTTAGATTGATACTCAATATATCAAATGTGATCTTAGTAAGATTGGGTAATATCTTGGAAAGATTTGAAGAAAGATTTTTTAGATTTTCTGTCAGGCACCCACGGAACCCTTTTATATAAAGGGCGGAACCCTTTAAAGGGTTCCTTGGTCCGTGGACGCTCCTGTCCACTTTTGGCTATAAATAGAAGCCCATTGTTTTCCATTTCTTCACCACTTGAAAACACATCTTCTCCACCTTCTTGCATACATTTATATCTATCATTAACAATGTAGTAACATACATTAAAAACCCTAATGATCATGATCATAATGCTTCTAACATTCATCTTTGTTGTAAGCATACTCTTTGATCAACCAAGGAAAGCTTGGAGATCTAGCCATCCCCACTCACCACAAGCTGAAGATCTATCACAACAAGTTTAGGGAACTTGTGATCTTCATCATGAATGCTTCCTATCAAATGGAAGTTCATTTAGAAGTAGTTATTCATATCCATTAGACATTTGTGTCATGGATCATTAGTGTAAACATCATTGCATCATAACAACACTTTCACCAAACTAGATTAGATGGTTTATGTGTTTGTGCCATAAAACACAAGGTTTGTTATGTTGGGCCATAAAACATATTGGGAGTGGTTGTACCCTTGTAAAAGAACTCGACATCTAGCTTAGTGTCGGAAATATTGTATAGGCAACGTTAGGTTGGTTCTACCTCGAACTAGAACCCGGTATTTAGCTTTGTACCGAAAAAGTGTGCGAAGCGATTGTAAGGTTTTTCCGCCGAGAAGGGAGCTTGTTGATTTAGTGAAGTAACTCTCGAGTTGGGTACTCGGGGAGTGGAGTAGGGCGGAAAGGAGATCCGTGACCGAACCACTATAAATCCTCGTGTTCGGTTTGCACTTTCCTTTCTTTATCTCTTTACTTTTATAGTTGCACTATACTATTGCTTGTGATGTGGTTTGATGTTAATGCTTGTGTGACAACATGGTTTACTATACTTTACATTGGTCACAAACAATAATTGGAACTTTCATATTATAACAAGCTTCATAAGCGATTTGATACTAAAGATCTAAAGTTTTTAAACGGTAACGTATTCACCCCCCCCCCCTCTACGTTTCCACAATTGGTATCAGAGCCACGTAGCTCTTATTTTCAAAACAAATGGTTTTTAAAATAGAGTACGATCCATGTATCAAATTACCATTAAAGCGAAAAATAATATGAAAAATGCTTTGCTAATTATACTTAGAAATTTTATTGTTAAATGTAACTTTGTATACAAGCTTGAAGGTTTTCTTGTAACATAAAATAAAAGTTTGTTGAAAGAACTAGTAAGTATTGTATTGAGTGCTTATAGAAAATTTACGAAGAAATATGATTTTAAAGGAGTGTTTGGGATAACTATAAATCTAGTTGAAAAATCACCTCCGTAAATGTTTAAGATAAGTTACATAAGTAGATATGTTGTTAAAATATGTGTATTATATGTTTACTATGAAATCTAGTAAGTCACACACGTTTTCTCTATGTCAAATACTAGTTTTGGTGAATTTGTCTCAGAGGACCACGGCACCAAATCTTATAAAGGGCGGATCCCTTTATTTGGTTCCGTGGAATCCGTCTGTACAGTATGCAGTTTTTTTGGGCAACTTCAAAAAATCATAACTAATTAACCGTAAGTCCGTACGAGTCGAACCACCTATCATTTTAAAGGGAATTGAGTCTACTTTCACTTAAAAATACTTTCATGGCCTGAGTCTAATTTTAATTAAGTAAAATAGGCCAAATACTACAGTATGTCTAAAATATTAAGTTTCACTTTAACATAAAAACTCAAATTTTTGAATCAAACAATTTAAGTTGGTATTCTTAGAACTTTGATACAACTTCTTTTGAAACTAATTAATTTGGTAATATGTTGAAAGAAAACTAATCAAGCTTGGTATACATCGTTATATTTAAACGGTAAATGACGAAAAGTGTTTTTCATTTTATGCTATGCTAAATGACTACTTGTTTATGTTGTTTGCATATATGGTGCTTGCTTATTTTCAAATTGTTGTTTACACTTGTTTGTTTGCATAATATACGTGTCAATCTTGCCATGTTATTTATTCGCTAGTTTGACGATTTCTTGTTTATGCACAATAGGACTTTGCTAGATTTTGTGCACTAAGTTGGAAAATTGTTTTACCATCACTTGTAGAATTAGATAACTTTCTTTGCATAGGTTATACTAAAATCTCGCATTACTTATGAAATGTCATAACTCAATTATCAATGAGTACTAACTAAATTAGTCAAGTACTTTGAAAAATGGAGTTTTTAAGAGAGTGTTTGGTACAAGGACAAAAACAATATTGTATGATGTCATTTATGTGTTCTTGCTTCGTAGGATGATAAACTAACTTAAAACATTGATGTATGCTAACCGGTTCATGCAGGGGGATAGCACACGGGTGTTATCAAGTTTTACCCATTTTCACTTATATGTGAAAATCGTCAGCCCTTGTTCAAAATCAATGCTCCATTATGTTTGTGTATGCGTTATTGACTGTTCCTAACTAGAAATAGTTAATGCCATATGTTTAGAGAAAAATTTCAGGTTTCGAAAAAGTCCCCGACACCTAAATAATGGGTCTGTAAAGATTTCTGGTCTCCACAGACCAGACGGCACCATTAATTTGGTTCCGTCTGTTATGGATTTTGGTACCGCCATACCATGTAAGGCGGACCAGGCGGCACCAATTTAAGGGTTCCGGCTGTGTAAAGAAATGGTGTCGTGAATCCTACAGGTAAGTTGTTGAATTTTACTAAATCCCGCAATCTAATTTACCAAATTTCGTTTCTAGGATAGTTGTTAATGCATATCTTTCATACCTCACTCAACACATCCTCAATGGATTAACTTAGGATGTTTGACATGATCTTAGACACTTCCATCTCATTAGAAACTACCATCTTTGTATGGATTAACATCAAATCCGTGAATCCTTAATTCCATAAATCGACACATTCAAGATGGTCATTTTCATACCTTCACTGTTACTTTTCCTCAAGCTTAGCATTTCTTAAAGCAAAGTCAAAAGGACTAAATCCTCAACCTCAAATAAGCCACTTAAGAAAACCACTAGGATTAGCATTCGATCTTGTTGCTTCATTAACTTGAACTCTTCATCCTTAGACTCATTACCTCTCAACATCTCATCACCCATTCAAGATGTGAACTTTCTAAACTTAAGTACTCCAACTCCACCACCAAAATCACCCACCATTATGACTACTTCACAACCATCCAAAACACCTTCACTACCAAAGTCTCCAAAGCTTGTCTCTATCAAACCTTGTGCAACACCACCAACATCTCCTCACCCATTTGTGGATGACTTAGATGACTTACCGAGACTAACAAATATGGACTCATTATTTGCAAATATATCATACACAAGTCTATCATATGACTATAGATATTGTTTTGTATCTACATGTATTGCCTCACTTGGTTAACATGAAAATAATGTGTCATCCTTCAAGACGATAAGTATTTACATAGAGTCATAACTCACACGCATGTTAAAGAAATACTATCAAGTCTTGTTATCCTTAAGTTCAATCTAAGCTTTATAATCTCAACAAATTAGGATTGACAACTTAAGTATTTTATCCGAAATATTCAAGTATATGCGACTTACGATTGTAGTCATTAAAAGTCATATCCGAAAAAACAACACCCAAGTTTTTTAACAAATGTTGAAACACTTATCCAAAACAAACAACCCACTGTGCCACTTATCCCTCTTAGACACCTACTATCCCTCTTCCATCTTTTGGCACCATTAAGCTTATTGCTCATGAACTTCCAAGAGCATCCTTTAAATCAAACGTGCCCTTCAAGGTGAACCTATACCTCAGCCCCTAAGCTTCATAGACATAACCAAAACTTCAAGCACTTCACCCACTAGTTGTAGCAACCAATGAACCATAAGAATTAGTATCCGTACTTTTTGTGTTCAACATCTATGGACAAATAATCAACCTAAGTACTCCCATAGCACAACAAACCCCTACATCACCACATCCTTATTTAGACACACTAGAAGACCTACCACCTAGATCAACCAATCCACCATCCTTACCATCATTTGAATTCGTTGAGTGTATTGCTCAAAAGCCCTTGTGTCCAACACTTGTACTGAATCAAATGCACGCTTGAACAAACTCAACCATCCTTTCCCACATATAAGGACTTAGATAATTCATTATGGCTAGAACCTCAACTATCAAATAAGCATGGTGCTCTTGGTAATTGTTGTCAATTTCCACTAGGTATAAGTAGTACTACCTTCACAAATTATCAAAGTATTAGTAATACTTTGTCGTTAAACTTCGGCATAAATTTCGTTAAACCTCAAATCAACATTTTAACAACATATGTTAAAATGCAATCTCAAAGCCAACATCATACACCCCAAGCAACAATGACTCTTGAGGAGTATACATAAGAAACTCGAGTGAATTCCTCTTGTCATCATCTAGTGAATATAATCTTGAGACCAAGTTTATTTAGATAGGACTATCCAATTCAAACACTTTGGCTTCATATCTTCATTTAGGAAAACATGATGTTTTGAAAACATTATGCCTAAGAAATCATGCGTTAAGTATTCATCTTGTTAAAAGGATATTGTATATCCTATGCATCATTCTCTCCTTGCGACATATATGGTTATGTTACAAGAGATTTCATTACACCTCATTGGCTAAATGATCTTGAAACGAACATCCAAAAGTTCTATGAACTAGCATATCCAATTCATCTTGTCATACTTATTTTCATAAGCATGATAACTTTATCCCATGCGATAATCTCATTTGTTGAAAGATACTATTTGTATCCATTTCCTTTCAAGCGTACATCATAACCTAACCTTGCTCAAACCTTGTGCACATCCAAGGTTGAAACTACACATCTCTAGAACATACACATGATCTATTGAAGTTAGTAACCTTATTTAGATTCTTGTCAAATAAAGTTCCAAAGAGCTTTCTTGAGAACATTCTTAATTTAACATATTCCATTCCCTAGTCTTAGATAATCAAATCACTTTTAAAGTATACACTTCAACATAAAAGATGTCATCCATTAGATCATACAATTAGCTTTGTAATTTGAACAACCTTAGATTCTAAACACAAGATTAAAACATATTGTTTATCAACACACCATTGTTAAAATTCATGTGTATAACATGACATCTTCATCACCTTAGTTATATTGCATATTAGTTGTGTCACATTAAGCCAAGTATTGGTAAACTATCATCTTTTATGCACTTTAATAGGCAAAAGTAGGAGTTCCCATCTTTCTAACATGAGAATGACTACTGGAGAACCTATTGCACTAGAAACTCAATTTGACCTAACGGTTGAATTGCTTCCTCGAGAGAAGTTGGGTATGTGGAATCACCCGAAAAATGGTCGTGTTTAGCCTTAATTGAGCACCGCTAGTAATAGTCTCATATTCATTCTCCAACTTGAAAAATCTGTTTTCCTATACTTGCCTAAAGTAAGTGTTAAAACATTGATAGTTTGCCTCGCCTTTGGAATACTAATCAAACAAGTAGTATATATGATTATTCTTTTAAAACCACTTGCATTGCACTTACATGTGTTGATTACATGTTCTTGTTTGATACGATAAGTTGATTTGACATTATCTTAGTGTTTGATAGCTATTTGATTGATAGTTAAATGTGTAAACCTTAGTACGGTTTTATCTTTATAATGCTTGTATTCTTGTCTCATGATATTAAACGTTTAAACCTAAACTTTATTTGCATGATACTTACTTTTGAATTATTAGCATGATTAACATGTTACTTATGAACTCATAATATGCCATTTTGATACGTGATAATTTTGATATGATATATTTGTGTTTGAAAGTTATTAGTTGGCATTCATTATATCTATGTGTAGTATGATCCAAATGATACATGCTCCAAATTGTTATGTCTTAAACATGGCTTGCATGAATCTTTCATCTTGTTTCTTTTGCTTCTTGTCACACTATTTGTTTGCTACGTGTGCACATATAATCTGTCAAAGTGCTTTTGGTATGACAAACTTTTAGAAGCCTTTTTATCTTACAAATTAATCACATAGATTATTGTATATCCAAGTATGCTTAAGTTTCTAAGTCTAACGACAAAACAATCTCATAATGAAATGTCTTGAATAAAGTCGTATTCTTGCATAATATGATTGTTTTGATGCTATCTTGTGTGGTGATTTCTTGTCTACTAAGTGCAATGTGTTGTTTTTGCTTATATAATATGTTATCATTTGATTTCTATCATGTTAACATCTTTTGTCACTAACAAATTTGTTTTGTAGGTTGATAACAAATTATTTGTTATCTCACTTGGTTCTAACTTTTATATGCTCATTTTGCATAATCCCCTTTATTGCTAAGTAGATTAGTACTATGCTTTATGGGACCCCTACACTTGCATATAGTTTAAAAGCATATAGAATTAAGTTCTAGAGGGTTGGCTTTGCATTTTGGTCTTTCAACCGACCTCTTTCCAAATCTCATTTTGCTTCCGCTTTCCAAAAATCATCTCCATCATTATTTAGTTATAACAATACTCTAATCCTCTTCACTTCCTATTAGGAAACCACATGCCTCATCATACGATCATCTCGTATTAATCGAGAAGAGGTACGTGACTTTAAGGATGAAGTTCATTGTATGCTAACCATCATCCATAAAAACATCACTAAGCTCATCTCTTTCGCTAACCCGAATAACCTCCTAAACACTTTGTTGTCATTCCTTATTTGATACACATTATGTTGGATGTCCACCAATTAAGGGGGAGAGAAATCCATTCACATAATTGTCTTTTGTCAAATTTTATGTCTCTTAGACTCTAAAATACCAACACATAGGCAAACACCACTTAGCTAAAACCGGTTCACGAAACCACAACTAGTTCAACCTTTTTAACCTTATATCACAAGTTTGCACCATTACCTCATCAAGTGAAAAACACATCATGTGTTTTAAAAACTTCTTCATCTCCACAATCAACGAATCTAGGATTTTCCTTAAACTAGCACCTTACAACTTCACTATCTAGAACACCATCATAGGATCTTATCCTTTTCTCACTTGACATATATCATGCATGTCATTGTCAGTGCAAACGATATATTAATCAAAACAACCATTTCCAACACGTTGGTCCATCCAACTCTCACTTATATGACGTCATTCTCATCCTCATATAGGTACCCATTATTATTATTAGTATTTTTCATATTGTCTTCACTTCTTTTCAAATTGATAATCATCTATGTCGGTCAAAACTATGCTAATACTGCCTTTCCCATTGTCACCTAGAATAGGGCATTTTATAATTCGTGTCAATCAATGAACGAATTTATCTTCATGTTATCACTTTTATATTTTCTTAGATAGAATGAATTATTGATTACTCTTGAGTTGAAGCATATGAGAACTTGCTCAAAACAAAAGATTGTTAGCATCAATAAATCATTCAAATCATAACCCTTATGCATCATTGAAATGCAATGTCCATTCATATTTTTTTAGCTTTGGTCACTTGACATGACGAAAGGATTGCATGAGTCCATATTTTTTTGCTATACATACGAATTTCTAACTCCTTAATAGCTTCCTACCTAATCACCACCACCTTCCATCACCACTTTCACTAATCATCACCACCATGGATTAGCGAAAACTTACTTTTGTAAATCTCGAGTCATCTACCATCACCACATGAATCCTACTAGTAAACCGACACCAACACTAGCACCACTAGTGGCACACCCGGTGGGAGACTTCATATCTTCTTTCTAGGAACTATTTTGTAGGCTTTTTATCATATTATATTCTCACTTTTCTTATGATTGTAATTAGGAGACTACACTTCATGAGATCTTTGATTATATCATTTATCACATATATACATCTTATTTTTCTTTGTGAAAAAGATGAAATATATTGCACTAATATTTTTCATTGTAGGTTCATCATCATATACACTCGATTGTATATAATTTACTCATCTAAGGATGAAGTTTGCATCAATTATTTTTCTTATTTTAGGTGCTTCTTGACACCCTAGAACAAGGAGGAATGTCCTTTAAGCACTCATATTGCATCGTCTATACACTTGGTTGTATATGACATATTTGTCTAAAGACAAAGCTTCTGTTATACTAATATTTATTTTGAAGGTTCATCTTGACGCCCTAGAGCAAGGGGAGCTTCCGTTAAGAATTTACTGAATGCATCTTATATACACTTTGTTGTATATCACTTACTCGTCCAATGACGAATATAGTTTTGCACTAATATTTGTTTTGTAGGTTTTTATCATACCCTGACGCCTCAAACAAGGGGAGCAACCGTCAAGGGGGAGCATGCACGCATTTAGCATCATTCTCACTTTTCAACAAGCATTTGTGCTTCGATAAAAAGTGGAGAAAATAGGCTAACATTGCTATGCTTTTTTTTTTTTTTTCATATATTTCTCATAATTTTTGTTGCATAAAACTAACCTTGATGTAGGTTAAGCATCTTAATTTGATCCATGGATCCGCTACCTAACAAGGAACGGATTGAAGTAGACGATTTAACTTCACTAGGGATGATGCAAGCTCGCCTTTTTGGGGAGAAATGAAGTTAAACTCCAAGGACACGCCTTTTTTGTTTCGACAAAAGGGGAGAAGAGTAAACGAGAAGGTAATGTAAAGGTAGTAAGGATACAAGTAACTTTTACATTTTACTTTCTATTACGTATATATCTTTGTCATCATCAAACAAAGGGGAGATTGTTAGTGCAAATATTACGATATTTAATCTATACAGTCTCGTTTGTTTTGATTGATGACAAACATGTAACTTGTAATACATAACGTAAAATGTACAAGTTACTTGTAATCACACTTTGTCTCAACATACATTCAACACCTCGCGATGTCTCAAGTCCTCGTATGTTACAACACAGGTTCGCACATGTTTGTTATGTGGCATTATGATCAAACCCATTAACAAATCATTTAGAATGTTTAAAATACATTTAGAGTCACTAAGTATTTTAATAGGTTAACCATTCTATTTCGAACCTCATTTTACATTTTGCATTCACAAGTATTTCCAAAGGTAACTAGACATTTTATTAACTAGTTACATAATACATTTTACAAGTTTACCTTGATAAACCTTTAATCTAAAAATGGAAATACATGTTACATCATGTCATGCATCATCTTTGAAATCCTTGGAAGATCACTTGAATATTTTGGTTAGATTGATACTCAATATATCAAATGTGATCTTAGTAAGATTGGGTAATATCTTGGAAAGATTTGAAGAAAGATTTTTAGATTTTCGTCGTGCACCCACGGAACCCTTTTTTATAAAGGGCGAACCCTTTAAAGGGTTCTTGGTCCGTGGGACGCTCTCGTCCACTTTTGGCTATAAATAGAAGCCCATTGTTTTCCCATTTCTTCACCACTTAAAAAACATCTTCTCCACCTTCTTGCATACATTTAGATCTATCATTAACAATGTAGTAACATACATTAAACACCCTAATGATCATGATCATAATGCTTCTAACATTCATCTTTGTTGTAAGCATACTCTTTGATCAACCAAGGAAAGCTTGGAGATCTAGCCATCCCCACTCACCACAAGCTGAAGATCTATCACAACAAGTTTAGGGAACTTGTGATCTTCATCATGAAGGCTTCCTATCAATGGAAGTTCATTTAGAAGTAGTTATTCATATCCATTAGACATTTGTGTCATGGATCATTAGTGTAAACATCATTGCATCATAACAACACTTTCACCAAACTAGATTAGATGGTTTATGTGTTTGTGCCATAAAACACAAGGTTTGTTATGTTGGGCCATAAAACATATTGGGAGTGGTTGTACCCTTGTAAAAGAACTCGACATCTAGCTTAGTGTCGGAAATATTGTATAGGCAACGTTAGGTTGGTTCTACCTCGAACAAGAACTCGGTATTTAGCTTTGTACCGGAAAAAGTGTAAGCGACGATTGTAAGGTTTTCTTCACGAAGGGAGCTTGTTGATTTAGTGAAGTAACTCGAGTTAGGTACTCGAGTGGAGTAGGGCGAAAGGAGATCCGGACCGAACCACTATAATTCATCGTGTTCGGTTTGCACTTTCCTTTCTTTATCTCTTTACTTTTATAGTTGCACTATACTATTTCTTGTGATGTGGTTTGATGTTAATGCTTGTGTGACAACATGGTTTACTATACTTTACATTGGTCACAAACAATAATTGGAACTTTCATATTATAACAAGCTTCATAAGCGATTTGATACTAAATATCTAAAGTTTTTAAACGGTAACGTATTCACCCCCCCCCCCCTCTACGTTTCCACACATCACATTGTGAGCTTTATTTCTATCTTTATTTAACCAACCTTCTGTAGCAAAATATAAATACAAAAATGGCAAAATAAACAAACTTGCAACAGGTAGACAATTTAAATTATAACTTGCAACAGGTAGACAATCAAGTTTGTAACTTACAAGTTACAAAGGTTCCAAAACATACAAAATCTACCACAATAATATGAAATCGTTCAAAATAAACAAACTAAATCATGTTCAACAAAACAATTAGTCTTGTGTAACTCCCATCCCTTTTGCTTTAGCGTTTTTCTTGGCAATCCCTTCTTCTATATCTATACATACGACAAAAAAATAGCAAAGTTAATAACTTAACAAACATTAGAAAACACATACAAGATAAGCTATTACCTTTTGCAACATCGTCATTACTTAATAGATCGTCAATGTCATCTATTATAGCTTTTTTGGACTTTCTTACCCAATCTTGGGTACATATCAACGCCTCAACTACGACATAAGACAAGTTAGTCCTATATGGGCAAGAACACGAATTCGTACTAAAAGCCGAATTCTATGCGGCGGTGGTTATTTGAATTGCCAAAATATCTAAAAAACAATAAAGACTTGTAAAACAATAATTATGTAAAACATAAAAAATAAAATCATCATAAAATGTAGTAATTTACCTTTAGCCATTCGAGCTACTATTGGAAATCTTGGAGCATTTATTTTCCACCACTCGAGAATGTCAAAATCACTAGTAAATCTAATTCGCGGCTCATTTAGGTACCTAGTTAACTCGGTATCCATTTCAATGGAGCTGGAGTCTTCCAAATTCAAGAAATCATCAAGAAATGCATTATCCCCAACGTAGGATTTACAAGATTGTTGATTCTTGGTTTTTTCAGATAAGTTTTTTGACACAACCATGTCAAACCTTATTTTTTATGTTTGAAACAAAACTCCCATCCTTTCCACAACTTCTTTCAACATCTCCCTTACCATGGCATTAAGAGAATCATCGGGTAAAGGACTTTCACTAGACATGTTGTACTCCAACATCTTGTTGAACCAATGTGAAACAAGATATTGTTTCATAGTCGGGTCTAATATGGTGGCAAAATACATATAATCATTAAGCTCCTAAAATTTCCCCCAATACTTGTTATATTTTTTAACCATATCATCAACCATATGACAAAACTCGGGTTTAGTCACCCAATAACGAAGATGTTTGTCTATATCTAGAATTTCTCTATAAAAGAGATGTGCTAAGGGCTTTGAAGAAGAGGAAATTTGTGAAAAACTAGAAGGGGGGTTGAATAGTTTTACCAATTAAAACGATGTTTTAAAGTATTTAGATCGACTTATGTCAATCTATTTAGATGCGTATGTTGGATGTTGATAGATGGATATGGAAAAGTGTAATGTAAAAGAGAAGAGTGAGAAATACAAAACCACGACGCAAGTATTTATAGTGGTTCGGCTACAAGGACACCTTTCTTGCCCTACTTCACCCCTCACCTACTGAGAGTTCGTAAACATTACACGACACCAACTCCTTATGGCGGAGAAGCCTTCACAACGTCGCCTACTCTTTTTCGGTACTAGGCTAGACAACCGTTCTTCCAAGGTAGAACCACACCTACCACAATGTCGCCTACCCTTTATCCGGTACTAGGCTAGATACCGAGTTCCATTACAATGGAGGAACTACTACCCAACACTACACAACACCTATCCCAAAGGAGACCAAATCCTTATTACAATCATCATCAAGGATATCAATATCCTTGGATAAAACCTATCTCTATTTGTACATCGATGCACCTCATCGATTATATGCCCTTGGCATCTTTCACTAATGCCACTTGACTTGAATTATAGGCATCCTTCACTAATACCTTTGACACGGACGTTTGGCACCTTTCACTAATGCCTTCGTCTTGACCCCTTTGGCATTCTTCACTAATGCCTTTGACACGGACGTTAAGCACCTTTAACTAATGCTTTTGTCTTGACTCTTTCGGCATCCTTCACTAATGCCTTTGACACAACACTTCTATGGAGGAAGAAAGAACTATCAACAAGAGAATCTCAGTAGTCTTGATGATGATGAAGCATGGCAACTCATGGACTTGAGCTTGCTCCACTTCAAGAGGTGGTGATCTCGCCTTTAAGAGGAACCTAGAGAATCAAAAAAAAAAAAAACACAAACTACATAGAGAGATCCTTAGGATATGAGGTTAGAAGGTTTACAATACTTGGAGAAAGTATGTGTGGGAGTGGCAACCCAAAATGAAAAGATGGCTCATTATTTATAGAATAAATTTAGCTACTGTTCCACGGATCCCTCACTTGAGGGATCCGTCCAGTGTAATCCTGGGGATTCGTGGGACGCTCCTCTTTGCCCCTGGGTTTTGGGTCATGGGTCATGGGTTATGGGTCATGGGTCCTAGACTTTGGACCATGGGTATCCAAGTAGATACAATGTATCTACAAGATGCAATGCATCTAGTCCATGGGTTATGGGTTAAAACCATGGGTCATGGATAATATGTGACAACTCGTACTTTCAGGTCATTTTTCAAAACACTATTCATGCTTCACTATTTCATCATTTATCGTAAACTAGGTTTACGAGTATCAAATTCGCGTAACCTTAATGGTTTAGCTGCGAATTCATGAGCAATCATCGAGGACATTTCATATAGGCTATATTTAGTCTACATATCATTAGTAACGTCATCAACATATTAGTTCATGCATGGATTTGCATTTTACATTAAACGCATAATTTCCTATTAAATAAACGCTATCGCGTAATTAATTATTTTGAACATTTGATCCGCCTCCAAAATTATTCCGATATATTTTTATACTCATATTAAGATTATAAAAATAATATTATTAGTTTACCGGTGTTTTAAATTTATTTTGTATATAAAGTGTTATATTTATATATATTTAACGGTTTTCGAAATACTACTTATAATTATTATTATTTCACTCAAATTTTGCAAGAAATGTATTATTATAATTTTTATGACTTCAATATATTTTATTTTACTCCGTTAAAATTTATTTTTAGCTAACGCTACCTTAAATGCTTAAATAAATACACAAGTTACCAATTATCCTTAATTAACTACACCTTTACTCTACATTAATACACTTAATTATCACTAAATGCATCTACTCTTTTTTTAAAGTATGTCGACCAACATATGGATGACTCAACCATTTTGAGTACAAATATCTAATGTATACCATAATATTTGTTCACCTTAATTTAAGTATTCTATACACACTTACATACATCTTTCATTTAGTGAGAAAAAATCAAACACTCTTCTTCATCTCATGAACGGCCACATCAAGAACACCAAGAGAAATCATAAAATTTTTCAAGTCAAGTTTATTACACTCTAGTTACACTCTTAGTTTAGGTTTTGAAATAAAAACCTAGGGTGTTTAGGATTAACCTTTGTTCATTTAACCTCATCAAGTAACTAGTAAGCATTTCATGTTCACTTTAATCTTTTATATTCATATCATGTTCATTTTATCATGCTTGAGAAAATATGCAAGTCATATGGATAGCTATACCATTTTAAATGCTCTTTTAGTGTTATATATATTTCATCCTATAATTACTCCTTGAAACATATCACTTTTGGTGATGCCTAGGAACCCAGGACACCCTAAGAAGGTGTATGGTAGGATTAGAATAGCTTCGGAGTTGTTTTGAGTTGGTTAGAATAGGTTTGGCTAAGAAAACTCATTTCGACAATTTATTTTAGAGGTCTGATCACATTTTTGAAATCTGAATTTTCTAACATTGATAAAAATTTTGGACTAGTTATTTAGAAAATATACTTTAAAACGAAAACATGGCCGCTTGAATGGGTTAAAACGGAGTTATAACGAAGAAGTTATGATATTTTTAAGTTTGACGACGAAAACTATAAAACACAGAAAATTCAGCATATTGTTTTACCTTTTACGAGTCAAAAATGGGTCTTAAGCGTTATGAAACGTGTCGACTTATCAAAAATATATTAGTATACTTTAATACGAAGCTAAGGACATATAAAACGTAGAAAACGGACTTGTAACGATAAAATTACACGTGTTTACATAAAGTTTCCGTAACTATATTATATAAGAAAAACTAATATATCTCTATTAGACAAGTACGCCACGAAGGACCATGTTGAGGGTCGTTTTTAACACGGATGTAGTACTTTTTATAACATGATGTCTTCTAGTAAAAGTAAGTTCGCCTAGCCTATTTTCCAAAATGTCCAACCGTCGTTGCGGAGTTGTAACGAATAAAATACGGTCATTTAAACTTTGCCGAAAACCACCCTTAAACAATATTTTGGATACAAGTACCACTTCACCTATTTTTCTCCATGATCGAGACCTCTAGGATGAAAACTTAAATGCTAAAACTTTAAGATAATGATACAAGCTTTCCAAAACCGTTGAGTTTGTTTCCTAACACTCAATGTGCACCATTTTACGACTAGCTTTTCAAGGCCGTTTAGTCATTTTCATTAAATTGTCAAATGACATTATTTTACGACGAAAAGTTAGAGTTTCATAATAAATCACTAAATGACTATCGTAGGATATCATTTCAATATAAATACTTGTAAAGTAATTTATAAATTGTCAAGACGTTATAAGATTATTTTTCGACGATAAGTGTTATTTTCAAAAATTCACAAGTGGTATAGATATCATACGAATTGCATGCATAACGTTACATCATAACTTATCATAGAACATATCATTCATAATAGGTCGCAGTTAGAGATTAGCCTCATTTCGGTGTACTCACTTTTGTCATCGCATCATTGTATCAAGTGAGTTCCATAGCCCCATTTTCAATTGTTTTAATGCTTTTATTAAACTTTTTAGGGGAGATACATGCTCAACAACTTTTATGACATTCATGACTATTTGCAAACTATGTTTTACTGAACTGAATGTTTAGTCATAATGGCAAACATTATTGCCATACTTAGAATTTCTATATTATATTCATTGAGCTGATGGTCTTGGTATATTCATTGAGCTGGTGGTCTTGGTATATTCATTGAGCTGATGGTCTTGGTATATTCATTGGGCTGATGGTCTTGGTAATATCATGAACTAATGGTCGTGGAATTATTTGACACAACACTCATATGTGTTATGTCAAGTAACTATTGATACATTAAGTAATGTACTGTTATGTGAATTCATTTGACATCATGCGTTTGAACATATATTATACACATTTTGACAGTGGGTTGTGAACACACAGGTTGCAAGTTTTGTATGGGCGGAACTTGGAACTGAGTGGATTTACAATGCCTTTGCTGCATGAACATTCTTTAAAGGTTTTCTTCATGGCAACGCAAACTCTATGAACTCACTCAACCTTTGTGTTGACACTTTTAGCATGTTTTATCTCAGGTATCTAAGGCACTCACTTCATGGCATACATGTGGACTTATAATAGAGTCGCGATGACTACATTGCCTCACTTGGGTTTTATGAACTTTAAAACATCGTTTGAATTGTAACAAATTTATTTCCGCACAAGTTAATTTTCATTTGGGACCTACACTTTGTAAACTCTGATTGTTTTAATAAATCAAACGATGTGTTTTCCAAACGACACTTTAGGTCGTTCAATATAACTGTGATTGTGATGCTATGACAGTCAACCCCCAGGAATTCCATTCCGCTGCCAAACAGGTAATTTGGGGGTGTGACATAATATCCATTTATGACTTATGCATGATGTCATGCAATGGGTTATGGGTTATGCTCCATGGGTATGTGATAAGGTTTTAAAATGTACCTTTTTGAGGGGTCGTTTAAGCCCTTATTTGATCACTTTTGTATCCGTTATTACTTAATATCGTTCCTTTCACTTTTTAGGTCTCTTGAAGGCAAATTGCTGGAATGGCACTTATTTGGATCTAAAAGGCGAGGATATACGAAAAATGGCCAAAGTCAAGAATCGACACTCTTCTGCTGAAATAAAGGGGACGGCGTCAGTGTTATCTGTGACGCCGTCGATCACTTTTGTGACGGCTCAGAGCCAAATCGCTTATTTTCAAGTGACGGTGTCGCTTTAAAAGAGTAGGTCGTCGCAACTCGACGGTAGATTTGATCCACGGCCGTGAGATGAAGGGGACGCGAGATCACAATCATAAGGTGACGCCGTCGCAAGACTAACATGGCCAAGACGAAACCCAATGACGACGACCCGCGGCCACAAACCAAGAGGTTACGCCGTCGCATTGTAATCTTATATATAGAACCGAATTTTTCAGCTTTAGTGTGTGTAGTCTTTGGAGTAAAAACCTAAACCGAACCAAGGTCGTCTTGTACAAGTATTTTAGGGTTCTATGCCCTATCTTACATCAAGATAAGTGTTTTACTTCATTAATTCAATTATGTCTTCAATTGATTTTGTGTATGCTTGCATGTTTACCATGTCCGGCTAAATTACTTGTGTGTTTGCTTAGGTATATGAAACCTAGTTGTTAATTATTGTTAGGTTGTCTCTTATCTTCATTGTAATTGGCTTAAGAGTGCGACTAGGCTATCGTTGTGTTTAATACTTGATAAATCTTGGATAGTTTATGAATGACTTAGTGGATTTCGTTTACTAAACCCAAAGATAACCTCAAAGTTAGTTTATGAATGACTTAGTGGATTTCGTTTGCTACACTTAAAGGTGATTTCAAAGAGTTAGGGAATGCACACCTTACGACCTTAGAAAACACAACGCGTTAAGAATAAGGACGTGACAATTCAACCATCAATAGGAGATAACTAGGGAGTAGTAGCATCTAGGTAAACACATCTTTAACTATCATACGAGCACACAACAATAGACATAGACCATACTCGCCACTAGATTAGATAATTAGATAAGTAGAGTAATCGGTAGAAATACCAACCCCCAAATCCAAACCCCGAGATTCGTACCTTACCATTTCCTAAAAAACATAAAAAGATAAAAAAATAATCTTCCTCAACCCTAACCTTAGCGTAGTAACTTCTTACTAGCATTCCTATTCCCCTATAGAACGATATCAATACCCGTGGCTTACCCTAATACTACACTACAACGATTAGGTTCACTGCCTGGGTGTTATAAAACTTGCTCTCAAGAAAAGGAAGTTCCTTTGACCCGAACGACGCTGTAGCGTTATCAAGTTTTTTGCATTTGAATAGAATAGAATAGCTAGTTAGTAGTCCACCTCGTTTAGGATTCTTTGCTTGATTCCTATCAAGTAAATTATTTTTTCTCAATTTTTAGCTTCCTTGTAGTCTATCCCCCTTCTTCGTGACCTTTGTTCGTAACCCCATCACTTTTCATCATGGAAGGTGACAACCAACCACCATTCATCAACCTACCACCAAATGACCCGCCAAGAGCCTGTACTCTTGGTGAATACTTGAGACCTAGCCACCAAGGTTATAGGAACACCATTGAGCTTCCCGATCAAGCCCAAACTACGGCCCTGCGATCCGATACCATCCGGTTGGTGCAAAACGGATGTGCATTCCATGGACTTCGTTTCAAGATCCTAATCAGATCTTAAGGATTTCCTTAAATTGTCGATTCCATCGACCTTGATGCTACTACCGGGAGACCACGCCCCGCTCTTCCAATCTCTCTACGGACCAAGCTAGCAATTGGCTTGAGCGACTTCCCACTGGATCCATCTCAAGTTGGGATGATCTCAACCTGCCGCTCCTTGCTCAATTTTTCCCAACGGGGAGAACCACTAAGCTTAGGAATGACATCTTGATGTTCCAACAACGTCAAGGTGAATCTCTCTACGAAGCATGGACCCGATTCAAGGACTTACTCCATAAAGTCCCTCATCATGGCATTGATCTTTGGCTCCAATTTCAAATCTTCTATGATCATGTCAACTTCCCCACTAAGCGATCCATTGACCAAGCGGCCGGTGGAAAACTTAGTGATCTCACCGCGGAGAATCGTGGGGTATAATAGGACCTTGCTCTCTATGACAACGAAGTTGTGACCCCCGAGTTCCAAAACCGTTAAGGCAATCTCCTTGCCTCCCATTGACTCACAACCTTCTAACCGTAGGATGCTCGAACTTGATGATCATGTTAAATTCTTAATGAGCTCCTACGAAAATCCTAAGTCTTCACACCAAGTGAAGAAAGTTTCTTCCTCATGTGAGCAATTTAGTGACCCTCATAACACTTATGCTTGCACAAGATTCCCCTAAAAGCCTCCTGACTATGCATCCTCGCGTATTAATGGAACGGGAGGAAGATTCCCACAACACCGGTCCTAGGAATTTCAACGATACCCGGGAAGCTTGGAAGGGCAAGCCCGACTTCTATTGGGGGCAAACCAAAGAATTCACATCCAATGATTTCTCTTGGCCCCCATCTAATGGCCCTAACCAACAAAACATTGAGGGGATGTTGCAACACCTAGTAGCATCCCAAGAAGCTCAAATAGCGTTTCTACCGTTTTAACCAACAAATGCTGAGATGGATAGGAAGATAGATAACCTCTTGAAAGCCATGAACAATAGTGATAGGAAGGTTAATGCTATCTCAACTCCCGAGCCTTCCGGTGTAGAGATTAAGGACCCAAGTAAGTTAGCTAAACACGTCCAATTCGTCAATACCATCACCTTAGAGAAACCTAATAGAACAAATGACGAAGAGGACCATATACTTGAGGATAATGAAACAACTGAGGAAGTAGATGAAGTAGACAATGACTATTTCAATAAATTTCCTACGGAAGAAGAGCTATCTCGCCACCCTCACTTAGTGCGTGACCTCCGTCACATGTATGTTAGGAAAATCCCTAGAATCAAGTTTGGGAACCCTTGAAATATTAACATACCATGTTGCATAGGACGCCTTTTCGTGGCAAAGGCCTACATTGATCGCAAATCACCAATAAACATAATGACTAGCACCTACTATAATTGGGTAATGAAGAAGCCTATCCCAACTAGGCAAGACCCCGATAATCCTAGGGTTAGGTGTAATTTTCTTGGTAGAATTAAGGGATTGCCCGTTTATGTAGGAAGTTTCACGTTTCCTACGGACTTCATAATTGTGGATGATATTAGCACGACCATAGATCCTAGCTTGTCCCACGTTATTCTAGGAAAACCTTTCATAGAAAACACCGGGATGACTTATGATCCCTCATTAGAATAGCGATTCAAAGATAAGACCGATGATGTAGTTTACCAAATGTCGTTTAAGATTGAGAAGTTTTCATCACTCTCCAATGATGAAAAGGAACTTAAACTATCGGTCTATTATAGGAATAATGAGGATAAGGAAAAAGGAGTAGATTTTGTTATGGCCAAGATTTTCGAATTCTATAAGGATTGCTTGAACTTAGGACCGAAATATAGAACCGACGGAGAGGACAACCTCTTAGAAAGGTGCCTCATAGAACTTTTACAACATGGAATCCCCCAATAGAGACCGTCATGAGGAAGGAGATGACGGTAACGAAGTAACGTAGGGGCACGACTTCAAGTCTAGCTACAAGACTCATAAATAAAGAAAAGCGCTACGTGGGAGGCAACCCATGATTAATTGTTTGCTTGTTAGTGTCATCTATATTTTATTGATTGCTTATTCTCATGTTTAAATTTGTAAAAATGCTTTATTTTGTTTTTAACCTCGTCTTAATTGCATATAAAGGTATTTTACATAAAGGATAAGTGTAGAGGATTACACACGTTTCAAAAGAAATGTAAACATGAGAATTTCAATTAATTAAAAGATATATATGTGTGTTTGTTCGAGTCAAATGCTTGTATCGAGTCATAATGGATGTTTTGCGGAAATTTTTCCAGATTCTAAAGATGTAAATTTTCCGTAAAAATCGCAGACCGTTTTTGTCGATAACTGACAAGGCAGATCGCGAAACTGGACGGCAGAAGAGTAAAAACAACAGATTACTTTTTTCTCGCTTTCGAGCTACTTATAAATTTTTGGAATTTTCTGTGTCTTAATTTTCCGAAAAATCTGTAAACATCCATTCCACAAGCATTATATCCTAGTTTAGTAGAGTCATATATATATTACCACGATTTTACACGAAGGTTTCGTTTGTTTTTCTTCAAGTGTTTAGGTTTTATTTATCAAGAAGAAGATACATAAGGTTGGAAGGAGCTTTTCACACATATATTCTTCATGGAAAGGATTTAACCACCACTTTACACGGATCCTACCGAGCTTATCAGGGGAGTATTAGTTTCTTTCGTTTTTATATACCTTCCATTATCATAACTTTGATACTTTCGGGGAACATTGCGGACAATGTTCAGTTTAAGTGTAGGGAGGGAAAATAAAACGGGAACTTTGAAACTATGCTTATCCTTGATTATTTGCTTTGTCCAATTGCATTTGTGTAATAAACCATGAGAAAATGTCGGTTAGGGTAATTTTGGCACCAAATTTAAAATTTTTCATGACATATAGGAGTGGGCCATTAGCCTTAACAAAAGCGTCTCACGGATAGGAAGTTATATGACTAGCACAAAACCCTTTACCACTTAAATTCCACCCAAAATGTGAGGATCGCCCTTAGATTAGTAGGAATTAAAGCATTCATCTTTAATGCTTAGAGTGTGAACCGGTAGTATATTAGATTCTAGAACTTGTTTTGTGATGCATCCCGAGATCGCTAGTAAGACTACACTTGTGTAGTTAGGAATAACTAAATGATAAGAGGCATTAGGATAACCCTTGTTTGATACCTGTAATATAATTACTTCTTCTACATCGGTTGCGTTGTACTCATTTTTAGTACATGATACCCCTAGTTAACCCCTCAGAGCCTATCCTCTTCACAGTTCTCGTGATGTTTCGGTTTTTCTGGAATATCAATGAAGAGCATTGTTTACACCCCACCCCCAAATGTACACCCAAATCGCCTTAGCCTATGTAACACCCCCAAATTTGTTTAGCGGAAGCATACGTGTTATTCGGGAGCGTTACGGAATTGGTGAATCATAACACAAGTAATAAAGAACGGAATACATACTCCGTTTATTTTCATAAAATGGTTTTAAAACACTGTCTTACAACATAATTTAAACAAATGGGTATATCCCATTAGATTTAGTGGTCCCAATGTAAACATCAGCTTTGTGTAAAACACTTCGTTAATACTACTTACGACCATACACCCGCTTCTTGCCTTGCCTCATGAACAAATCTTAAACACCAGAAAAAATATAAAAGGTCACTAAAAGTCAGTGAGTTCATAGTTTAAGTTAAAATAGTAAACTTGGACCATAAGCAAAGGCATATAATCATTACAACGAATATAATGATATATGTATGAAAGTCTATTACGTTAGCTCTAAGTTCATGCAACCATACTACGACGCTTCGTATGCTAAAAGATGTCATACAATATAGGGGCCCATAGCAAGTGTTTTGTCCCGCAACACTTGATTCCGACATGGTATACGCCGCCTTGGCCTAAGCATGGCCAACCAACGAGGAGTCACCCTCAGATCTATTTATAACATTCAAGCCCAATGGGGAATTGATGGTTCATGAGAAAGGGGCATTCTCTAGGGACATAAGGGCTTAGGCTAAACCAATTAATAGTAATCTTGTAATAGTTTTGGTCCATAAAATGTTTTGCATATTTCTCACCCCAAAATGTATAAAACAATTTATCAAGTAAAAGTGGGGCTATGAAACTCACCTTAGCAAATGTGCAAATCCGAAAATGGATTAGTGATTGTTGTGAGACGGCACCGACACGCAACCTAGATAAGGAGGGCAATATTTAGTTCATCGTTTTAAGTATTCTTTACTTAAAATGGGGCAATAAATGTTATAATGGTTTTAAAATCAACCTTTAGTTTGTAAAAATAATTTAAGAGGTTTACTAGTAAGTATATAAATGCATATATACTCTTTTCATATTGACATTAGTATGGTTTTAAAATCCAAAGTATGATTTAAAACAAATAATTAAAATGTTCCATTAGTAAGTATATAAATGTATATATATACTTATTTAAGTTGTCACAAAATGGTGTTGTCAAAATTATAATTTGTTTTCTAATTGTATTTAGGGAAATGTTCAAGCTAAATTTGAAGTCATCAATTTTTAATGGACTAGAAAATAATATAGTGGTGTCTTATTTATTTAACAAACTTGTTCCTTATATATATATTTTCGATAGAACGTTCACTTGACATACATTCGTTTACACATTGTCGTTAAATCCGTTATGTGAACCTTATTATATGACTCATATTTTTAGACACTTGGTTCATTGTTTGTATGCCTCTACTCTTGTTTTACTCGTCAATATAAGTGTACATATCCAAGGTCGAAATCCCCAAATATGTGACAAATGAGTTTAGCTTCGTAGTTTATTCCGGTATACTTGACGCGTTTCATTTACTTAAACCAACATTCAAAACCACGTGGGCTGTGCCCAAATGACTTGGGTGCAATGATGAGGCTTGCCTAAAAAGGAGTTCAAGTAATTCTTGAGGTAGAATGGGTCGGCCCATCGCCTTTTGTTAGCAGTTTTTGCTACCAAACTAGTCAAAGAGTACACTTGCATTTGACTTGTGGGATGATTAACGCCAGAAGAGGAAAAAGAAAATGTAGTCTAGGTATAATTGAGAAGTAGAGAGTTTGAGTCAAACTCGCCATCATCTCGAAGTTACAATCGGTCCGCACTAATGTGCTCAAACACATCTTGGCAACCCGCTTGACTATAACATCACGAATGAGGATTTGGCCAACAAAAGAAGGACATAAAGCTAGTTTCTCAACAAGATGAACACCTAACTAAACCAAGATATCAAAATTTTTGTGAAACTAAAGTTTCTAGTTACATGCTTGACTGATGGTGTCATGGGTCTCGAAATGGGTTCACTTTCGAGCTGAACAACTTAACAACAAGGATAACGACAAGTATATGACCAAGTGTCACAAGATAAGCTTGTTACAAGGTGCTTGACTTACTAAGCCAAGTGCCACTTTCAAGATCAAATTTCAGCTTTTAAGACCATGTTTACTAGTAGACTTTACAAATGAAAAATTTTTCAAACTCTTTGGTTCCTACTTCGACGTAACATTTCAAACAAGACATCCAAACCTCCACTATAGTATTGACAAACTTGATTATACATGGCATAAATTTTACAAGGTGAAGTTAAGACAAAGGCTCATAAGCCGAGTATGATGGTGATGGGGTCGAGACCAACTTAACGCGATAGAGTTAGGAAATGGCAAGACTATACCATGGTTGAGTACTACTCAACCCGGTTCCTACCTCGACAGTAAACCAAACCCACTTAATACCAATGACTTACTTAGATTCCGGTGTGACATAGTTGCTTATCAAAAACATAAGTATTATCATGTCGAGATTACTTAGTTACATAGTCAAGTTACCAAGTTCCTTTAAGACTTAACTCTCATTTTTCTTGGCTTGTTGACTCACAAAACTACTTTCACAAGAGAGTGACCAAATCAAATTTTCAAAGTGACAAGTTTATTCTCATATTGCAAAGTTGCACATCCATAACTTACAAACTCAAATAGAAACAAGACATCACAAATTAACACTTCATTACCAATGTTTATATTACAACGAAACTATGAGAAAGAGAAAGACAAGCTTGGACCATAAGCAAAGGCATATAATCATTACAACGAATATAATGATATATGTATGAAAGTCTATTACGTTAGCTCTAAGTTCATGCAACCGATACTACGCTTTGTGATGCTAAAAGATGTCATACAATATAGGGGCCCATAGCAAAGTGTTTTGTCCCATAACACTTGATTCCGACATGGTATACGTCTTGCCTTGGCCTAAGCATGGCCAACCGAACGGAGGAGTCACCCTCAATAGATCTATTTATAACATTTGCGTTTCCCAATGGGGAATTGACGGTTCATGAAAAAGGGCATTCTCTAGGGACATAAGGGCTTAGGCTAAACCACGTAATAGTAATCTTGTAATAGTTTTGGTCCTTAAAATGTTTTGCATATTTCTCACCCCAAAATGTATAAAACAATTTATCAAGTAAAAGTGGGGCTATGAAACTCACCTTAGCAAATGTGCAAATCCAAATGTGGGATTAGTGATTGTTGTGAGACTAAGACCGCATTACAGCACCTAGATAAGGAGGGCAATATTTAGTTCATCGTTTTAAGTATTCTTTACTTAAAATGGGGCAATAAATGTTATAATGGTTTTAAAATCAACCTTTAGTTTGTAAAAATAATTTAAGAGGTTTACTAGTAAGTATATAAATGCATATATACTCTTTTCATATTGACATTAGTATGGTTTTAAAATCCAAAGTATGATTTAAAACAAATAATTAAAATGTTCCATTAGTAAGTATATAAATGTATATATATACTTATTTAAGTTGTCACAAAATGGTGTTGTCAAAATTATAATTTGTTTTCTAATTGTATTTAGGGAAAATGTTCAAGTTAAATTTGAAGTCATCAATTTTTAATGGACTAGAAAATAATATAGTGGTGTCTTATTTATTTAACAAACTTGTTCCTTATATATATATTTTCGATAGAACGTTCACTTGACATACATTCGTTTACACATTGTCGTTAAATCCGTTATGTGAACCTTATTATATGACTCATATTTTTAGACACTTGGTTCATTGTTTGTATGCCTCTACTCTTGTTTTACTCGTCAATATAAGTGTACATATCCAAGGTGAAATCCCAAATATGTGACAAATGAGTTTAGCTTCAGTTTATTCCGTATACTTGACGCGTTTCATTTACTTAAACCAACATTCAAACCACAGGGCTGGGCCCGACTTGGGTGCACAATGAGGCTTGGCCCAAAAGGAGTTCAAGTAATTCTTGAGGTAGAATGGGTTGTGGCCCATCGCTTTTGTTAGCTGCTACCAAACTAGTCAAAGAGTACACTTGCATTTGACTTGTGGGATGATAACGCAGGGAAGAAAAAGAAAATGTAGTCTAGGTATAATTGAGAAGTAGAGAGTTTGAGTCAAACCGCCATCATCTCGAGTTACAATCCTGTCACGACTAATGTGCTCAAACACATCTTGGCTACCCGTCTTGACTATAACATCACGAATGAGGATTTGGCCAACAAAAGAAGGACATAAAGCTAGTTTCTCAACAAGATGAACACCTAACTAAACCAAGATATCAAAATTTTTGTGAAACTAAAGTTTCTAGTTACATGCTTGACTGATGGTGTCATGGGTCTCGAAATGGGTTCACTTTCGAGCTGAACAACTTAACAACAAGGATAACGACAAGTATATGACCAAGTGTCACAAGATAAGCTTGTTACAAGGTGCTTGACTTACTAAGCCAAGTGCCACTTTCAAGATCAAATTTCCAGTTTTTAAGACCATGTTTACTAGTAGACTTTACAAATGAAAAATTTTCAAACTCTTTGGTTCCTTCTCACGAAAGCTTTTCAAACAAGACATCCAAACCTCCACTATAGTATTGACAAACTTGATTATACATGGCATAAATTTTACAAGGTGAAGTTAAGACAAAGGCTCATAAGCCGAGTATGATGGTGATGGGGTCGAGACCAACTTAACGCGATAGAGTTAGGAAATGGCAAGACTATACCATGGTTGAGTACTACTCAACCCGGTTCCTACCTCGACAGTAAACCAAACCCACTTAATACCAATGACTTACTTAGATTCCGGTGTGACATAGTTGCTTATCAAAAACATAAGTATTATCACGTCGAGATTACTTAGTTACATAGTCAAGTTACCAAGTTCCTTTAAGACTTAACTCTCATTTTTCTTGGCTTGTTGACCCTTGTAAAAACTACTTTCACAAGAGAGTGACCAAATCAAATTTTCAAAGTGACAAGTTTATTCTCATATTGCAAAGTTGCACATCCATAACTTACAAACTCAAATAGAAACAAGACATCACAAATTAACACTTCATTACCAATGTTTATATTACAACGAAACTATGAGAAAGAGAAAGACCATGAACCTTGTCAAGAGTGAGATGTGAATATGTTGATGAAAGTTGTCGAGGGACCCCACACAAATCAAACCCGTAAACCGATTCCGAGCAAACCCAACAACTTCTTGATAACCTTGAGAATATTACTCTTGTGGTGTGTTTGAGTTTTGATTTGTGGGTGTCTTTGGTCTCTCAAGTTGCTTAAGAAGAGGTTAAGAGAGGAGCCTTTGACCACCTCTTTTCATCTTGAAGTTTTGTTTGAAGCCAAAAATGGCTTACTTCCAAGACCCACGAATCTTTGGGCATAGGAGATAGAGTGGTGAAAGGATTTTACTTCTCTCTCTTGTGATTTACTTTGATCCTCCTTGGATCCCTTCGAAAGTAGTGGCGCATCTTTGGAGATTTGGGAAGCAAAGTTTTTCATGGATTTGAGTATGAGAGATGATAATAGGTTGGATGAAGGTGTTGGTTTATCTCCTTTTAGCAAGATTCGGCCTAGGTGGGATAGTAAGGTTAGGGGAGGAAGAAGAATATCTTGAAAATCTCTTCCCCTGGTTTTGTGTTTGGTTTTGTCGTGAGTGGAAGAGTAAAACAAGGATTATCCTCTCAAAATTTATTAAATGTTTTTCTTGTATATCTTTTGTATAAGTGTATATGTATTATTATACATATGGTGTTACTTTGTGACAATGCTTGTACATACATTATATTTTGGCCTCAATTGTATTTGAGTTTCATACAAGTCATTGTTTAAGTGATAGTATCGCTTCATTATTTTTGTGTCCCGCAAAATTGTATTGTGACCAAGGTATCATTGTTTGACAACTTTTTATCCGTGGTATTTTATTGTTACGGTCCGAAAAATTTTATCTTTGTAATATTCCAAGTCATGGACATTTGTTAATTGTTTTAGCGAAGTCATTATCATATTGTCGACGCTGCGTCGGTTCACATCGGGAAAAACGATACCCTCTCGCCTTATAGTTTAAATCATAAGACAAGAAAAAAATATTCATAAAATGATATGAATGCAAAAGTGAGGCAAGCTTACCTAGTGCGAGTTAACTACTCAAATGATCAGGCAAAGCTTGTGTATGCTTAATAAATTTGGCTTAGTAAAAATGAATTACTAATTATCAGTTAAATTTTGGTGAAAATTTACCGTGTGTCACAGCCTACCTTGTATGCACTCACTTTTAGTGCATTATTGTTATCCCCCTAAAAACCCTTAGTTCAATTATATGGTTGCTTGCATGAGTTGCTAAGTCGAGTCATATCCTTTGTACACAGTTTTGGGACGATTGGGACTCATGGGAAAAGTTAAAGTTTATAAAATGACGGGAAGGGAACGTTAAATTCAAATTCCCTTTGTTTGCGTAATAATGTACTTCAAGCGTTTTGATCTTTTCAATTCGGGTCAAATTAGTGTTAGAGTAATAAAAACTCAAGTGTAGGGATGTGCCTATAAATCCCTATCATTTTGATATTACCGTAGAGGATGGTAGAGTAAAAGTGTATATAAAAAAAATCGAAAAAAAATAGAAAAAGAGAAAAATAAAAAAATAGAGTGTTCAAAGAAAAAAATATAGTGTTCAAAAAAAAATACATACGGGCTACCATCCTACATCTATCTTTAAATTTATGTTTGTTTGTTTCAGTTATCTAGAGTTTAGAGTGTCAAGTCTTGGCTTAGCAACGCCACTCTTCGTATGCTTGTAACATAAAGATTTTTGACTTGCCACCACTAAATAGCCTATCCCACCAAACCCTTTGTTTTCCTACCGTAAGCCTAACATTACAACCCTTTAAAAGACCTCTTTGATAGTCTTTCCTAGGTGCTTACGCCAAAGCGATGGAGGTTTGATCTATTCTCAAGCCTATGGTAATCTATGTACTAGGACCGGTTAATGAGTGTTTATCTTCCATTTCCACTTTGATACATTTCATATACACCCGAGAGATGTGAGTATCCAAACACCCCATGTGAGGTGCTAGTATGTAATTTCCGTTCTTGTTATGAATTTTGCGGGGCTTATATGTGTTGTGGATTGTTTTAAACCAATGCTTCATGACCCTTAACTTATAAATTAATTGGCTAAAAGCACATTTGCTTGAGGACAAGAAAATGCCAAGTGTAGGGATATTTGATAAGGTTTTAAAATGTACCTTTTTGAGGGGTCGTTTAAGCCCTTATTTGATCACTTTTGTATCCGTTATTACTTAATATCGTTCCTTTTCACTTTTTAGGTCTCTTGAAGGCAAATTGCTGGAATGGCACTTATTTGGACGAAAAGGCGAGGATATACGAAAAAAAAATGGCCAAAGTCAAGAATCGAGACACTCAAGCTGCTGAAATACAAGGGGACGGCGCCGTGTTATCTGGACGCCGTCGATCACTTTTGTGACGGCCAAAGTAGCCAAATCGCTTATTTTCGCGACGTGTCGCTTTAAAAGAGTAGGTCGTCGCAACTCCCGACGGCCTAGATTTGATCCGACGGCCGAGATCAAGGGACCGCCACAATCATAAGGTGACGCTGTCGCAGACTAACATGGCCAAGACGAAACCCAATGACGGCGACCGACGGCCACAAACCAAAAGGTTACTGCCGCGATTGTAATCTTCTATATAGAATCCGAATTTTTCAGTTTTAGTGTGTAGTCTTTTGGAGTAAAAATCTAAACCAACCAAGGCCGTCTTGTACAGTATATTAGGGTTCCATACCCTATCTTACATCAAGATAAGTGTTTTACTTCATTAATTCAATTATGTCTTCAATTGATTGTGTGTATGCTTGCATGTTTACCATGTCCGGCTAAATTACTTGTGTGTTTGCTTAGGTATATGAAACCTAGTTGTTAATTATTGTTAGGTTGTCTCTTATCTTAATTGTAATTGGCTTAGGAGTGCGACTAGGCTATCGTTGTGTTTAATACTTGATAAATCTTGGATAGTTTACGAATTACTTAGTGGATTTCGTTTACTAAACCCAAATATAACCTCAAAGTTAGTTTATGAATGACTTAGTGGATTTCGTTTACTACACTTAAAGGTGACTTCAAAGAGTTAGGGAATGCACACCTTACAACCTTAGAAAACACAACGCGTTAAGAATAAGGACGTGACAATTCAACCATCAATAGGAGATAACTAGGGAGTAGTAGCATCTAGGTAAACACATCTTTAACTATCATACGAGCACACAATAATAGACATAGACCATACTCACCACTAGATTATAGATAAGTAGAGTAATCGGTAGAAATACCAACCCCCAAATCCAAACCCCGAGATTCGTACCTTTCCATTTCCTAAAAAACATAAAAAGATAAAAAATAATCTTCCTCAACCCTAACCTTAGCGTAGCAACTTCTCACTAGCATTCCTATTCCCCTAAAGAACGATATCAATACCCGTGGCTTACCCTAATACTACACTACAACGATTAGGTTCACTGCCTAGGGTGTTATAAAACTTGCTCGAAGAAAAGGAAGTTCCTTTTACCCCGAACGACGCGTGTAGCGTTATCAGTATGGGTCGTAGACTTTGGCTTTTACCCAACTACATTCAATGTATTTAGTCAATGGGTCAAATACTTAAACTTCTACCTATTATATTACCCATTTTAATACATACTAATTATGTATATATCTACCCAATATGTAAACACTAGTTGTTGTACATATGTATTACTAAATCATAAAATCACTATTACTTGTTTAGTGTTTTATGTGAAAACGTAAGTGTGTTAGTAAACTATTGGCTCAAACCATTTACGTATTTTATTTGTTTCGTTAAAATAATTTTACGTTTGTTATCGACAAAACACTAGAAGATCGTAAAATATAAATAAACGTTTTTACGGCTTATTTGTATTAACAATCTCCCCCTTTTTGTTGATGACAAAACATAAAATTATTTTAAGTAAAAACTAAAATTCGTAAAAGTTTGAATTGGAGTTTTTACCCTCTTCTCCCCCTTTTTGTTGAAACAAAAAGAGCGTCAAAAAGAAACTAACATATTGTTTTAAGAAAAACATGTAATAAAAATATAGAGAGCAAGTGATGGGAAGAGTTCTCGTCTTAACTCCCCCTTGACGAGTCCATCCCTTTGTGAGGGTGTCAAGTAAGAAAAACTACTAAGCTAATGCATTGCAAATGGTTTCGTCTTTGTGACGATAATGCTCCCCTTGATTATTGCAACTTTGCAAAGGGACGTCATGTAACGTACGCCTAAAATATATTGCAAATTATTTTGCAACGTATTGCTTTGACGCTAAACTCCCCCTAACTTAGGGTGTCAAAGTCTTCATGTGTATATTGAAAATCTACAAAACAAAGTTAGAAAACAAGTATATAAAGCATAATTTCTTGCAGATAAGACTCAAGCTAGTAGAAAACAAGTCTTTTGTTGCACGGATCCCACGGTTCCCTCCTTGGAGGGACCCGTTTAGGCAAAATGGAGGGATCCGTTTGACTGTAAACAAAATACAGCAATGGTGATGTAACAAAAGATGTTAACATCAAAGTGAGATATGAAATTTTGCACAAAACATATACTCAAGATAATATGGCATAAAACATGTAAATTCATTCAATAAAACTACGTGAAATGATCTACAAATCTCTAAAACATGAAATGTGATTCCTAAACTATCTAAGTTAAGCTTAAGACTAGAACACCACTTTAATCCTTAAGCTCACGGTTGTTTAGGTTTGTTGACCTCATCGAAACGTTCGAGGAGGTGATAAAACATGAAACGTTGCTCTTCACGTAGTTCATGTATCAAGCCTTCAACGTGTTGACAATGATAACAATCCTTATCATGACTTGGAAAAGGTGGTGGTAAAAATGGAGCGGGTTGATGTGGAGGTTCAAGTGAAGGAGGTTGAGGATCCTCAAACGAAGGAGGGATTGGTGGAGGCACATTCAATGATGGCTCAACAAAGGATGATGGTGGAGGTAGAGAGGTGTCAACTTCCATGTGGTCGGGTGGTTGACTTTGATGATTCCTCATAATCCAAAATGGGCCATTTGATGGAAATGGAGAAAAGGATACCAGTGCAAGTGTTGATTCAACACCTTGGGTTTGTTGCATGTTCTTCTCCATTGAAGAGAGTGTCGGAAATGGTGGAGGATTAGATGGCCTAGGAGGCAAGTTCTCTATATTGTAGAGAGGTGGTGATGGTTGTTGTCACACCCCCAAATTACCTGTTTTGCAGCGGAATGGAATTCCTGGGGATTGACTGTCATAGCATCACAATCACAGTTATATTGAACGACCTAAAGTGTCGTTTGGAAAATACATCGTTTGATTTAATAAAATAATCAGAGTTACAAAGTATAGGTCCCAAATGAAAATTACTATGTGCGGAAAGTAAGTTTAGTACAAGTCAAACGATGTTTTTAAAGTGTATAAATCCCATGTGAGACGCGTCGTCACCGCGACTCTATGATATGTCCACATGCATGCCATGAAGTGAATGCCTTAGATACCTGAGATAAAACATGCTAAAAGTGTCAACACAAAGGTTGAGTGAGTTCATAGAGTTTGTGTTGAAATGTAAAGCCTTTCAAAATCGTTTATGCAGCAAAGGCATTGTAAATCCACTCAGTTCCAAGTTCCGCCCATACAAAACTTGCAACCTGTGTGTTCACAACCCACTGCCAAAATGTATATAGTTTATGTGCAACACATGATGTCAAATGAATTCACAATAGTACCTAACTCGACGTAGAACAATAGCACTTAATCAATAGGACTAGACTCAATGTATCAGTAGTCAACTGATTTAGAACATTATACGACGTAGAACTATAGCACATAATCAATAGGACTAGACTCAATGTATCAATAGTCAACTGATTTAGAACATTATACGACGTAGAACTATAGCACATAATCAATAGTACATGACTCAATGTATCAGTAGTCAACTGATATAGTACTTTATTCGACGTATAACTATAGCACGCAAACAAGAACAATTGATATAGTACAACATTCGGTTTTGAAACGATGGTAATCATGATAGGAGTTATCCTTAAAAATATAAAGTACTTGTGAAAAATAAAAGCAAGTAGTTGAGCATGTATCTCCCCCAAAAATAGTACAAAACAATTGAAAATGGGGCTATGAAAACTCACGGTAATCCTTAAAAGTTTAGAGTACTTATGATTGTAAATGAAAATAGTTGAGCATGTATCTCCCCCAAAAGTAATTCAAAACGTATAAAAGTAGGGGCTATGAAAACTCACGGTAATCCTTAAAAGTTTAGAGTACTTATGATTGTAAATGAAAATAGTTGAGCATGTATCTCCCCCAAAAGTAATTCAAAACGTATAAAAGTAGGGGCTATGAAAACTCACTTGATGAATTGGTATGATGACAAGAGTGAGTACACCGAAATGTAGCGTGATACTTTAACCTTGACCTATTATGAATGATATGATACGTAATGAGTTATGATGAAATGTTATGCATGCATTTCGTATGTTATTTATACCATTAGTGAGTTTTGAAAATAATACTTATCGTTGAAAAATACTCTTTTGACGTCTTGACCATTCTTAAATTACTTTACAAGTATTTACGTCAAAATGTCATCCTACAATAGTTTCTTAATGATTTATTGTGAAATTTTTAACTTTTCGTCAAAAATAATGTCGTTGGAAATTTCATGAAAGTGACGAAAATGGCCTCGAACATAAAGATAATAGAGGTTAAATATGGTGATTTTGTCCAAAATGTGGTTTAAAAGTGAGTTTCGGCAAAGTTTAAGCAACCGTAAATAATTTATTACAACTCCGCTATACAAACGGTTGGTCATTTTGAAAAAATATGCTTGGTGATCTCGATTTTATTAGAAGACATCTCGTTACAAAGTTCTACGTCTACGTTAAACATAGCCTTCAACATGGTCGTTTTGTTTACCGTAACACTCGACAAATAAAAATAATATAGTTTTTCTAAAAGTAAAGTTACGGCAACTTCATAAAAACGTGTATATTTTAGTCGTTACAAACTGCTTTCTACGATTATACGTCCTAGCTTCGTATCAAAGCATACTAATATATTTTTGATAAGTCGAAATAATTTATAAAGCTTAAGACTCGTTTTTGACTCGAATAAAACAATAATAGTGTGCTGAAATTTCCAGAAAATATATATTTCGTCGTCAAACTTGAAAAATTCATAACTTCTTCGTTATAACTCCGTTTTAATCCGTTCAGGCGGCCACGGATTCGTTTTAAAGTATATTTTCTAAATATCTAGGCCAAAATTTCGTGCCTACTGTCGGATTTTCCAGAAATACAAAACGAGATCAGACCACTTTTTATACTTGTCGAAAATAGTTTTTCTCGTACTAAACCTATTCCAATCCCTTCAAATCAACTCCAAAGCTATTCTAATCCTACCATACACCTTCTTAGGGTGTCATGGGTTCCTAAACATCATCAAGACCAATATATACCAAGGGAATAATTATAGGATGACTTTTATATATTAAACTCTAAAAACAATGTTAAAAATGGTATAACTAACAATAAGTCTTGCATGCTTGCGCAAAATATGAAGAAATAAATATGAAATGAAAATGAAAGATGTAAAATGAAAGTAATATGCTTACAAGCTACTATGATGAGGTGATTAGAACAAGGATTAACCTAAACACCCTAGGTTTTTATTTCAAAACCTAAACAAAGAGTGTAACTAGATTGTTAAACTTGATCTTGAAAATTTTGGATTTCCTTCTACCCTTATGCTTGGCCGGTTCTTGGAAGAGAAAAGAGAGAGATATCTTTGAATGTGTGAAAATTATTGAGGTGAATAGAATGTGTAAGAGAGTTTGGAGTATAACTCTAGATATGTAAGAAAATATTCACCAAACCAAGACTTCCCCCCCCCCCCCCCATGGCCGGTTTTTGGGGGATATTGTTTCCCAAATATATATTTTTTTTTTTTATAAAATGAGTAAGTAAAATGTAGTTAAGTATAAGTTTGTTGTAACTTGTGTGTATATTTGTGCAATAGGATAGTTTTAGCTAATAAATTTTAATTGGTCAAAGTAAAATATATTGAGTCATAAAAATTGTAAAAATATATTTCTTGCATAATTTGAGTGATATAATAATTATCGTGTAGTTTTTAAGAAAACCGTCGTAATAATATAAATTTAACGATTTATATACAAAATAAATTTAAAACACTAGGTAAACTCAAAATATAGTTTTTATAAACTAAATGTAAGTATAAAAATATATCGGGATCATTTTTGAAAGTAGCGGGTTAAATGTTCAAAATAATAACTCACGCGATAACGTTTATTTAATATAAAATTTACACGTTTAAGGTGAAATGCAAAGTCATGAATGAACTAACGTGATGCAGTGATGCTAATGAAATGTAGACTAAACTTAGTCCATATGAAATGTTCGTGATGATATGATCATGAATTCGCCGCTAAACCATTAAGGTTACGCGAATTTGGAACACGTAAACCTAGTTTACGATAAATGATGAAATTGTGAAGCATGAATTGTTTTGAGAAATGACCGAAGTACGAAGTTGTCACATTCGCCCACCCAAAAAGGAATTCAGTCCCTGAATTCAGTTCGTGTTGGTCTCTCTGATTTAGGTTTGATGTGGCAAACTTTCCCATTCTCGAGCAAAACCCTCAAAAGACTTTTAGGTAACCGATTTTACTTAATCTCACAACTCATCAAACAAAAACTGTCATGAGATTAGGCTAAATCGGTTTGAGTAACGGGTCTTTTGAAAATTTGGCCTCATCATAGAATTGCTTACACATATAAGCCTACTACTCCCTTCATTGCATGATTCTTCTTGAATTAGACATAGGTGATCAGGCTATGTATAATTTAGGAGTAACTATGCAATGCTTGGACTAATCGACTCATATGATGTTTGGTATTAAGTCATAAACCCGCATGTACAATGAGTATGCACTTATGATGAAATGATGAGATGCTATGATGATGTAGTTATAGTCTAGGGTCAATGATGCAACCTAGTTCTCTATAACTGAAGCTCATACCAACTGCCACACCCCAAATTACACTGCTTTGCATTTGAATGGAATTCCTGACGGTTGACTGTCATAGCATCACAATCACAGTTATATTGAACGACCTAAAGTGTCGTTTGGAAAATACATCGTTTGATTTAATAAAATAATCAGAGTTACAAAGTATAGGTCCCAAATGAAAATTACTATGTGCGGAAAGTAAGTTTAGTACAAGTCAAACGATGTTTTTAAAGTGTATAAATCCCATGTGAGACGCGTCGTCACATCGACTCTATGATATGTCCACATGCATGCCATGAAGTGAATGCCTTAGATACCTGAGATAAAACATGCTAAAAGTGTCAACACAAAGGTTGAGTGAGTTCATAGAGTTTGTGTTGAAATGTAAAGCCTTTCAAAATCGCTTTATGCAAAGAAAGGCATTGTAAATCCACTCAATCCCAAGTTCCGCCCATACAAAACTTGCAACCTGTGTGTTCACAACCCACTGCCAAAATGTATATAGTTTATGTGCAACACATGATGTCAAATGAATTCACAATAGTACCTAACTCGACGTAGAACAATAGCACTTAATCAATAGGACTAGACTCAATGTATCGTAGTCAACCTGATGAACATTATACGACGTAGAACAATATCACTTAATCAATAGGACTAGACTCAATGTATCAGTAGTCAACTGATTTAGAACATTATACGACGTAGAACTATAGCACATAATCAATAGTACATGACTCAATGTATCAGTAGTCAACTGATATAGTACTTTATTCGACGTATAACTATAGCACGCAAACAAGAACAATTGATATAGTACAACATTCGGTTTTGAAACGATGGTAATCATGATAGGAGTTATCCTTAAAAATATAAAGTACTTGTGAAAAATAAAAGCAAGTAGTTGAGCATGTATCTCCCCCAAAAATAGTACAAAACAATTGAAAATGGGGCTATGAAAACTCACGGTAATCCTTAAAAGTTTAGAGTACTTATGATTGTAAATGAAAATAGTTGAGCATGTATCTCCCCCAAAAGTAATTCAAAACGTATAAAAGTAGGGGCTATGAAAACTCACGGTAATCCTTAAAAGTTTAGAGTACTTATGATTGTAAATGAAAATAGTTGAGCATGTATCTCCCCCAAAAGTAATTCAAAACGTATAAAAGTAGGGGCTATGAAAACTCACTTGATGAATTGGTATGATGACAAGAGTGAGTACACCAAAATGTAGCGTGATACTTTAACCTTGACCTATTATGAATGATATGATACGTAATGAGTTATGATGAAATGTTATGCATGCATTTCGTATGTTATTTATACCATTAGTGAGTTTTGAAAATAATACTTATCGTTGAAAAATACTCTTTTGACGTCTTGACCATTCTTAAATTACTTTACAAGTATTTACGTCAAAATGTCATCCTACAATAGTTTCTTAATGATTTATTGTGAAATTTTAACTTTTCACGAAAATAATGTCGTTGGAAATTTCATGAAAGTGACGAAAATGGCCTCGAACATAAAGATAATAGAGGTTAAATATGGTGATTTTGTCCAAAATGTGGTTTAAAAAGTGAGTTTCGGCAAAGTTTAAGCAACCGTAAATAATTTATTACAACTCCGCTATACAAACGGTTGGTCATTTTGAAAAATATGCTTGGTGATCTCGATTTTATTAGAAGACATCTCGTTACAAAAGTTCTACGCCTACGTAAAACATAGCCTTCAACATGGTCGCTTTGTTTACCGTAACACTCGCAAATAAAAATAATATAGTTTTCTAAAAGTAAAGTTACGCAACTTCATAAAACGTGTATATTTTAGTCGTTATAAACCGCTTTTCTACGTATTATACGCCCTTAGCTTCAGATCAAAGTATACTAATGTATTTTTGATAAGTCGAAATAATTTATAAAGCTTAAGACTCGTTTTTGACTAATAAAACAATAATAGTGTGCTGAAATTTCCAGAAAATATATATTTCGTCGTCAAACTTGAAAAATTCATAACTTCTTCGTTATAACTCCGTTTTAATCCGTCTCAAGCGCCACGGATTCGTTTTAAAGTATATTTTCTAAATATCTAGGCCAAAATTTCGTGCCTACTGTCGGATTTTCCAGAAATACAAAACGAGATCAGACCACTTTTTATACTTGTCGAAAATAGTTTTTCTCGTTCTAAACCTATTCCAATCCCTTCAAATCAACTCCAAAGCTATTCTAATCCTACCATACACCTTCTTAGGGTGTCATGGGTTCCTAAACATCATCAAGACCAATATATACCAAGGGAATAATTATAGGATGACTTTTATATATTAAACTCTAAAAACAATGTTAAAAATGGTATAACTAACAATAAGTCTTGCATGCTTGCGCAAAATATGAAGAAATAAATATGAAATGAAAATGAAAGATGTAAAATGAAAGTAATATGCTTACAAGCTACTATGATGAGGTGATTAGAACAAGGATTAACCTAAACACCCTAGGTTTTTATTTCAAAACCTAAACAAAGAGTGTAACTAGATTGTTAAACTTGATCTTGAAAATTTTGGATTTCCTTCTACCCTTATGCTTGGCCGGTTCTTGGAAGAGAAAAGAGAGAGATATCTTTGAATGTGTGAAAATTATTGAGGTGAATAGAATGTGTAAGAGAGTTTGGAGTATAACTCTAGATATGTAAGAAAATATTCACCAAACCAAGACTTCCCCCCCCCCCCCTCATGGCCGGTTTTTGGGGGATATTGTTTCCCAAATATATATATATTTTTTTTTATAAAATTTATTATGTATAAAATGTGTAAGTAAAATGTAGTTAAGTATAAGTTTGTTGTAACTTGTGTGTATATTTGTGCAATAGGATAGTTTTAGCTAATAAATTTTAATTGGTCAAAGTAAAATATATTGAGTCATAAAATTGTAAAAATATATTTCTTGCATAATTTGAGTGATATAATAATTATCGTAGTTTTAAGAAAACCGTCGTAATAATATAAATTTAACGATATATATACAAAATAAATTTAAAACACTAGGTAAACTCAAAATATAGTTTTTATAAACTAAATGTAAGTATAAAAATATATCGAGATCATTTTTGAAAGTAGCGGGTTAAATGTTCAAAATAATAACTCACGCGATAACGTTTATTTAATATAAAATTTACACGTTAAGGTGAAATGCAAAGTCATGAATGAACTAACGTGATGCGTTGATGCTAATGAAATTTAGACTAAACTTAGTCCATATGAAATGTTCGTGATGATATGATCATGAATTCGCCGCTAAACCATTAAGGTTACGCGAATTTGGAACACGTAAACCTAGTTTACGATAAATGATGAAATTGTGAAGCATGAATTGTTTTGAGAAATGACCTGAAAGTACGAGTTGTCACAGTTGTGAGGTGGTAAATGATATGGCTCTAGGAACCAAAGATGATGGTTGGGTGGAAAAGGGTGTGTTTGGTTTAGTAGCAATTGTGGAGTTTGGTGATGATATTTTTATAGGAACAATCCTCTTGGGGATTGGTTTGATTGGTTGAGTTGGTGGAGGAGAAATCCTAGCATTTGTGGACTTAACGGGAGATGATTCGGTTGAGAAAATTTCGTGTACAACACGAGCAAGTTTCTTGGGTGGTTCTTTGGTGGATGAATTAGCACTAGGAGCTTTCCTCATGATGAAATGACTAAGGAGAAGGTTTCTAAATGCTGAGAATTATGTTGTGGTTGATGACTAAGAGATTCTAACAAGATGACTTATAAAGGGATAGGATTAGGGAAGTGCATTAAAGACTTAAGCCACTAGAATCCTTAGAAATGTGATGATTTGCATGCACAAGAGTCAACCACAGATGTGCACTGATCTATGAGTTTATTTAAGGCATGATGGAGTGTTCAAGTTAGCCAAAAGGGCTTGACATGATTGTTTTAGGCAGGATTTACTGAATCTGCTAGCCGGTTCCCACGGTTCCCTCCTATGAGGGATCCGTCTAGGCTAATCCTAGGGATCCGGCTATCAGTAGTTAAGAAAAAAAGAAAATGATGTTGGTACAATCTAATACCTATATATCTTGAGTGTCTTAGTCTTCTTAAGTGTTTTAAATGAGGTGTGCCTTAAATGATCAAGGCTAATGAGTGGTGGTAGCCAATGATTGCCTTTTATGGAAGGAAAATGGGATTTTATGATCACCAATGGGTGATCAAGGATGACACTAGGAATTTAAATAATGTCAAGTCATGTTAAATGATCCTATAGATCAGATGTCAACTTGGGATAAAATTTGAAAAATCCTTAAAAATTATAAGAATTGAAAAACTAGTTTTTGACCCATTTTGAGGTAGAGATAACTAAAATCAATTTGTTAAAATTGAGAGATTTATAAAACTAGGTGTGTTGACATGTGATAGATGATGTGTGAGTGAAAGAGCGGAAGGATGATGAGTTTTGGTGATATGACAAATAAAAAGGCACTTTGAGTGTGATCCTAAATGAGCTATGAGTGAGTGTGAAGCTTTCTAAGCTTGAAGAAGACTTAAGTGATCCTAAGGCTTTATGCTTAGCTAGCGTGAAGTGATCTAGTGAGCTGTTTTGATGTGTGGGATTCTGCATTGCATATCTGTCAACACGGATCCCACGGTTCCCTAAGTGGAGGGGTCCGTCTAGTACATTCTTAGGGATCCGGCAACTGCATATCAGAAGCATCACAGAAAGGGATGCACATTTTGCACTATACTATGTATACTACTTTATATTAACCTCTACTCCAAAGAACAACAAAACAAGCATGATATCTCATAAACCATATCATAGATAAGAGTAGTAATGATAATATCCAAACAACCAAACTAAAGTGCTTCACAAACATAAGCATTCATTGTAAGTAGATAAACAAGATATCTAAAATCAAACATAATCCTAATGTCTCTTTTGTCAATATTTTCTCTTCCTCTTTCCCGACTTCACGATGTAGTTAGCTAGGCATTGGAACATACCCTTTGATAACGCTACACGCGTCGTTCGGGGTGAAAGGAACTTCCTTTTCGTCGATCAAGTTTTTCAACACCCTAGGCAGTGAACCTAATCGTTATAGTGTAGTATTTGGGTAAGCCACGGGAATTGATATCGTTCTCTAGGGGAATAGGAATGCTAGTGAGGAGTTACTACGATAAGGTTGGGGTTGAGGAAGATTATTTTTTATCTTTTTATGTTTTTTAGGAAATGAAAAAGTATGAATCTCGGGGTTTGGATTTGGGGGGGTTGGTATTTCTATCGATTACTCTACTATCTAATTATCTAATTAACTAAGGTGATGGTAGTCTATGTCTAATTATTGTATGCTCGTATGATGATTTAAAGATGTGTTTACTGAGGTTTTATTACTCCTTAATTATCTCCTATTGATGGTTGAATTGTCACGTCCTTATTCTTAATTACGTTGTGTGTCTAAGGTCGTAGGGTATGCGTTTATCCCTAACTCTTTGAAACTACCAAAGGGTCTCGTCTACAAAATCTCTAGGATTTATAAACTCTAACTCTAAGGTACTCTTTGGATGTTTTAGCCTACAACTACTCTAGGTGTTATAGTCTAAGGTTCACAAAGATTAATCAAGCATTAACTACACAACGAATAACCTATCGCATTACTAGATCATTAACAATTAAGATAAGAGACAACCAATCAATATTCAATAGTTAAGTTTCATATTCCCTAAGCAAACACACAAGTAAATTAGCCGGACATGGAGAACATGCAAGCATACACACAAATAATTGAAAACATAATTGAATTAATGAATTAAAACACTTATCTTGGTGTAAGATAGGGTTTAGAACCCTAAAATAATGTACAAGACAGCCTTGGTTCGGTTTAGATTTTTACTCCAAAAGACTACACACTGAAAACTGAAAAATTCGGATTCTATATATAAGATTACATTAGCGACGGCGTCACCTTATGATTTGTGACGTCGTCGGGTCGCCGTCATTAGGGTTTCGTCTTGGCCACGTTAGTCTTGCGGCGACGTCACCTTATGCTTGTGACGCCGTCCCTCAAATTGACCTCGACGCCGTCTGGATCAAATCTAGGCCGTCTGAGTTGTGACGGCCTACTCTTTTAAAGCCCGACACCGTCACTTGAAAATAAGCAATTTGGCTACTGATCGTCACAACATGTGCTCCGGCGGCATCGCAGATAACACCGACCGCCCCTTTGTGTTTCAGCAGCTTGAGTGTCTCGATTCTTGACTTTGGCCATTTTCTTCGATATCCGCCTTTTCGTCCAAATAAGTGCCATTCCCGCAATTTGCCTTCGAGAGACCTAAAAAGTGAAAAGGAACGATATTAAGTAATAACAGATACAAAAGTGATCAAATAAGGGCTTAAACGACCCTCAAAAAGGTACATTTTAAAACCTTATCAAATATCCCTACACTTGGTATTTGCTTGTCCTCAAGCAAATGTGCTTTTGGCCAATTAATTTATAAGTTAGGGGTCATGAAGCATTGGTTTAGAACAATCCACAACACATATAAGCCCCGCAAAAGTTATAACAAGCACGGAAATTACATACTAGCTCCTCACATGGGGTGTTTAGATACTCACATCTCTCGGGTGTATATGAAATATAACAAGTTGGAAATGGAAGATAAACACTCATTAACCGGTCCTAGTACATATATTACCATAGGCTTGAGAATAGATCAAACCTCCATCGCTTTGGCGTAAGCACCTAGGAAAGACTATCAAAGTGGTCTTTTAAAGGGTTGTAATGTTAAGCTTACGGTAGGGAAATAAAGGGTTTGGTGGGATAGGCTATTTAGTGGTGGCAAGTCAAAAATCTTTATGTTACAAGCATACGAAGAATGGCGTTGCTAAGCCAAGACTCGACACTCTAAACTCTAGATAACTGAAACAAACAAACATAAATTTAAAGGATAGATGTAGGATGGTAGCCCGTATGTTTTTTTTCAACACTCTATTTTTTCTTTTTCTCTTTTTCTATTTTTTTTCGATTTTTTTTATACACTTTTACTCTACCATCCTCTACGGTAACATCAAAATGATAGGGATTTATAGGCACATCCCTACACTTGAGTTTTTATTACTCTAACACTAATTTGACCCGAATTGAAAAGATCAAAACACTTGGAGTACATTATTACGCAAATAAAGGGAATTTGAATTTAACGCCCTTCCGTCATTTCATAAACTTTAACTTTTCCCATGAGTCCCAATCGTCCCAAAAATGTATACAAAGGATATAACTCGACTTAGCAACTTATGCAAGCAACTAGATAATTGAACTAAGGGTTTTTAGGGTGATAACAATATTGCACTAAAAGTGAGTGCATACAAGGTAGGCTAAGGCGATTTGGGTGTACATTTGGGGGTTGGGTGTAAACAATGCTCTTCATTGATATTCCGGAAAAACCGAAACATCACGAGAACCGCGAAAAGGATAGGCTCTAAGGGGTTAACTAGGGGTATCGTGTACTAAAGATGAGTACAACGCAAAGGTGTGGGGGAATTACTCAACCGAGGTGGAAGAAGTAATTATATTACGGGTATCAAACAAGGGTTATCCTAATGCCTCTTATCATTTAGTTATTCCTAACTATACAAGTGTAGTCTTACTAGCGATCTCGGGATGCATAACAAAACAAGTTCTAGAATCTATTATACTACCGGTTCACACTCTAAGCATTAAAGATGAATGCTTTAATTCCTACTAATCTAAGGGCGATCCTTTTGGGTGGAAGTTAAGTGGTAAAGGGTTTTTGTGCTAGTCATATAATTTCCTATCCATGAGACGCTTTATTAAGACTAACGACCCACTCCTATATGTCATGAAAAATTTTAAATTTGGTGCCAAAATTACCCTAACCGACATTTTCTCATGGTTTATTACACAAATACAATTGGACAAAGCAAATAATCAAGGATAAACATAGTTTCAAAGTTCCCGTTTTATTTTCCCTCCCTACACTTAAACTGAACATTGTCCCTAATGTTCCCCGAACGTATCAAAGTTATGATAATAGAAGGTAATTAAAAAACGAAAGAAACTAATACTCCCCTGATTAGCTCGGTAGGATCCGTGTGTGAAGTATTGGTTAAATTCTTTCCAAGAAGAATGTATGCGTGAAAAGTTCCTTCCAACCTTATGTATCTTCTTCTTGATAAATAAAACCTGCACACTTGAAGAAAACAAATGAAATCTTCGCGTAAAATCGGCGGTAATAATATATATAAGACTCTACTAAACTAGGATATAATGCTTGTGGAATGGATGTTTACAGAATTTCTAGAAAATTAAGACCTGGAAAATTCCAAAATTTATAAGCAGCTCAGAAAACGAGAAAAAGTAATATGTTGTTTTACTCCTTCCGACGCACGTCAGTGCGATCCCGACGCCACAAGTTATCCTCGACAAAACAAGTCTCACATTTTCTGGAAAAATTCTAGAAAATTTACATCTTTAAAATCTGGAAAAAATTTCTGCAAAACATCCATTATGACTCGATACAAGCATTTGACTCGAACAAACACACATGTATATTTTTTAATTAATTGCAATTCTCGTGTTTACGTTTCTTTTGAAAACGTGTGTAATCCTCCCTACACTTATCCTTTATGTAAAATATCTTTATATGTGATTAAGACGAGGTTAAAAACAAAATAAAGAATTTTTACAAATTTAAACATGAGAATAGACAATCAATAAAAGATATATGACACAAACAAGCAAACAATTAAGCATGGGTTGCCTCCCACGAAGCGCTTTTCTTTATTTATGAGTCTTGTAGCTAGACTCGTAGTCGTGCTCCTACGTGACTTCATTACCATCACCTCTTTCCTTTGCTCTCCCTTCGTCAAAAGGGCGTAGACGTTGTATGCTTACCGTGGACTCCTTGCCAATGTCGTCAATTATGGTGACAGTTTTATCCTTTAGATTGGTTTCCTTTACCGAAAAAGGCCCAAACCATCTTGGTTTGTTTCTACCTTGTAATGCCCTTATCCGTGATTTGTATAAGAGTACTTTTTCTCCCTTCAGAAATTCCTTAGGGTTCCTTTGTGTTTTTGGTATCGAAGTGGGATTATTTCCTAACTTTTTATCGGGCTTCCACAATGTTGCATGCAGTCCTTGAACCATAAAATCTCTAAGCCCTTTTTCCCAATCGTTCATTTTCTTCTTAACCACATTGCTAGGGACTTGTGGACTCTCACCCGTGATCCTTTCCATGACCTTAAGAGGGTACCTTGGAACAATGGGTATTCTAGCGTACCCTTTTCTGCTTTTAAGTATCATGATGCCCTCTCCGCATTTGATGGTTGCTTTGGCGGTGGCCAGAAATGGTGTCCCAAGAATGAGTGGCATCTTTCTATCTTCCTCAACATCTATGATCATAAAATCTACCGGGTAAACGATATTAGCCACCTCTATTAAAACATCCACCGCGATTCCTATGGGGTAAACATAGGTGTGATTAGCTAAGGAAAGTCTAAGATCGGTCTTGTCTGGCTTCTCCCTAGTCAACTTATTATAGATTGATAATGGCATTATGTTCACATCGCACTCGATCAGCTAAGGCATTTATGTCAATATCACCTATGCTACATGGTATCACGAAGTTCCCTGTGGTGTCTCGTTTTTTGTTATCGGTTTTTAGAACCAGCTCATACAGAGGTCCCATAGGCGTAGGCCATACTCTTCTTCTCATTATTTTTCCTTCAAGGGCTTCCCTAAGAACCTCATTGTACCTAAAGTTGTTCACTTGGTTCGCAATGGTTTTTTTGTTAATTTCGTGCTTAAGGTAGTACTCAATGGTCTCGGGCTCATTATTAGGTTCAGACTCCTCCTCTTGCTTTCCTCAGTTTTCTTCACCTCAACCTTTCCATCCTCAGGCATAATGGAAATGGCGTTAACAAACGAAGTGGGAGGATAATCGTTGCTTCTTACTAGTACCTTTTCGAGAACTTTTGTCTTGGTATATTCTTTTACCAGGTTCATCATTTCCGTCATTTTTGCTTGCATTTCCTCTCTTTTCCTATAAACCTCCTCTTCAAATTTGGCTAATCTCTCCGTATGAGCGCCATGTACTCCTCATTTGTTCCTTAAAGCTTGGTGAGAGTGGTATTGGGGAAGTAGAATGAAGCGCCTTTCGAATTGGGGTTTTGCTCACGACTTGGGGATTCGAAAAGGGTGTTGGGTGGTTGGTGGAATTTCTGCAATTGATGCTTCTCGAGGGATTTGTACGAGAGCTCTTCTATGCCTTTCCATCAGATAATCAATCCTTCTCTCAATAGCACTCATTTGCTCCTCGGTGATGTCGGAAGATTCAAGAGGAGTTGATATGGCATTAACCACTTTAACAGGGGTTTCAGGAGATTCATTCCAATCTTCGTAGCTTTGATCAGCAAGCTCTTCTATAATATCCCAAGATTTCTCTGCATTAAAGTCGCTGAGCCTTCCACCGGCGGCTTGATCAATGGATCGTCGAGTGATCAAATCGATATGGTCATAGAAGATTTGGATTTGAAGCCAAAGATCAATGCCATGATGAGGGAGTTTACGGAGTAGGTCCTTGAATCCAGTCCATGCTTTGTAGAGAGACTCGCCTTGAAGTTGTTGAAACGTCAAGATGCCTCGTCTAAGTTTAGTGGTTCTCCCCGGTGGGAAAAATTGAGCAAGGAAGCGAGAGGTGAGATCATCCCAACTTGAGATGGAGCCGGAAATTCGCCAAGCCAATTACTAGCTTGGTCCCGTAGAGAGATTGGTAGACGCAGACGCGTGGTCTCCCTAGTAGTAGCATCAAGGTCGATGGAATCGACAATTTTAAGGAAATCCTTAAGATGCTGATTAGGATCTTCGAATCGAAGTCCATGGAATGCACATCCGCTTTGCACCAACCGGATGGTGTCGGATCACAGGGCCGTAGTTTGGGCTTGGTCGGGAAGCTCAATGGTGTTCCTATAGCCTTGGTGGCTTGGTCTCGAGTATTCACCAAGAGTACGGCCTCTTGGCGGGTCATTTGGTGGTAGGTTGATGAATGGTGGTTGGTTATCACCTTCCATGATGAAAAGTGATGGGTCACGAACAAAGGTCACGAAGAAGGGGGATAGACTACGAGGAAGCTAAAATTAAGAAAAAAATTTACTTGATAGGAATCAAGCAAAGAAACCTAAACGAGGTGGACTACTAACTAGCTATTCTATTCCCGAAGAACGCCAAAACTTGATAACGCTACACGCATCGTTCGGGGTCAAAGGAACTTCCTTTTCGTTGAGCAAGTTTTTCAACACCCTAGGTAGTGAACCTGATCGTTGTAGTGTAGTATTAGGGTAAGCCAAGGGAATTGATATCGTTCTCTAGGGAAATAGGAATGCTAGTGAGGAGTTACTACGCTAAGGTTGGGGTTGAGGAAGATTATTTTTATCTTTTTATGTTTTTAGGAAATGGAAAAGTACGAATCTCGGGGTTTGGATTTGGGGGGTTGGTATTTCTACCGATTACTCTACTATCTAATTATCTAATTAACTAAGGTGAGGGTAGTCTATGTCTAATTATTGTGTGCTCGTATGATGATTTAAAGATGTGTTTACTTAGGTTTTATTACTCCTTAATTATCTCCTATTGATGGTTGAATTGTCACGTCCTTATTCTTAAATGCGTTGTGTGTCTAAGGTCGTAGGGTATGCGTTTATCCCTAACTCTTTGAAACTACCAAAGGGTCTCGTCTACAAAATCTCTAGGATTAATAAACTCTAACTCTAAGGTACTCTTTGGATGATTTAGCCTACAACTACTCTAGGTGTTATAGTCTAAGGTTCACAAAGATTAATCAAGCATTAACTACACAACGAATGACCTATCGCATTACTTGATCATTAACAATTAAGATAAGAGACAACCAATCAATATTCAATAGTTAAGTTTCATATTCCCTAAGCAAACACACAAGTAAATTAGCCGGACATGGAGAACATGCAAGCATACACACAAATAATTGAAAACATAATTGAATTAATGAAGTAAAACACTTATCTTGGTGTAAGATAGGGTTTAGAACCCTAAAATACTGTACAAGACAGCCTTGGTTCGGTTTAGGTTTTTACTCCAAAAGACTACACACTAAAACCAAAAAATTCGGATTCTATATATAAGATTACATTAGCGACGCGCCACCTTATGATTTGTGACGCCGCCGGGTCGCCGTCATTAGGGTTTCGTCTTGGCCACGTTAGTCTTGCGACGGCGTCACCTTATGCTTGTGACGCTGTCCTCTTCAGCCTCTGACGCCGTCTGGATCAAATCTAGGCCGTCTGAGTTGCGACGACCTACTCTTTTAAATCCTGACACCGTCACTTGAAAATAAGAAATTTGGCTATCTGATCGTCATAACATGTGCTCGACGGCGCCGCAGATAACACCGACGCCGCCCCTTGTGTTTCAGCAGCTTGAGTGTCTCGATTCTTGACTTTGGCCATTTTCTTCGATATCCGCGTCTTTTCGTCCAAATAAGTGCCATTCCAGAATTTGCCTTCGAGAGACCTAAAAAGTGAAAAGGAACGATATTAAGTAATAACAGATATAAAAGTGATCAAATAAGGGCTTAAACGACCCCTCAAAAAGGTACATTTTAAAACCTTATCACCCTTCAATTGTTTGAATTCCGCGGTCTCGTTTGGAAGAGTTGGAAGTTGTTGAAAGTAGGTAATGGGGTCCAAGTCGACGTTGGCTTCGGGGTTGACATTTACTTCTTCTTCGTTCGAGGAGTCTGGGAGAGCCTTAGGTTTTCTTCCAATTGACCATGAACCGTTTAGAGGGTTGTTTGGTAAGTGGTACCATGACGTGATCGGAAAGGAAATGATCACCGTTGATTGGAGATGGTTGCATTGCACTAACATACTCACGGAGTCATATTAGGAGCATACCATAAGGAAGTACCATGTTGGTAACTTTGAATACCCCGACCATTCTCTTCACCATGTAATAGGCAAGATTAAATGGCCTTTGGTGAATGAGGCAATAAATCATTTGGACAAGACATGCATTTTGATGGTCTTTGTTTCCGACCAAACTAATGACATTTTCCCTAATAATTTCTCCCCATTTTCTATAGATGGAATGCATTTCGAAAAGTTCCATTTGAAAGGGATCACGGTGAATGAGCTATTTGTTGCAGTTGAAGCGAGATTGGTCGGCTCTAATTTGGAAAATAGTGTCTCGAACAATTGCGGGGTCATCAAGAGGAGTACGGTAGATTGGTTTGGAATCAAGTGCAAAAGATTGGGTGGATATTGCCCAATCTTGGGAGTACATACAAATTACTTCACAAGGAATGCGGAGGATTTGAGCAAATGTGTTGAGGGGTAGAGTGAAGTTTTGTTTATTGATGATAAAAGCGATTGAAATGCTATCATCACTATTTCGAATGATCCTAACGCTTTTGTAGAATTCAAAGATGAAAACCGGACAAATTTGTTCATCGATATCAAGGAGACAATCAAAGTTGATTGCCGAGAAGACTTGACGAATGTCGGTATTTTCAAGGAAACTTTCCTTGACCACACGACCTTCAGTGATAAGTCGTTTTTCAAGTCTTTTGAAGACTTTGTGATCGGTTTTTGACAACCCCTCTTTTCGATAGTATTTGGTGACGTAGTGGACGGTATCATGGTGGTCTTGTTAGGTGGCTTTAGGCATGGTTGGTCCTAGAAAAACAAATATTCCAATTAGGTAAAAATTGTTGAGATGGGTTTATGGTTTTGATTTGTATTAACAATGTTGTAAGCACAATGTAATCATGGTTATGTGAAAACCTTTTATAGTGATCAATTTTGCAAAACCTAATTTTACCAATTGATTAAGAAAAATTGAAAACCATAAACCCTAGGATGAAGATGATAAAGATTAGAACATATTAGTGTAATTACTTACAATGATGTTCTAGGGAAGGATGCTTGAGGATATGAAGTCCTATGGAGATGAAAACAGCACTTGGGTCATTTTTTGTGTTTTGTGAGGAGAGGGAAAGAAGCAGAAATTGATTTTGAAAAGCGTATAGCTGGTTTATGTCACACGGTTACAAGGGATCCGGCTAGTACAACTAGAGGGATCCGGCTAGTACAACTAGAGGGATCCGGCTACTACGGATAGAAAAGGGTGTTTTGCGTCATTTTTGTAATAAGTTATAAACTAGCTTATGGAACAAAAATAGTTTTGAGGTTTCTAATTGAAAAGATGTTTGATCAACGGGATTTGATAAGTTAATTATCAAGGATCTATTTGTGACGACGGCGTTAGTTTGACGAGATCAAGAAGGAATACTATTACCGATGATGAGTAAGTCGGGAAAGTGGGGAAAAAAGACTTTTTAGAGACTAGCAATTATTAAAAAAAATGATATCAACATATTCATGTAGATGTAAACTAGCTAATGATAAGTAAACAAACCTCTACGCTCTTGATATGGTTTATGGAGACCATAAAGCCGAAAATACTTCATGAGCTTTTAAAGTAATCGGTTGTACTTAGAATAAGTAGGTTGCGATTACTTTTAGATTCTTCCTTGAAGGTTGACTTCATGAAGACTTTGGAGAGATCCTAGCATGAAGATTTCTTGAAGAGAACATGTTAGAGTAATCTATCAATATCCAACACAAAAGAAACAATTTGTTTTAGAAGATTTCCTTCTTTGTAGTTTTCAAACATACACGGATCGTATCAAGTTTTTAAAGTACAACATACTCTAAGAAACTTGGTAACAAAGCTTTGATGCCAATTGTGGAAAACTAGAAAGGGGTTGAATGGTTTTACCAATTAAAACGATGTTTTAAAGTATTTAGATCGACTTATGTCAATCTATTTAGATGCGTATGTTGGATGTTGATAGATGGATATGGAAATGTGTAATGTAAAAGAGAAGAGTGAGAAACACAAAACCACGACGCAAGTATTTATAGTGGTTCGGCTACAAGGACACCTTCCTTTCCCTACTCCACTCCCCGAGTCACCTACTCGAGAGTTCGTAAACACTACACGACACCAACTCCTTATGGCGAAAAAGCCTTCACAACGTCGCCTACTCTTTTTCCGGTACTAGGCTAGACACCGGGTTCTTCCACAAGGTAGAACCACACCTATCACAACGTCGCCTACCCTTTATCCGGTACTAGACTAGATACCGAGTTCCATTACAATGGAGGAACTACTACGCAACACTACACAACACCTATCCCAAAGGAGACCAACTCCTTTTTACAATCATCATCAAGGATATCAATATCCTTGGATAAAACCTATCTCTATTTGTACATCGATGCACCTCATCGATTATACGCCCTTGGCATCTTTCACTAATGCCATTTGACTTGACTTCTAGGCATCCTTCACTAATGCCTTTGACACGGACGTTTGGCACCTTTCACTAATGCCTTCGTTTTGACTCCTTTGGCATTCTTCACTAATGCCTTTGACACGGACGTTAAGCACCTTTCACTAATGCTTTCGTCTTGACTCTTTCGGTATCCTTCACTAATGCCTTTGACACAATACTTATATGGAGGAAGAAAGAACTATCAACAAGAGAACCTCAGTAGTCTTGATGATGACGAAGCATGGCAAATCATGGACTTGAGCTTGCTCGACTTCAAGAGGTGGTGATCTCACCTTTAAGAGGAACCTAGAGAATCACACAAAAACAAAACACAAACTACATAGAGAGATCCTTAGGATCTGAGGTTAGAAGGTTTACAATACTTGGAGAAACTATGTGTGGGAGTGGCAACCAAAAATGAAGAGATGGCTCACTATTTATAGAAGAAATTTAGCTACTGTTCCACGGATCCCTCACTTGAGGGATCCGTCCAGTGTAATCCTGGGGATCCGTGGGACGCTCCTCTTTGCCCATGGGTTTTGGGTCATGGGTAATGGGTTATGGGTCATGGGTCCTAGACTTTGGACCATGGGTATCAAAGTAGATACAATGTATCTACAAGATGCAATGCATATAGTCCATGGGTCATGGGTTAAAACCATGGGTCATGGATAATATCCATTTATGACTTATGCATGATGTCATGCAATGGCTTATGGGTTATGCTCCATGGGTATGGGTCATGGACTTTGGGTTTTACCCAACTACATTCAATGTATTTGGTTAATGGGTCAAATACTTAAACTTCTACCTATTATATTCCCCATTTTAATACATACTAATTATGTATATATCTACCCAATATGTAAACACTAGTTGTTGTACATATGTATTACTAAATCATAAAATCACTATTACTTGTTTAGTGTTTTATGAGAACACATAAGTGTGTTAGTAAACTATTGGCTCAAACCATTTACGTATTTTATTTGTTTCGTTAAAATAATTTTACGTTTGTTATCGACAAAACATTAAAAGATCGTAAAATATAAATAAACGTTTTTACCGGCTTATTTGTATTAACAAAATTAGTTCGGTTTTCGGAACTGAGACTTTTTCAGTGTATAAAAGGGTCTATTTTAGACTAAAACCAACCCAGTATAAAAAAAAATGTTGTCGTTTTGGGGTGTAACATATTTTTCTATAGAAGAGCAAACGATACATTTAGGACTTTTATAGAAAACAAGTTCTTAAAAGAGACATCAATATCCTCAATATTTGAAATGACCTTAACAATGTTACACCAAGCACCAATTACCCCAATTCGAGCAGAAGAGGAATTATAAATCTAATTTTTAATCCCAAATTTTGAAAAATTATGATAAATGATGAAGTTTTATAATGAAATCGATATTTATTGGATGTTCTTGAATTCTATTTGATGTTTAATTCCAATTGCATGTTTTTGTGTGTGTTTGTGAAAATCAAAACCCTTAGGGCCCGTTTGGTTCGGTGGAATCCTAAGGATTCAGGTGGAATTGGAATCCAATTCCATTTCATAACGTGTTTGGTTGAAAATTTTAAAGAATTTGGAATCTGAATTCCATTCCTTGCTGTGTTTGATTGGCAAACGGAATGGAATGAAATTCATTCAAAATCCCATATATATGGAATTCAACATTCCATGGCTATATGAGAAGGATTGTTTACAATTCCATAGAATTCATATTATGTTTATCATTGTCATTGCTATTATTATTATTATTATTATTATTATTATTTAATTATTATTTTATTTATAGCAACCATTTATTAAGATCTAAAAATTATAATTTTTTATTGACTTTTAAAAAATACAATAGTATTTTATATAAAAAAATTATTTATTTAATATATTAGTTTATATAATATTATTTAAAAAATTATTATTATTATTTGATAAGTAATTTATTTATTAAATAATATTTAATTTATTAATCTTAAACTAAAATTAAATTTTAAATATTTTAATATAATTGTTTTTCTCATTTCATTCTTCCAACCAAACATGCGTTAGTATTTGCAGATTTCAATTCACGATTTTAAATCCTAAGAATTTCAATTTCTAACATTCCATTCCTTCACATTCCAATTCCTTAAACAGATTCCAATTCCGTCAAAAACATTCTGCGAACCAAACGAGCCCTATTGTT
>OU343223.1:276937609-276967098 GCA_910596185.1 Chrysanthemum makinoi | reverse complement strand
ACCACTACGGATCCTACCGGCTAATCGAGGGTATTAGTTTCTTTCGTTTTTATATACCTTCCATTATCATAACTTTGATACTTTCGGGAACATTGGGGACAATGTTCAGTTTAAGTGTAGGGAGGGAAAATAAAAAGGAACTTTGAAACTATGCTTATCCTTGATTATTTGCTTTGTCCAATTGCATTTGTGTAATAAACCATGAGAAAATGTCGGTTAGGGTAATTTTGGCACCAAATTTAAAATTTTTCATGACATATAGGAGTGGGCCATTAGTCTTAACAAAAGCGTCTCACGGATAGGAAGTTATATGACTAGCACAAAACCCTTTACCACTAAATTCCACCCAAAATGTGAGGATCGCCCTTAGATTAGTAGGAATTAAAGCATTCATCTTTAATGCTTAGAGTGTGAACCGGTAGTATATTAGATTCTAGAACTTGTTTTGAGATGCATCGAGATCGCTAGTAAGACTACACTTGTGTAGTTAGGAATAACTAAATGATAAGAGGCATTAGGATAACCCTTGTTTGATACCGTATTATAATTACTTCTTCCACATCGGTTTAGCGTTGTTACTCATTTTAGTACACGATACCCCTAGTTAACCCCTCAGAGCCTATCCTCTTCACGGTTCTCGTGATGTTTCGGTTTTCCGGAATATCAATGAAGAGCATTGTTTACACCCACCCCCAATGTACACCCAAATCGCCTTAGCCTACCTTGTATGCACTCACTTTTAGTGCATTATTGTTATCACCCTAAAACCCTTAGTTCAATTATCTAGTTGCTTGCATGAGTTGCTAAGTCAATTCATATCCTTTGTACATTTTGGGGCGATGGGACTCATGGGAAAAAGTTAAAGTTTATAAAATGCGGGGAAGGCGTTAAATTCAAATTCCCTTTGTTTTAGTAATAATGTACTCCAAGTGTTTTGATCTTTTCAAATTGGGTCAAATTAGTGTTAGAGTAATAAAAACTCAAGTGTAGGGATGTGCCTATAAATCCTATCATTTTGATGTTATCGTAGAGGATGGTAGAGTAAAAGTGTATATAAAAATGAAAAAATAGAAAAAGAAAAAGAAATAAAATAAGTGTTCAAAGAAAAATAGAGTGTTAAAAAAACATACGGACTCCACCACTACATCTATCTTTAAATTTATGTTTGTTTGTTTTGGTTATCTAGAGTTTAGAGTGTTGAGTCTTGGCTTAGCGCCATTCTTACATGCTTGTAACATAAAGATTTTTGACTTGCCACCACTAAATAGCCTATCCCACCAAACCCTTTGTTTCCCTACCGTAAGCCTAACATTACAACCCTTTAAAAAACCTCTTTGATAGTCTTTCCTAGGTGCTTACGCCAAAGCGATGGAGGTTTGATCTATTCTCAAGCCTATGGTAATCTATATACTAGGACGGTTAATGAGTGTTTATCTTCCATTTCCAACTTGTTATATTTCATATACACCCGAGAGATGTGAGTATCAAACACCCCATGTGAGGTGCTAGTATGTAATTTTCGTGCTTGTTATGACTTTTGTGGGGCTTATATGTGTTGTGGATTGTTCTAAACCAATGCTTCATGACCTAACTTATAAATTAATTGGCTAAAAGCACATTTGCTTGAGGACAAGCAAATACCAAGTGTAGGGATATTTGATAAGGTTTTAAAATGTACCTTTTGAGGGGTCGTTTAAGCCTTATTTGATCACTTTTGTATCCGTTATTACTTAATATCGTTCCTTTTCACTTTTAGGTCTCTTGAAGGCAAATTGCTGGAATGGCACTTATTTGGACGAAAAGCGGCGGATATCACGAAAAAAATGGCCAAAGTCAAGAATCGAGACACTCAAGCCTTTGAAATACAAGGGGCGGCGTCGGGTGTTATCTGTGACGCCGTCGCATCACTTTGTGGCTCGATAGCCAAATAGCTTATTTTCAAGTGACGGTGTTCAAGGCTTTAAAAAGAGTAGGTCGTCGCAACTCAGACGGCCTAGATTTGATCAGGCGGCGTTAGAAGACGAAGGGCGGCGTCACAATCATAAGGTGGCCGCCCAATACTAAGTGTATGGCCAAGACGAAACCCAATGACGGCGACCCGGCGTCACAAACTAAAGGTAGCCGTCGCGATGTAATCTTATATATAGAATCAATTTTTAGGTTTTAGTGTAGTCTTTTGGAGTAAAAATCTAAACCGAACCAAGGCTGTCTTGTACAGTATATTTGGGTTCAAACCTATCTTACATCAAGATAAGTGTTTTACTTCATTAATTCAATTATGTCTTCAATTGATTGTGTGTATGCTTGCATGTTTACCATGTCATTAAATTACTTGTGTGTTTGCTTAGGTATATGAAACTTAGTTGTTAATTATTGATTGGTTGTCTCTTATCTTAATTGTAATTGGCTTAGTAGTGCGACTAGGCTATCGTTGTGTTTAATGCTTGATAAATCTTGGATAGTTTACGAATGACTTAGTGGATTTAGTTTACTAAACCCCAATATAACCTTAAAGTTAGTTTATGATGACTTGAGTATTTTAGTTTACTACACTTAAGGTGACTTCAAAGAGTTAGGGAATGCACACCTTACGACCTTAGAAAACACAGCGCATTAAGAATAAGGGCGTGACAATTCAACCATCAATAGGAGATAACTAGGGAGTAGTAGCATCTAGGTAAACACATCTTTAACTATCATACGAGCACACAATAATAGACATAGACCATACTCACCACTAGATTATAGATAAGTAGAGTAATCGGTGAAATACCAACCCCCAATCAAACCTCAGAGATTCGTACACTTTCATTTCTAAAAACATAAAAAGATAAAAAATAATCTTCCTCAACCCTAACCTTAGCGTAGTAACTTCTCACTAGCATTCCTATTCCCAGAAGAGCGATATCAATACCGTGGCTTACCTAATACTACACTACTTGATTAGGTTCCTTTGCCTAGGTGTTATAAAACTTGCTCGAAGAAAGGAAGTTCCTTTTACCGGCGAGCGTGTAGCGTTATCAGTATGGGTAAGTAGGCTTTGGCTTTTTCCCACTACATTCAATATTTGAGTTGATAGGTCAAATACTTAAACTTCTACCCATTATATTACCCATTTTAATACATACTAATTATGTATATATCTGCAATATGTAAGCACTAGTTGTTGTACATATGTATTACTAAATCATAAAATCCTATTACTTGTTTTGGTGTTTTATGTAGCAGCTAAAGTGTGTTAGTAAACTATTGGCTCGAACCATTTCACGTATTTTTATTTTTTTTGTTAAAATAATTTTCACGTTTGTTATCGACAAAACACTAGAAGATCGTAAAATATAAATAGCGTTTTACGGCTTATTTGTATTAACAATCTCCCGCCTTTTGTTGATGACAAAACATAAAATTATTTTAAGTAAACTAAAAATTAAGTAAAGTTTAATTGGAGTTTTACCCTCTTCTCCTTTTTGTTGAAACAAAAGAGCGTCAAAAAGAAACTAACACAATGTTTTAGAAAAACATGTAATAAATATGAGAAGCAGTAGGAAGAGTTCTCGTTACCGCTCCCCACTTGACGAGTCCATCCTTTGTGAGGGTGTCAAGTAAGAAAAACTACTAAGCTAATGCATTGCAAATGGTTTCGTCTTTGTGACGATATTCTCCCCGCGATTATGCAACTTTGCAAGGGCGTCATGTAGCGTAATCCTAAAATATATTCAAATTATTTTAGCGTATTGCTTTGGCAGCTAAACTCCCCAACTTAGAGTGTCAAAGTCTTCATGTGTATATTGAAAATACAAAACAAAAGTTAGAAAAAAGTATATAAAAGCATAATTTCTTGCGAGATAAGACTCAAGCTAGTAGAAAACAAGTCTTTTTTGTTCGGACCGGTTCCCTCCTTGGAGGGACCGTTTAGAAAAAATGGAGGATAGTTTGGTGTAAACAAAATCTGACCAATGGTGATGTAACAAAGATGTTAACATCAAAAGTGAGATATGAAATTTTACAAGAAAACATATACTTTCAAGATAATATGGCATAAAACATGTAAATTCATTAAATAAAACTACGTGAAATGATCTACAAATCTCTAAAACATGAAATGTGATTCCTAAACTATCTAAGTTAAGCTTAAGACTAGGACACCACTTAATCCTTAAATTTAGCTCACGGTTGTTTTTTAGGTTTGTTGACCTCATCGAAACGCTTGAGGTGATAAAACATGAAACGTTGCTCTTCACGTAGTTCATGTATCAAGCCTTCAACGTGTTGACAATGATAACAATCCTTATCATGACTTGGAAAAGGTGGTGGTAAAATGGGCGGGTTGATGTGGAGGTTCAAGTGAAGGAGGTTGAGGATCCTCAAACGTAAGGAGGGATTGGTGGAGGCACATTCAATGATGGCTCAACAAAGGATGATGGTAGAGGTAGAGAGGTGTCAACTTCCATGTGGTCGGGTGGTTGACTTTGATGATTCCTCATAATCCAAAATGGGCCATTTGATGGAAATGGAGAAAAGGATACCAGTGCAAGTGTTGATTCAACACCTTGGGTTTGTTGCATGTTCTTCTCCATTGAAGAGAGTGTCGGCAATGGTGGAGGATTAGATGGCCTAGGAGGCAAGTTCTCTATATTGTAGAGAGGTGGTGATGGTTGTGAGGTGGTAAATGATATGGCTCTAGGAACCAAAGATAATGGTTGGGTGGAAAAGGGTGTGTTTGGTTTAGTAGGAATTGTGGAGTTTGGTGATGATATTTTTATAGGAAAAATCCTCTTGGGGATTGGTTTGATTGGTTGAGTTGGTGGAGGAGAAATCCTAGCATTTGTGGACTTAACGGGAGATGATTCGGTTGAGGAAATTTCGTGTACAACACGAGCAAGTTTCTTGGGTGGTTCTTTAGTGGATGAATTAGCACTAGGAGCTTTCCTCATGATGAAATGACTAAGGAGAAGGTTTCTAAATGCTGAGAATTATGTTGTGGTTGATGACTAAGAGATTCTAACAAGATGACTTATAAAGGGATAGGATTAGGGAAGTGCATTAAAGACTTAAGCCACTAGAATCCTTAGAAATGTGATGATTTGCATGCACAAGAGTCAACCAGATGTGCACGATCTATGAGTTTATTTAAGGCAGGATGGAGTGTTCAAGTTAGCCAAAAGGGCTTGACATGATTGTTTTAGGCAGATTTATGAATCGCTAGCGGTTCCCACGGTTCCCTCCTATGAGGGATCCGTCTAGGCTAATCCTAGGGATCCGGCTATCAGTAGTTAAGAAAAAAAGAAAATGATGTTGGTACAATCTAATACCTATATATCTTGAGTGTCTTAGTCTTCTTAAGTGTTTTAAATGAGGTGTGCCTTAAATGATCAAGGGTAATGAGTGGTGGTAGCCAATGATTGCCTTTTATGGAAGGAAAATGGGACTTTATGATCACCAATGGGTGATCAAGGATGACACTAGGAATTTAAATAATGTCAAGTCATGTTAAATGATCCTATAGATCAGATATCAACTTGGGATAAAATTTGAAAAATTCTTAAAAATTATAAGAATTGAAAAACTAGTTTTTGACCCATTTTGAGGTAGAGATAACTAAAATCAATTTATTAAAATTGAGAGATTTATAAAACTAGGTGTGTTGACATGTGATAGATGATGTGTGAGTGAAAGAGCAGAAGGATGATAAGTTTTGGTGATATGACAAATAAAAAGGCACTTTGAGTGTGATCCTAAATGAGCTATGAGTGAGTGTGAAGCTTTCTAAGCTTGAAGAAGACTTAAGTGGTCCTAAGGCTTTATGCTTAGCTAGCGTGAAGTGATCTAGTGAGCTATTTTGATGTGTGGGATTCTACATTGCATATCTGTCAACACGGATCCCACGGTTCCCTAAGTGGAGGGGTCCGTCTAGTACATTCTTAGGGATCCGCAACTATTTGCATATCGAAGCATCACGTAAAGGATGCACATTTTGCACTATACTATGTATACTACTTTATATTAACCTCTACTCAAAGAACAACAAAACAAGCATGATATCTCATAAACCATATCATAGATAAGAGTAGTAATGATAATATCCAAACAACCAAACTAAAGTGCTTCACAAACATAAGCATTCATTGTAAGTAGATAAACAAGATATCTAAAATCAAACATAATCCTAATGTCTCTTTTGTCAATATTTTCTCTTCCTCTTTCCCGACTTCACGATGTAGTTAGCTAGGCATTGGAACATACCCTTTGATAACGCTACACGCGTCGTTCGGGGTCAAAGGAACTTCCTTTTCGTCGAGCAAGTTTTTCAACACCCTAGGCAGTGAACCTAATCGTTATAGTGTAGTATTTGGGTAAGCCACGGGAATTGATATCGTTCTCTAGGGGAATAGGAATGCTAGTGAGGAGTTATTACGATAAGGTTGGGGTTGAGGAAGATTATTTTTTATCTTTTTATGTTTTTTAGGAAATGAAAAAGTATGAATCTCGGGGTTTGGATTTGGGGGTTGGTATTTCTACCGATTACTCTACTATCTAATTATCTAATTAACTAAGGTGATGGTAGTCTATGTCTAATTATTGTATGCTCGTATGATGATTTAAAGATGTGTTTACTGAGGTTTTATTACTCCTTAATTATCTCCTATTGATGGTTGAATTGTCACGTCCTTATTCTTAATTACGTTGTGTGTCTAAGGTCGTAGGGTATACGTTTATCCCTAACTCTTTGAAACTACCAAAGGGTCTCGTCTACAAAATCTCTAGGATTTATAAACTCTAACTCTAAGGTATTCTTTGGATGTTTTAGCCTACAACTACTCTAGGTGTTATAGTCTAAGGTTCACAAAGATTAATCAAGCATTAACTACACAACGAATAACCTATCACATTACTAGATCATTAACAATTAAGATAAGAGACAACGAATCAATATTCAATAGTTAAGTTTCATATTCCCTAAGCAAACACACAAGTAAATTAGCCGGACATGGAGAACATGCAAGCATACACACAAATAATTGAAGACATAATTGAATTAATGAATTAAAACACTTATCTTGGTGTAAGATAGGGTTTAGAACCCTAAAATAATGTACAAGACAGCCTTGGTTCGGTTTAGATTTTTACTCCAAAAGACTACACACCTAAAACTTAAAAATTCGGATTCTATATATAAGATTACATTAGCGACGGCGTCACCTTATGATTTGTGACGCCGTCGGGTCGCCGCCATTAGGGTTTCGTCTTGGCCACGTTAGTCTTGCGACGGCGTCACCTTATGCTTGTGATGCCATCCTCTTCAGCCTCTCGACGCCGTCGGATCAAATCTAGGCCGTCCGTTGAGTTGCGACGACCTACTCTTTTAAAGCCCGACACCGCCACTTGAAAATAAGCAATTTGGCTATCTGTCGTCACAACATGTGCTCCAACGGCGTCGCAGATAACACCTGACGCCGTCCCCTTGTGTTTCAGCAGCTTGAGTGTCTCGATTCTTGATTTTGGCCATTTTCTTCAGATATCCCGCACTTTTCGTCCAAATAAGTGCCATTCCAACAATTTGCCTTCGAGAGACCTAAAAAGTGAAAAGGAACGATATTAAGTAATAACGGATACAAAAGTGATCAAATAAGGGCTTAAACGACCCCTCAAAAAGGTACATTTTAAAACCTTATCAAATATCCCTACACTTGGTATTTGCTTGTCCTCAAGCAAATGTGCTTTTAGCCAATTAATTTATAAGTTAGGGGTCATGAAGCATTGGTTTAGAACAATCCACAACACATATAAGCCCCAAAAAAGTTATAACAAGCACGGAAATTACATACTAGCTCCTCACATGGGGTGTTTAGATACTCACATCTCTCGGGTGTATATGAAATATAACAAGTTGGAAATGGAAGATAAACACTCATTAACCGGTCCTAGTACATATATTACCATAGGCTTGAGAATAGATCAAACCTCCATCGCTTTGGCGTAAGCACCTAGGAAAGACTATCAAAGTGGTCTTTTAAAGGGTTGTAATGTTAAGCTTACGGTAGGGAAATAAAGGGTTTGGTGGGATAGGCTATTTAGTGGTGGCAAGTCAAAAATCTTTATGTTACAAGCATACGAAGAATGGCGTTGCTAAAACAAGACTCGATACTCTAAACTCTAGATAACTGAAACAAACAAACATAAATTTAAAGGATAGATGTAGGATGGTAGCCCGTATGTTTTTTTTTCAACACTCTATTTTTTTTTCTTTTTCTCTTTTTCTATTTTTTTTTTCGTTTTTTTTTATACACTTTTACTCTACCATCCTCTACGGTAACATCAAAATGATAGGGATTTATAGGCACATCCCTACACTTGAGTTTTTATTACTCTAACACTAATTTGACCCGAATTGAAAAGATCAAAACACTTGGAGTACATTATTACGCAAATAAAGGGAATTTGAATTTAACGTTCCCTTCCCGTCATTTCATAAACTTTAACTTTTCCCATGAGTCCCAATCGTCCCAAAAATGTATACAAAGGATATAACTCGACTTAGCAACTTATGCAAGCAACTAGATAATTGAACTAAGGGTTTTTAGGGTGATAACAATATTGCACTAAAAGTGAGTGCATACAAGGTAGGCTAAGGCGATTTGGGTGTACATTTGGGGTGGGGTGTAAACAATGCTCTTCATTGATATTCTGAAAAACCGAAACATCACGAGAACCGCGAAAAGGATAGGCTCTGAGGGGTTAACTAGACGTATCATGTACTAAAGATGAGTACAACGCGAAGGTGTGGGGGAATTACACAACCGAGGTGGAAGAAGTAATTATATTACGGGTATCAAACAAGGGTTATCCTAATGCCTCTTATCATTTAGTTATTCCTAACTATACAAGTGTAGTCTTACTAGCGATCTCGGGATGCATAACAAAACAAGTTCTAGAATCTATTATACTACCGGTTCACACTCTAAGCATTAAAGATGAATGCTTTAATTCCTACTAATCTAAGGGCGATCCTCACATTTTGGGTGGAATTTAAGTGGTAAAGGGTTTTTGTGCTAGTCATATAATTTCCTATCCATGAGACGCTTTATTAAGACTAATGGCCCACTCCTATATGTCATGAAAAAATTTAAATTTGGTGCCAAAATTACCCTAACCGACATTTTCTCATGGTTTATTACACAAATACAATTGGACAAAGCAAATAATCAAGGATAAGCATAGTTTCAAAGTTCCCGTTTTATTTTCCCTCCCTACACTTAAACTGAACATTGTCCCCAATGTTCCCCGAAAGTATCAAAGTTATGATAATAGAAGGTAATTAAAAAACGAAAGAAACTAATACTCCCCTGATTAGCTCGGTAGGATCCGTGTGTGAAGTATTGGTTAAATTCTTTCCAAGAAGAATGTATGCGTGAAAAGTTCCTTCCAACCTTATGTATCTTCTTCTTGATAAATAAAACCTGCACACTTGAAGAAAACAAATGAAATCTTCGCGTAAAATCGGCGGTAATAATATATATAAGACTCTACTAAACTAGGATATAATGCTTGTGGAATGGATGTTTACAGAATTTCTGGAAAATTAAGACCTGGAAAATTCCAAAATTTATAAGCAGCTGTAAAACGAGAAAAAGTAATATGTTGTTTTACTCCTTCCCCGACGCCGTCAGTTGCGATCCCGACGCCCGGTTATCCCTGACAAAACAAGTCTGCGATTTTCGGAAAATTTACATCTTTAAAATCTGGAAAAATTTTCGCAAAACATCCATTATGACTCGATACAAGCATTTGACTCGAACAAACACACATGTATATTTTTTAATTAATTGCAATTCTCATGTTTACGTTTCTTTTGAAAACGTGTGTAATCCTCCCTACACTTATCCTTTATGTAAAATATCTTTATATGTGATTAAGACGAGGTTAAAAACAAAATAAAGCATTTTTACAAATTTAAACATGAGAATAGACAATCAATAAAAGATATATGACACAAACAAGCAAACAATTAAGCATGGGTTGCCTCCCACGAAGCGCTTTTCTTTATTTATGAGTCTTGTAGCTAGACTCGTAGTCGTGCTCCTACGTGACTTCATTACCATCACCTCTTTCCTTTGCTCTCCCTTCGTCAAAAGGGCGTAGACGTTGTATGCTTACCGTGGACTCCTTGCCAATGTCGTCAATTATGGTGACAGTTTTATCCTTTAGATTGGTTTCCTTTACCGAAAAAGGCCCAAACCATCTTGGTTTGTTTCTACCTTGTAATGCCCTTATCCGTGATTTGTACATAAGTACTTTTTCTCCTTCGTGAAATTCCTTAGGGTTCCTTTGTGTTTTGGTATCGGTGGGATTATTTCCTAACTTTTTATCGGGCTTCCACAATGTTGCATGCAGTCCTTGAACCATAAAATCTCTAAGCCCTTTTTCCCAATCGTTCATTTTCTTCTTAACCACATTGCTAGGGACTTGTGGACTCTCACCCGTGATCCTTTCCATGATCTTAAGAGGATACCTTGGAACAATGGGTATTCTAGCATACCCTTTTCTGCTTTTAAGTATCATGATGCCCTCTCCGCATTTGATGGTTGCTTTGGCGGTGGCCAGAAATGGTGTCCCAAGAATGAGTGGCATCTTTCTATCTTCCTCAACATCTATGATCATAAAATCTACCGGGTAAACGATATTAGCCACCTTTATTAAAACATCCACATGATTCCTATGGGGTAAACATAGGTGTGATTAGCTAAGGAAAGTCTAAGATCGGTCTTGGCTGACTTCTCCCTAGTCAACTTATTATAGATTGAAATGGCATTATGTTCACATGATTCCTGATCGGCTAAGGCATTTATATTATCAATATCACCTATGCTACATGGTATCATGAAGTTCCCTGTGGTGTCGTTCGTTTTTTGTTATGGTTTTTTAGAACCAGCTCATACAGAGGTCCCATAGGCGTGGCAGAGCCATACTCTTCTTCTCATATTTTTCCTTCAAGGGCTTCCCTAAGAACCTCATTGTACCTAAAGTTGTTCACTTGGTTCAATGGTTTTTTGTGCTTAAGGTAGTACTCAATGGTCTCGGGCTCATTATTAGGTTCAGACTCCTCCCTCTTGCTTTCCTCGTTTTTCACTTCAACCTTTCCATCCTCAGGCATAATGGAAATGGCGTTAACAAACGAAGTGGGAGGATAATCGTTGCTTCTTACTAGTACCTTTTTTCGGGAACTTTTGTCTTGGTATATTCTTTTACCAGGTTCATCATTTCCGTCATTTTTGCTTGCATTTCCTCTCTTTGCCTATAAACCTCCTCTTCAAATTTGGCTAATCTCTCCGTATGAGCTGCCATGTACTCCCTCATTTGTTCCTTAAAGCTTGGTGAGAGTGGTATTGGGGAAGTAGAACGGAAGCGCCTTTCGGAATTGGGGTTTTGCTCACGACTTGGGGATTCCGAAAAGGGTGTTGGGTGGTTGGTGGAATTTGCGAAATTGACTGCTTCTCGAGGGATTTGTACGGGAGCTCTTCTATGCCTTTCCATCAGATAATCAATCCTTCTCTCAATAGCACTCATTTGCTCCTCGGTGATGTCAGAAGATTCAAGAGGAGTTGATATGGCATTAACCACTTTAACAGGGTTTCGGAGATTCATTCCAATCTTCGTAGCTTTGATCAGCAAGCTCTTCTATAATATCCCAAGATTTCTCTGCATTAAAGTCGCTGAGCCTTCCATCGACGGCTTGATCAATGGATCGTCGAGTGATGAAATCGATATGGTCATAGAAGATTTAGATTTGAAGCCAAAGATCAATGCCATGATGAGGGAGTTTACGAAGTAGGTCCTTGAATCCAATCCATGCTTTAGAGAGACTCGCCTTGAAGTTGTTGAAACATCAAGATGTCTCGTCTAAGTTTAGTGGTTCTCCCCGTGGGAAAACATTGAGCAAGGAAGCGAGAGGTGAGATCATCCCAACTTGAGATGGAGCCGGCGGAAAGTCGCTCAAGCCAATTACTAGCTTGGTCCCGTAGAGAGAATTGGTAGAGACGCAGACGCGTGGTCTCCCGAGTAGTAGCATCAAGGTCGATGGAATCGACAATTTTAAGGAAATCCTTAAGATGCTGATTAGGATCTTCGGAATGAAGTCCATGGAATGCACATCCGTTTTGCACCAACCGGATGGTGTCGGATCACAGGGCCGTAGTTTGGGCTTGGTCGGGAAGCTCAATGGTGTTCCTATAGCCTTGGTGGCTTGGTCTCGAGTATTCACCAAGAGTACGGCCTCTTGGCGGGTCATTTGGTGGTAGGTTGATGAATGGTGGTTGGTTATCACCTTCCATGATGAAAAGTGATGGGTCACGAACAAAGATCACGAAGAAGGGGGATAGACTACGAGGAAGCTAAAATTAAGAAAAAAATTTACTTGATAGGAATCAAGCAAAGAAACCTAAACGAGGTGGACTACTAACTAGCTATTCTATTCCCCGGCAACGGCGCCAAAAACTTGATAACGCTACACGCGTCGTTCGGGGTCAAAGGAACTTCCTTTTCGTCGAGCAAGTTTTTCAACACCCTAGGCAGTGAACCTGATCGTTGTAGTGTAGTATTAGGGTAAGCCACGGGAATTGATATCATTCTCTAGGGGAATAGGAATGCTAGTGAGGAGTTACTACGCTAAGGTTGGGGTTGAGGAAGATTATTTTTATCTTTTTATGTTTTTTTAGGAAATGGAGAAGTACTAATCTGGGGTTTGGATTTGGGGGTTGGTATTTCTACCGATTACTCTACTATCTAATTATCTAATTAACTAAGGTGAGGGTAGTCTATGTCTAATTATTGTGTGCTCGTATGATGATTTAAAGATGTGTTTACTTAGGTTTTATTACTCCTTAATTATCTCCTATTGATGGTTGAATTGTCACGTCCTTATTCTTAATTGCGTTGTGTGTCTAAGGTCGTAGGGTATGCGTTTATCCCTAACTCTTTGAAACTACCAAAGGGTCTCGTCTACAAAATCTCTAGGATTTATAAACTCTAACTCTAAGGTACTCTTTGGATGGTTTAGCCTACAACTACTCTAGGTGTTATAGTCTAAGGTTCACAAAGATTAATCAAGCATTAACTACACAACGAATGACCTATCGCATTACTTGATCATTAAGAATTAAGATAAGAGACAACCAATCAATATTCAATAGTTAAGTTTCATATTCCCTAAGCAAACACACAAGTAAATTAGCCGGACATGGAGAACATGCAAGCATACACACAAATAATTGAATTAATGAAGTAAAACACTTATCTTGGTGTAAGATAGGGTTTAGAACCCTAAAATACTGTACAAGACAGCCTTGGTTCGGTTTAGGTTTTTACTCCAAAAGACTACACACTGAAAACTGAAAAATTCGGATTCTATATATAAGATTACATTAGCAACGGCGTCACCTTATGATTTGTGACGCCGTCGGGTCGCCGTCATTAGGGTTTCGTCTTGGCCACGTTAGTCTTGCGACGGCGTCACCTTATGCTTGTGACGTTGTCCTTCACCTCGACGCCGTCGGATCAAATCTAGGCCGTCTGAGTTGCGACGACCTACTCTTTTAAATCCTGACACCGTCACTTGAAAATAAGAAATTTGGCTACTGTATCGTCATAACATGTGCTCCGACGGCGTCGCAGATAACACCTGACGTCGTCCCCTTGTGTTTCAGCAGCTTGAGTGTCTCGATTCTTGACTTTGGCCATTTTCTTCGTATATCCGCGTCTTTTCGTCCAAATAAGTGCCATTCCAGCAATTTGCCTTCGAGAGACCAAAAAAGTGAAAAGGAACGATATTAAGTAATAACGGATACAAAAGTGATCAAATAAGGGCTTAAACGACCCCTCAAAAAGGTACATTTTAAAACCTTATCACCCTTCAATTGTTTGAATTCCGCGGTCTCGTTTGGAAGAGTTGGAAGTTGTTGAAAGTAGGTAATGGGGTCCAAGTCGACGTTGGCTTCGGGGTTGACATTTACTTCTTCTTCGTCCGAGGAGTCCGGGAGAGCCTTAGGTTTTCTTCCATTGACCATGAACCGTTTAGAGGGTTGTTTGGTAAGTGGTACCATGACGTGATCGGAAAGGAAATGATCACCGTTGATTGGAGATGGTTGCATTGCACTAACATACTCACGGAGTCGTATTAGGAGCATACCATAAGGAAGTACCATGTTGGCAACTTTGAATACCCCGACCATTCTCTTCACCATGTAATAGGCAAGATTAAATGGCCTTTGGTGAATGAGGCAATAAATCATTTGGACAAGACATGCATTTGGATGGTCTTTGTTTCCGACCAAACTAATGACATTTTCCCTAATAATTTCTCCCCATTTTCTATAGATGGAATGCATTTCGAAAAGTTCCATTTGAAAGGGATCACGGTGAATGAGCTATTTGTTGCAGTTGAAGCGAGATTAGTCGGCTCTAATTTGGAAAATAGTGTCTCGAACAATTGCGGGGTCATCAAGAGGAGTACAGTAGATTGGTTTGGAATCAAGTGCAAAAGATTGGGTGGATATTGCCCAATCTTGGGAGTACATACAAATTACTTCACAAGGAATAGGGAGGATTTGAGCAAATGTGTTGAGGGGTAGAGTGAAGTTTTGTTTATTGATGATAAAAGCGATTGAAATGCTATCATCACTATTTCGAATGATCCTAATGCTTTTGTAGAATTCATAGATGAAAACCGGACAAATTTGTTCATCGATATCAAGGAGACAATCAAAGTTGATTGCCGAGAAGACTTGACGAATGTCAGTATTTTCAAGGAAACTTTCCTTGACCACACGACCTTCGTGGATAAGTCGTTTTTCTAGTCTTTTGAAGACTTTGTGATCGGTTTTTGACAACCCCTCTTTTCGATAGTATTTGGTGACGTAGTGGACGGTATCATGGTGGTCTTGTTAGGTGGCTTTAGGCATGGTTGGTCCTAGAAAAACAAATATTCCAATTAGGTAAAATTTGTTGATATGGGTTTATGGTTTTGATTTGTATTAACAATGTTGTAAGCACAATGTAATATTGGTTATGTGAAAACCTTTTATAGTGATCAATTTTGCAAAACCTAATTTTACCAATTGATTAAGAAAAATTGAAAACCATAAACCCTAGGATGAAGATGATAAAGATTAGAACATATTAGTGTAATTACTTACAATGATGTTCTAGGGAAGGATGCTTGAGGATATGAAGTCCTATGGAGATGAAAACAGCACTTGGGTCATTTTTTGTGTTTTGTGAGGAGAGGGAAAGAAGCAGAAATTGATTTTGAAAAGCGTATAGCTGGTTTATGTCACGGTTCGGACATTAGGGATCCGGCTAGTACAACTAGAGGGATCCGGCTAGTACAACTAGAGGGATCCGGCTAGTACAACTAGAGGGATCCGGCTACTACGGATAGAAAAGGGTGTTTTGCGTCATTTTTGTAATAAGTTATAAACTAGCTTATGGAACAAAAATAGTTTTGAGGTTTCTAATTGAAAAGATGTTTGATCAACGGGATTTGATAAGTTAATTATCAAGGATCTATTTGTGACGACGGCGTTAGTTTGACGAGATCAAGAAGGAATACTATTACCGATGATGAATAAGTCGGGAAAGTGGAGAAAAAAGACTTTTTAGAGACTAGCAATTATTAAAAAAAAATGATATCAACATATTCATGTAGATGTAAACTAGCTAATGATAAGTAAACAAACCTCTACGCTCTTGATATGGTTTATGGAGACCATAAAGCCGAAAATACTTCATGAGCTTTTAAAGTAATCGGTTGTACTTAGAATAAGTAGGTTGCGATTACTTTTAGATTCTTCCTTGAAGGTTGACTTCATGAAGACTTTGGAGAGATCCTAGCATGAAGATTTCTTGAAGAGAAAATGTTAGAGTAATCTATCAATATCCAACACAAAAGAAACAATTTGTTTTAGAAGATTTCCTTCTTTGAAGTTTTCAAACATACACGGATCGTATCAAGTTTTTAAAGTACAACATACTCTAAGAAACTTGGTAACAAAGCTTTGATGCCAATTGTGGAAAACTAGAAAGGGGTTGAATGGTTTTACCAATTAAAACGATGTTTTAAAGTATTTAGATCGACTTATGTCAATCTATTTAGATGCGTATGTTGGATGTTGATAGATGGATATGGAAATGTGTAATGTAAAAGAGAAGAGTGAGAAACACAAAACCACGACGCAAGTATTTATAGTGGTTCGGCTACAAGGACACCTTCCTTTCTCTACTCCACTCCCCGAGTCACCTACTCGAGAGTTCGTAAACACTACACGACACCAAATCCTTATGGCGGAGAAGCCTTCACAACGTCGCCTACTCTTTTTCCGGTACTAGGCTAGACACGGGTTCTTCCACAAGGTAGAACCACACCTATCACAACGTCGCCTACCCTTTATCCGGTACTAGACTAGATACCGAGTTCCATTACAATGGAGGAACTACTACCCAACACTACACAACACCTATCCCAAAGGAGACCAACTCCTTTTTACAATCATCATCAAGGATATCAATATCCTTGGATAAAACCTATCTCTATTTGTACATCGATGCACCTCATCGATTATACGCCCTTGGCATCTTTCACTAATGCCACTTGACTTGACTTCTAGGCATCCTTCACTAATGCCTTTGACACGGACGTTTGGCACCTTTCACTAATGCCTTCGTTTTGACTCCTTTGGCATTCTTCACTAATGCCTTTGACACGGACGTTAAGCACATTTCACTAATGCTTTCGTCTTGACTCTTTCGGCATCCTTCACTAATGCCTTTGACACAATACTTATATGGAGGAAGAAAGAACTATCAACAAGAGAACCTCAGTAGTCTTGATGATGACGAAGCATGGCAAATCATGGACTTGAGCTTGCTCGACTTCAAGAGGTGGTGATCTCGCCTTTAAGAGGAACCTAGAGAATCACACAAAAACAAAAACACAAACTACATAGAGAGATCCTTAGGATCTGAGGTTAGAAGGTTTACAATACTTGGAGAAAGTATGTGTGGGAGTGGCAACCAAAAATGAAGAGATGGCTCACTATTTATAAAAGAAATTTAGCTACTGTTCCACGGATCCCTCACTTGAGGGATCCGTCCAGTGTAATCCTGGGGATCCGTGGGACGCTCCTCTTTGCCCATGGGTTTTGGGTCATGGGTCATGGGTTATGGGTCATGGGTCCTAGACTTTGGACCATGGGTATCAAAGTAGATACAATGTATCTACAAGATGCAATGCATCTAGTCCATGGGTCATGGGTTAAAACCATGGGTCATGGATAATATCCATTTATGACTTATGCATGATGTCATGCAATGGCTTATGGGTTATGCTCCATGGGTATGGGTCATGGACTTTGGGTTTTACCCAACTACATTCAATGTATTTGGTCAATGGGTCAAATACTTAAACTTCTACCTATTATATTCCCCATTTTAATACATACTAATTATGTATATATCTACCCAATATGTAAACACTAGTTGTTGTACATATGTATTACTAAATCATAAAATCACTATTACTTGTTTAGTGTTTTATGTGAACACATAAGCGTGTTAGTAAACTATTGGCTCAAACCATTTACGTATTTTATTTGTTTCGTTAAAATAATTTTACGTTTGTTATCGACAAAACATTAAAAGATCGTAAAATATAAATAAACGTTTTTACGGCTTATTTGTATTAACAAAATTAGTTCGGTTTTAGGAACTGAGACTTTTTCAGAGTATAAAAGGGTCTATTTTAGACTAAAACCAACCCAGTATAAAAAAAATGTTGTCGTTTTGGGGTGTAACATATTTTTCTATAGAAGAGCAAACGATACATTTAGGACTTTTATAGAAAACAAGTTCTTAAAAGAGACATCAATATCCTCAATATTTGAAATGACCTTAACAATGTTACACCAAGCACCAATTACCCCAATTCGAGCAGAAGAGGAATTATAAATCTAATTTTTAATCCCAAATTTTGAAAAATTATGATAAATGATGAAGTTTTATAATGAAATCGATATTTATTGGATGTTCTTGAATTCTATTTGATGTTTAATTCCAATTGCATGTTTTTGTGTGTGTTTGTGAAAATCAAAACCCTTAGGGCCCGTTTGGTTCGGTGGAATCCTAAGGATTCAGGTGGAATTGGAATCCAATTCCATTTCATAACGTGTTTGGTTGAAAATTTTAAAGAATTTGGAATCTGAATTTCATTCCTTGCTGTGTTTGGTTGGCAAACGGAATGGAATGAAATTCATTCAAAATCCCATATATATGGAATTCAACATTCCATGGCTATATGAGAAGAATTGTTTACAATTCCATGGAATTCATATTATGTTTATCATTGTCATTGCTATTATTATTATTATTATTATTATTTTATTTATTTAATTATTTTTTTATTTTTTATTTATTTTTATTATAATTATTTTTTAATTTTTTATTATTTTTATTATTTTTATTTATTTTTTATTATTATTATTATTATAAACGATCACTTAATTATTATTGTTATTATTATTATTTTTTATAAACAACCATGTTATTAAGATCTAAAAATTATAATTTTTTTAAAATTGAATATAAATTATTATTTATTTAAAAAAATTTATTATTATTATATTTAAAAATTATTTTTTTTTTAAATTAAATATAATTTATTTATAGCTTATTTTTTTAATTTATACTTTAAAAAATACAATTGTCTTTTATATAAAAAAATATTTATTTAATATATTAGTTTATATAATATTATTTAAAAAATTATTATTATTATTTGATAAGTAATTTATTTATTAAATAATATTTAATTTATTAATCTTAAACTAAAATTAAATTTTAAATATTTTAATATAATTGTTTTTCTCATTTCATTCTTCCAACCAAACATGCGCTAGTATTTGCAGATTTCAATTCCGTCAGATTTTAAATCCTAAGGATTTCAATTTCTAACATTCCATTCCTTCACATTCTAATTCCTTAAACAGATTCCAATTCCGTCAAAAACATTCTGCGAACCAAACGAGCCCTTAATTGTTGTGAAGAATGATAGGAGTTGAAGACTTTTGGCTTTTATATGTGAGGAAATTGTTCTTCAAGTGTAAAATTAGATTTAATTAAAAACAATGAATAAAATGTAGGAATTTGATCTTTTGACTTTTAAGAAATATGTGATTTATATAGATCCCACCTATATAAGTATTAATCCTCTTAAGAATAGTATCAGTTCCATTATATTATCAATAAATAAATGAGGCACTTTATTTTGCTTACCTACAAATCCATGCTTACCAAGGGACAAATCCTTACTATCAATCTAGTTTGATCTAATAGTGAGGATTAACCTAAGATTTAAAAGGTAAACCTAAGTCCATGTTTTTTCTTGTCTTTTTGTCTTTCTTTTTTATTCACATATTTTTTTTGTTCTTTTTTTTAATTCACATTTTTTTAATTCGCGTTATTTTAGTTCACGCTTTTTTAATTCGCTTTTATTCTTCGCTTTCATACGCTTTCATATGTTTTTATCCGTTTTCACCATTTTCATACGTTTTGCTCGTTTTCGTCCATTCTTCATACGTTATCATCCGTTTTCATACGTATTCATTCATTTTCATACGTTTCTGACTATCACAAGTGATATTATATGATATTTAGAATATCACTTGTGATTTTCTGAATATCACTTTGTAATATTCTGAATATTACTTGTGATTTTCTGAATATCATTTGTTACTTTTTGAATATCACTTTGTGATATTCAGAATATCACTTGTGATTTTTTAAATTTGAATTTGTGATATTCAGAATATCACTTGTGATTTTCTGAATATGACTTTGTGATATTCTAAACATCACTTGTGAGTTTCTAAATATCACTTTGTGATATTCTGAATATCACTTTGTGATTTTATGAATATCACTTGTGATTTTCTGATATCACTGTGATATTATGAATATCACTTGTGATTTACATGTTACAAAACATTAGTTGAAAATCACTTGTGATATTCAGAATATCACAAGTAATATTCTGAATATTACAGAATATCACTTGTGATATTCAAAATATCATTTGTGATATTTATAATATCATTTGTAATATTCAGATTATCACTTGTGATATTTAAAAACGTATGAAAACGGCCGAAAACATTTAAAAACAGACGAAAACGTATGAAAATGGACGAAAACGTAAGAAAACAGATGAATACGTATGAAAACGGATGAAAACGTATGAAAGCGTAAAAACACGTATGAAAACGGACGAAAACAAATGAAAACGTATGAAAACGAACGAAAATGTAAGAAAACGGACGAAAACATATGAACACGGACGAAAACGTATGAAAACAGGCGAAAACATAAGAAAATGTATGAAAACGGACGAAAATAGATGAAGATGTATAAAAACGTATGAAAACAGACGAAAACATATGAAATTGAAGAAAAAATGCGAATTAAAAGAATGTGAATTTTAAAAAATACGTGAATTAAAAAAAAGACCAAAAATATGAATAAAAAAGAAAAACTAAAAGACAAGAAAAAAAATATGGACTTAGGTTTATATATTAAATCATAGGTTAATCCCCACAATTAAATCAAACTAGATGGATTGTATGGATTTGTCCCTTGGTAAGCACCAAAATAAGAGTAAGCAAATGAACTTTTCTCTAAATACATATGTAGGACCTTGTTTATATCAACCTTATCACTAATCTATGAAGCACAATGGTGGTGACAAGAGGTGTATAAGATATAAAGAAACTAGAGAATTCTAATTAATAAAACACACACATACACACTCAAGAACACACCTTAAATGTGTCATTTGAGGTGTATTTATAGAACAAATGAGGTGCCCTAATGGGCTTTGCCATGGGCCACGTTTTGGACTTGGATTAGACAAGGATTACATGGAATATAAAAGACTAGCTTATCATAACTACTAACCTATTAGCTTAGCCCAATCCACGAGCCCATTGACTATTCTATTACAATATCTAAGACACGTTACAAAGTTCCTAATCGTGAATGACCATCACTTTCTATTAAGGCTAACAATCTCCCCCTAAGGGGTGGTCATTCAAAAGATGCTCCACTTGATTAGGTCTTTAGTCTTCTTGAGCTTGAACTTTGTGTGTCGACATAGAATAGTCTTGGTTCTTTGGTACTTCATGCTATGTGATCTTTAATCATCGTCTTTTGATCTTTCTTGCCTTCAATCAACATCTTTGTTTCTGATGACTTTTCTTCCTTTCCGACATGCTCATACTTCTTGATAACTTTAAATCTTTATAATTATGTAGTTCTCAACATTTAACTTTAATCTTTGTCTTTTAACTTTGCAGATTCTTGGAATTTGGCATAGAATCTTTCTGAACTTTGCTTTTGCGTAGATCTTTGATGAGAATGTCTTTATGATTTGGGTATGAGCATGCGGAAATAGAGGTTGATGATAATGGTAGTGCTAGTGGTCTCTGTTGGAACTCCGGGCCTTCATGAGTACCTGCATGAAAACAGTTAGCAATAAAGTTCCCAACGTAAATGTTTAGATATTTTGTACAGGAACATCCCAGATCGCTGGCGCGTTCTTTGACGACTCCCAAACCGGATGTTCACTGGCATGTCCTCGTACTTAATATCTTCATACTGTCGTTGTGCGTCGCTAGAGTACACCAAGGTATCACTCCACGACTATAGACCGTTTGGAACCACCGCGAACACTAAGCGTAACCCATAAAGAATTACCGAAGTGACCTGCTGTGAAGATTACTAAGATCTGTGAAGATATTGTATGATATTGTATAGGTTTATCTTCATTTGTTATAGGATAAGTGCTCGATATTCATGAAAATCGATTTTACGTAGCACTTTCCTTTCTTTAAAGTTCTGGTTGCAAGCTAACATACTTACAAGCCATTATTTTGAAGTCCGGTTACGTCTGAAGTAACTGCAAGCCATTTTTGAAGAAATATTTGGAGAAACGACATGTTTTAGAAAACATGTTAGTGAACTCTCGCTCAAGCATCTATTTATATCCATATCATTGTTAAATGACATTTATAGAAACGTACAGAATATCGATTATACGAGAGACATGTCGTAGAGGAATATTTTTTGATTTTTGATTTTATAATGTTTTTGAATTTTTTGAAAATTTTTTAATTTTGTATTTTGATTTTGTTTTTATAGAAGAAAGGAAAATCGAAAATAGAAGATTGAAAGAATGATGATGAAGAGTTTATAGAATTGGAACCCTCTGATTAGCTGGGTTCTGAGATATTTGATTTACCTGCAACCAAATACGAAGAGTTTTCACAAATAACAGTGTTAGAAGTATATGTTTCCTCACGCTGAGGGTGTTCGATATCAATGGTTTTAGTGGTTTCTACTTCCTTATCTTGGTGATTTTCACTATTATTTGTCTTGGTGCAGGTGCAAGTATCAAAAATCTTTCCTACGGGAATCCATCTAAGACCTATTTTGTTGAAAACTTTTCCTATGGGTATTCACCTAAGGAAAGATATAAGAGTTGTTTTCTTTTCAGATGCAGCAGGAGACTCATTTTGAGAAAAACTATGTAGTGTACATATCCACGTATTAGGTGTCTTAGTGGTTGTCTTTTTATCAACGTGTTTGCTTTTATCTGATGTCTTAGTAGATTGTGCCTCGGCATGAGAATTTTCTTTCTTGAGATATTGTGCGACACATGCATCATGAGTAGCTGAAAAAACACATTTTTGACATTTAGGACAGACAAATGCAATATTTTTGTTTAAAACAGCAAACTTAACGTTGTCTCTACAGTCATTTGGCAATTGTTTCATGTTCGAAAAAGACTTTGAAATCCTAGTGTTGCATTCTATGTGCATAGCATTTTCCTTCATGTAACAACTCTTAGAAGCATGTCAATCCCTAGTCTTTTGTTGAGTGTTCCTAGGTAATGGTTTACTACTACTAGTAGTGCCTTGTAATACTATATAATTCATTACCTTAGGTTTTGCACCTAAAATTCTGTCTTTTCGAAATTGTGCCTTTTTCCTAAATTCTTCTAGATAGTGATTGTTGACCATGTCGTTAGAACCAACTTCTTTAACTGGATTTGTGGTCACATTCTGTGTACTATTCCTAGAAAGGCCAGGTGTAATCACTTATGGTTTTTCGACAACCATTTTTTCAACACTTTTTATTATTCTCTTATTAATAGGCAAGGAATGTGGAGTGACTGTTTTTGACAAATTATTTTTCTCATTGACTTTTAGAGCAAACTGAGAAATAGAGATTTTTGGTTTTTCACCGGTTTTGAAGCATTTGGTTTCTCCAAAGTCAATGGTTTTGCAAGCTTAGTTTCCACATTCTTCCCTTTTTGATTGTCCAACCGAGCTCTCAAAAGATCATTTTCTTCTTTCATGTCCTTGTAGGCACGCTCATACGACAATTTGTCATACTTGCATTCCTCAGATTTTCGATCAAGTTGTTTAAAATAGGACACATTTTCTTTTTCAAGTTTTTCAAGAGCTTTTTTATATTTTGAAACAATTGCAGAGGTCTCAGATTGAAGTCTTTCATGATCTTCAACAGAATATGTTTGTAGGATAATGGACATAATATCGGTAGTCATAACATCTTTGAAGAGAGAATCATTTAAATTTTCCAAAACTTTGATGTTTTCAAAACATTCAATAGCTTTCTTTACCTGGGATTTGTGGTCCATGACAAAGTCACATGTTTCTTTAAAAAATGCTTGTTCAAAATGAATTACCCTTGCACTAATGTTATTTAGGGAAGTGGCAATTTCGGTTTCAAAAATCTTTTTCATCTCTACATGAAAACTTATATACCAGTTGTTAATATTGAGATTGGTTTTAGCTTTAACAACCTCTTGAACTTGCCCAATTCGAGTTTTAACGTCATCTAAAAATCTTCTTGCATCACTTGTGTTAAAGGGACTGTTTGAAGACATTTGATCCGTGTTCGAAAATGATTTTGAGACAATTATTGGTTTTGAAAGTGGTTTTGACACTTTGGTTGAAACACTGGGCATTATGGAAAACTTTGACTTTTCTTTTTGAGGAACAAAAGTAATTGCAAAAAGTTTGTTAAGTTTGTTGTAATCAATTGGTTTTATTTTTGGGTTCTTTTGTTTCATTTTTTATCTACTCTCTTCAATAAGTTCTAACGTTTGATGTGAATCAAGAACATTGATGGGTTCATGCTTATCTAACAAAGCCTTTCCATTATACAAAATATTATGTTCTTTCCGAGCTTTCTTGATTGCACAAGGAGTTTTGTTACCAAGAGCCATTTTTTGAGTTGTATGGTAAAACGGATTTGTTTGATTGGTAATCATATTGATTGTTTGAGTTGAATGAGCCTGTTTTAACAAGCGATTTTCCAATTTGTTGGTTTTATCATTTTTCTCAAGAATTTATTCAAGAAGTGCATCTTCTCGTTTTGAAAGTGCTTTCAACCTGTTTCTTCTCTTTTTCAAGATCAGAACAAGTTGATTTTTGTTTAGAAAGTTGGTTTTTTAAAAAATTACCTCGTTTAAAGATTTTATTTTCAAGCTCAAATTAGCATCAAGTGTGTCATACTTAATTTGCAATTTTTTTTCTTTTAAAACAGAATTTCGATAACTAGTTTCTAATTCTGACTCTTTGTTTTTGTTAAATTCGAAAGCTTTTTCATTTTCCTTGTACTCGCAAGCTCAGCGGTCAATTTCTCATTCGCGGCCTTAACATCGCGATTGGCCTTTTTAATTTTTTCAATCTCAATGCCACAATTATTAATTAATGATTCGAATAAGGCACGTGCTTCCTCATCAGTCTCAGTATTCTGTGCAACTGAGCCTCCACTAGGATCCACATCTGGAGTTACAGAGTGAATATTGCTACTACTGGGATCGTTCAGGTATGTATCATAAGCTGGTGTTGGAGTCACAAAATACTGTTCCTCATGAGTAGACGCATCAAATATGACATTGTTATAGTATGGATCAATTATTGGTACCTCAGAGACTACGTTGGCGTCATAAACAGGAGGTGTGTCAGAATCAGAGTCGTACTTAGCCTCCTGAATATTTTCCATGAAGATGCAGTTCGCATTGATATCCTCTCGTTCTTCCATTTCATCCATAATAGATATAAAGTCATGTTCCTCAGCACTCAACTGAATCTCTGCTTCTTCCTTTTGTACCAACAGCAATGCTTTCTGAAGATATGTTGAATCCTTCTTTTTCGGCTTAGTAGGGCGAAATTCTTGTAATATGACCCACTCCATGACAGTTGTAACACGTAACTAGATTAGCCTAATTCACATTTCCATAATTCCCAACAACTGGAGCTACAACATTCCCATTCAGATTACCCACTACTCTATTCCCAACATTCTGACCCATCTGATTTTCAACATTTTGACCCATTTGATTACCATTATACGGAACCATCTGATTTCCTGCATATTGACATGTATTCTGCATATTCTAATTACCTATGTGATTCCCAATAACTCCAATCATTTGTCCTCCTTTGCCCATATTCAACCCTGGCTGTGCAATTTTCTTGTTGCGAGTGTTTGAAGAAATCCTTTGGTTGTTATTAGTTGGTGTGGAATAGCGTCCTTTGAATACACTAGTCAAATAAGCAAATGCATTAGACAAAGCCTCTGTTTGTTCAGCTTCCGTGTCAGTGATCCCTGGTTCCTGGTATTGTGGATACTGTTGTTGTTGAATAACTTGTTGTTCTTGGGGATAGAATTGTTGTTGAGGGATGATGATAGTTTGTGGTTGAGGAATGTATTGTTGCATGTTGTTGTTAGTGGAAGATGATGAAGGTTATTGTTGTATGTTCATTGAATAAGAAGTTTGTGTATGTACAATTAATGCTAAGGGATCATGATTCTTTCCCAATATTTCTTTCCTGACTTCATTAGCTTCAGCTTGGTTTTGTTTCAGAAATTCGTAGAGTTGATCAAAATCCACCTGATGTAATTCCTTTGTTTGGTTAACAATAGTGACATAGCGTCCCCATTCTTCTTGAAGATTGTTGATGAATTTGATGTTACTCACGATAGTGATGGGTGTCAATTTGTTTCTGATTAACTCATTCATCAATGTGCAACACCTTCCATAATAGGATTCAATGGATTCTCCTGGAGTTGATGTAAACTTTTCCAATTCAGTTAGCAGCTTGTTCTCCATGTCTTGCTGTCCAATTTTTGTTCCATAACATAGCCTTCTAACGTGTTCCCACATATCGTAAGCAGTTTCACAGCTATCTACTACAGCAAATATCTCTCGTGGTAATCCCAGTTGGACGATGTGTATTGCCATGCCATCTATTTCGATATGCTTCTTATCATCTTCATTGTATTCCGATTCAGATTGATCACGAAAATGTGGTTGAACAGGAGGTGTTGCATTAAGATCTCCAGGGTCTTGGATTTATCGGTGCTTGAAGGGTCCGTTCTTAATGGATTAAATCATAAGTTTTCTATTAGGTTTGGTTTTGATATAGCGAAGCATACGACTTGTCCATTGATGATATCCACCTTTTTCGAGCATAGGAGGACGGTTTTCAGCACCAGCTGCATGAATGTCTTGTTGAGTTACCATTGATGAAGGTATTTGTGATAAAGTTGATGTAGAATCGATTCAATGATAAAGGAGTTGTGTTTGATGTAGATTAAGCTCGGTTCTTGTAGTGAAAATTAGGTCTAAAAACTTAAATTCGTCAATAACTTTTGTTCGGAGCGATTTTGGGCCTCAAAGGTTGCTTTTAATGAACTTTAGTCGATTCAATGTGTCGTTCTCCTCGTTCTCACGGTCGTTTTGATAGGTAACTCGCTGACAACTGAGTTACGGTTCAAAAGTTATGGCCGTTTGAAGTTTTGACGAAACTTTGGCACTTACTAGAAACTTGGCGAGTTACTCAAAACTTTTGGAAGTTACTCAAAACTTTGAAGTTACTCGAAACTTTAGCAGTTTCTAGAAACTTTTGTAACTTTCTAATTTGTACAAATTAGAAGTTTTCCCAAGAGTCGAAGTGTTTTTCTAACTTATACAAGAGAGAATAACATTGAGTAATCCAAAAATCTTGAAAATCCTGCCGTATGGAGTTGCTCGAAAGTTTAGGGTTTTAGTTACTAGAAACTTGGTTAGAACACTTACTCAAAAAGTTACTAGAAACTTAAGGGTTTTGACTTACTTGAAAGTTTGACTGATTTTTCAAAACTCTTAAATTCAACCAAGGATTGTTTCTAACCACTATTTTCTTGTACAACTAAGCTTAATAACACCAAAACTAAAGAAAAGTTGCAAACTATAACACTTTTAATGAATTTTGAAGTTGCTCGAAAGTTTGAAGAACATAAAGGTACGAATTCAAAATTCAAATTTTAACCATAAAGCTTGAAACTTTCTTGTTCCAAAATGTTTATAACACTTGTTTGTAATTAAAGAAGTGCTAAAACACACAAAAAAAATAGAAAAGTAAGCGACTTTTATAAAAAACGTGTAGAAAAAGATAAATATTTTTCGAACCAAACACAAAACACTCCTAAATCATTGTTAGGCGACTGATACCACTTGTAGGACCTTAGATTTATCAACTTATATCACAATATATGAAGCACGATGGTATGGTGACAAAAGATGTATAAGATATAATGAAACTAGATAATTCTTATTAATAAAACACACACTTACACACTCAGGCACACATCTCAAATGTGACATTTGAGGTGTATTTATAGTACAAATGAGGTGCTCAAATGGGCTTGACCATGAGCCTCGTTTTGGACTTGGATTACATAAAATATAAAAGACTAGCTTATCATAACTACTAACCTATTAGCTTAGCCCAATCCACGAGCTCATTGACTATTCTATTACAATATCTAAGACACGTTACAAAGTTCCTAATCATGAATGACCATCACTTTCTATTAAGGCTAACAACATATAATGGTAATCTTCGGTTTTAAGAAACATTCTAATCACTTAGGAAATGAAAAACCCCCCTTAAAAATCTACATTATGTAACCATATTTAACAAAAAGAAATTTAACCAATGTATGTATGCAGAATGCATCCTTAAGAAACAAAAAAAAATATTGAATAGTTTAGAAAGGGAAGAAACAAAATATGGCAGCTAAGGGTATCTAAAAAATCGTGGAACCAAAAGAGTTGAGGAACCAATCCAATACCGACTAGGAACCAAACCAAGGATGGAGTCTATGTTATGGTTCTCGGTTCCTAGAATTCCAAATTTTGGTTCTCCAGATGATTCGAGTTGGAACTGTCCGATTCTGGTACTTCCCAGAAAAGAACCAACTCTTTTCAAAGTATGAGATTCTAAAGAATGGTATTCATTCTAGGGCTGAGCAAAATAAACCGAAACCGGCCGACCCGGCAAACCGAGTCGAACCGACCTTATTCGGTCCGGTTTTTGGTTTTGTATAATTATTTCGGTTTTACTCGGTTCGGTTCTGGTCAAAACACAACTATTCGGTTCGAACTAGCCAAACCGGCCTGAACTGAACCGTACCGACCGTAATCGGTTCGTTTCGGTTTTGATAGGTTTTACTCGGTTGGTTTCTCGGTTCACGTTTTAGCCTTAATCCGTTTTCGAGTTGGTTCGGGTTTGGGTCGGGTTTGACCCATTGCTCAACTCTAATATGTTCCATTATATCATTAATAAATACATATGTTGGTAATCTTTGCTTTTAAAAAACATCTAATCACTTACAATGTGTTCTCGAAAAAAGAAGAAGAAGAAGAAAGTGCAAGTAAAGTAAAGAAATAGAGAAGATGTAAAGTTGTCTTTTACCCTAAAAGTGGGGTGAAAGTTTTGAAAGGAAAATTCAACCACTCTCACTCTTCTACTTTCACTTTACTTCTTAAAAAAACTTTAGAACACAACTTTTATCATTTTCTTTTTCTTTCATCCCTTTTACTCAACTTGAGAACACAGTATTAACTGTTAAGAAACATGATATCTTGAAAGTTGCTTGTTTTGAATGATGACAATGTTATTAAAGATATGGAAGAAACAATATGAAGTTATAAAGCATTAATCAGTTTTGGAGTTTTGGAATACAATGTGTGTTTTTGATACTTTAGATTAATTAAACTCATGTTCTGTGCTTTTGTTTACAAAAACAAAAACATTTTTGTTTTTTTTTGTTTATGTTTATGTTGTTATAGTATGTCCTTTATGAATGATTGGTAACGAAGTTTGACTTTTTCTAGACACTTTGGTACTTGTTGAGAATTACCAAAAATTCCTATACTGGAACTGAATAGAAGAACTTGGATACAGATCTCGGTTTTAATTTTTTTCTTATTTCCGGTTCTCGCTTCCTTCGGTTATGGTTCCGGATCAGTCGATTCGAGTTCCATGACACTAACAGCGGAGCCAGGATTTGAAGTTAAGGGGGCTGAA
>OU343223.1:276915328-276937509 GCA_910596185.1 Chrysanthemum makinoi | reverse complement strand
GTGAAGAATGATAGGAGTTGAAGACTTTTGGCTTTTATATGTGACGAAATTGTTCTTCAAGTGTAAAATTAGATTTGATTAAAAACAATGAATAAAATGTAGGAATTTGATCTTTTGACTTTTAAGAAATATGTGATTTATATAGATCCCACCTATATAAGTATTAATCCACTTAAGAATAGTATCAGTTCCATTATATTATCAATAAATAAATGAGGCACTTTATTTTGCTTACCTACAAATCCATGCTTAACAAGGGACAAATCCTTACTATCAATCTAGTTTGATCTAATGGTGAGGATTAACCTAAGATTTAAAAGGTAAACCTAAGTCCATGTTTTTCCTTGTCTTTTTGTCTTTCTTTTTTATTCACATATTTTTTTTGTTCTTTTTTTTAATTCACATTTTTTTAATTCGCGTTATTTTAGTTCACGTTTTTTTTAATTCGCGTTTTTTTCTTCGCTTTCATACGTTTTCATATGTTTTTATCCGTTTTCAGCCATTTTCATACGTTTTCGTTCGTTTTCGTCCATTCTTCATACGTTATCATCCGTTTTCATACGTATTCATTCATTTTCATACGTTTCTGACTATCACAAGTGATATTATATGATATTTAAAATATCACTTGTGATTTTCTGAATATCACTTTGTAATATTCTGAATATTACTTGTGATTTTCTGAATATCATTTGTTACTTTTTGAATATCACTTTGTGATATTCAGAATATCACTTGTGATGTTTTAAATTTGAATTTGTGATATTCAGAATATCACTTGTGATTTTCTGAATATGACTTTGTGATATTCTAAACATCACTTGTGAGTTTCTAAATATCACTTTGTGATATTCTGAATATCACTTTGTGATTTTATGAATATCACTTGTGATTTTCTGGATATCACTCTGTGATATTATGAATATCACTTGTGATTTACATGTTACAAAACATTAGTTGAAAATCACTTGTGATGTTCAGAATATCACAAGTGATATTCTGAATATCACAGAATATCACTTGTGATATTCAAAATAACATTTGTGATATTTATAATATCATTTGTAATATTCAGATTATCACTTGTGATATTTAAAAACGTATGAAAACGGCCGAAAACATTTAAAAACAGACGAAAACGTATGAAAATGGACGAAAACGTAAGAAAACATATGAATATGTATGAAAACGGATGAAAACGTATGAAAGCGTAAAAACACGTATGAAAACGGACGAAAACGAATGAAAACGTATGAAAACGAACGAAAATGTAAGAAAACGGACGAAAACATATGAACACGGACGAAAACGTATGAAAACGGTAAAAAACGTAAGAAAACATATGAAAACGGACGAAAACAGATGAAGATGTATAAAAACGTATGAAAACAGACGAAAACATATGAAATCGAAGAAAAAATGCGAATTAAAAGAATGTGAATTTTAAAAAATACGTGAATTAAAAAAAAGACCAAAAATATGAATAAAAAAGAAAAACTAAAAGACAAAAAAAACATGGACTTAGGTTTATATATTAAATCATAGGTTAATCCCCACCATTAAATCAAACTAGATGGATTGTATGGATTTGTCCCTTGGTAAGCACCAAAATAAGAGTAAGCAAATGAACTTTTCTCTAAATACATATGTAGGACCTTGTTTATATCAACCTTATCACTAATCTATGAAGCACAATGGTGGTGACAAGAGGTGTATAAGATATAAAGAAACTAGAGAATTCTAATTAATAAAACACACACTTACACACTCAAGAACACACCTTAAATGTGTCATTTGAGGTGTATTTATAGAACAAATGAGGTGCCCTAATGGGCTTTGCCATGGGCCACGTTTTGGACTTGGATTAGACAAGGATTACATGGAATATAAAAGACTAGCTTATACATGACTACTAACCTATTAGCTTAGCCCAATCAACGAGCCCATTTACTATTCTATTACAATATCTAAAACATGTTACAAAGTTCCTAATCGTGAATGACCATCACTTTCTATTAAGGCTAACAATCTCCCCCTAAGGGGTGGTCATTCAAAAGATGCTCCACTTGATTAGGTCTTTAGTCTTCTTGAGCTTGAACTTTGTGTGTAGACATAGAATGGTCTTGATTCTTTGTTCATTCATGCTATGTGATCTTTAATCATCGTCTTTTGATCTTTCTCGCCTTCAATCAACATCTTTGTTTCTAATGACTTTTCTTCCTTTCCGACATGCTCATACTTCTTGATAACTTTAAATCTTTATAATTATGTAGTTCTCAACATTTAACTTTAATCTTTGTCTTTTAACTTTGCAGATTCTTGGAATTTGGCATAGAATCTTTCTGAACTTTGCTTTTGCGTAGATCTTTGATGAGAATGTCTTTATGATTTGGGTATGAGCATGCGGAAATAGAGGTTGATGATAATGGTAGTGCTAGTGGTCTCTGTTGGAACTCCGGGCCTTCATGAGTACCTGCATGAAAACAGTTAGCAATAAAGTTCCCAACGTAAATGTTTAGATATTTTGTACAGTACATCCCGGATCGCCGGCGCGTTCTTTGACGAATCTCAAACCGGATGGTCACTAGCATGTCCTCGTACTTAATATCTTCATACTGTCGTTGTGCGTCGCTAGAGTACACCAAGGTATCACTCCACGACTATAGACCGTTTGGAACCACCGCGAACACTAAGCGTAACCCATAAAGAATTACCGAAGTGACCTGCTGTGAAGATTACTAAGATCTGTGAAGATATTGTATGATATTGTATAGGTTTATCTTCATTTGTTATAGGATAAGTGCTCGATATTCATGAAAATCGATTTTACGTAGCACTTTCCTTTCTTTAAAGTTCTGGTTGCAAGCTAACATACTTACAAGCCATTATTTTGAAGTCCGGGTTACAGTCTGAAGTAACTGCAAGCCATTTTTGAAAAAATATTTGGAGAAACGACATGTTTTAGAAAACATGTTAGTGAACTCTCGCTCAAGCATCTGTTTATATCCATATCATTGTTAAATGACATTTATAGAAACGTACAGAATATCGATTATTCGAGAGACATGTCGTAGAGGAATATTTTTTGATTTTTGATTTTATAATGTTTTTGAATTTTTTGAAAATTTTTTAATTTTGTATTTTGATTTTGTTTTTATAGAAGAAAGGAAAATCGAAAATAGAAGATTGAAAGAATGATGATGAAGAGTTTATAGAATTGGAACCCTCTGATTAGCTAGGTTCTGAGATATTTGATTTACCTGCAACCAAATACGAAGAGTTTTCACAAATAACAGTGTTAGAAGTATATGTTTCCTCACGCTGAGGGTGTTCGATATCAATGGTTGTAGTGGTTTCTACTTCCTTATCTTGGTGATTTTCACTATTATTTGTCTTGGTGCAGGTGCAAGTATCAAAAATCTTTCCTGCGGGAATCCATCTAAGACCTACTTTGTTGAAAACTTTTCCTATGGGTATTCACCTAAGGAAAGATATAAGAGTTGTTTTCTTTTCAGATGCAGCAGGAGACTCATTTTGAGAAAAACTATGTAGTGTACATATCCACGTATTAGCTGTCTTAGTGTTTGTCTTTTTATCAACGTGTTTGCTTTTATCTGATGTCTTAGTAGATTGTGCCTCGGCATGAGAATTTTCTTTCTTGAGATATTGTGCGACACATGCATCATGAGTAGCTGAAAAAACACATTTTTGACATTTAGGACAGACAAATGCAATATTTTTGTTTAAAACAAAAACTTAACGTTGTCTCTACAAATCATTTGGCAATTGTTTCATGTTCGAAAAAGACTTTGAAATCCTAGTGTTGCATTCTATGTGCATAGCATTTTCCTTCATGTAACAACTCTTAGAAGCATGTCAATCCCTAGTCTTTTGTTGAGTGTTCCTAGGTAATGGTTTACTACTACTAGTAGTGCCTTGTAATACTATATAATTCATTACCTTAGGTTTTGCACCTAAAATTCTGTCTTTTCGAAATTGTGCCTTTTTCCTAAATTCTTCTAGATAGTGATTGTTGACCATGTCGTTAGAACCAACTTCTTTAACTGGATTTGTGGTCACATTCTGTGTACTATTCCTAGAAAGGCCAGGTGTAATCACTTATGGTTTTTCGACAACCATTTTTTCAACACTTTTTATTATTCTCTTATTAATAGGCAAGGAATGTGGAGTGACTGTTTTTGACAAATTATTTTTCTCATTGACTTTTAGAGCAAACTGAGAAATAGAGATTTTTGGTTTTTCACCGGTTTTGAAGCATTTGGTTTCTCCAAAGTCAATGGTTTTGCAAGCTTAGTTTCCACATTCTTCCCTTTTTGATTGTCCAACCGAGCTCTCAAAAGATCATTTTCCTCTTTCATGTCCTTGTAGGCACGCTCATACGACAATTTGTCATACTTGCATTCCTCAGATTTTCGATCAAGTTGTTTAAAATAGGACACGTTTTCTTTTTCAAGTTTTTCAAGAGCTTTTTTATATTTTGAAACAATTGCAGAGGTCTCAGACTGAAGTCTTTCATGATCTTCAACAGAATATGTTTGTAGGATAATGGACATAATATCGGTAGTCATAACATCTTTGAAGAGAGAATCATTTAAGTTTTCCAAAACTTTGATGTTTTCAAAACATTCAATAGCTTTCTTTACCTGGGATTTGTGGTCCATGACAAAGTCACATGTTTCTTTAAAAAAATGTTTGTTCAAAATGAATTACCCTTGCACTAATGTTATTTAGGGAAGTGGCAATTTCGGTTTCAAAAATCTTTTTCATCTCTACATGAAAACTTATATACCAGTTGTTAATATTGAGATTGGTTTTAGCTTTAACAACCTCTTGAACTTGCCCAATTCGAGTTTTAACGTCATCTAAAAATCTTCTTGCATCACTTGTGTTAAAGGGACTGTTTGAAGACATTTGATCCGTGTTCGAAAATGATTTTGAGACAATTATTGGTTTTGAAAGTGGTTTTGACACTTTGGTTGAAACACTGGGCATTATGGAAAACTTTGACTTTTCTTTTTGAGGAACAAAAGTAATTGCAAAAAGTTTGTTAAGTTTGTTGTAATCAATTGGTTTTATTTTTGGGTTCTTTTGTTTCATTTTTGATCTACTCTCTTCAATAAGTTCTAACGTTTGATGTGAATCAAGAACATTGATGGGTTCATGCTTATCTAACAAAGCCTTTCCATTATACAAAATATTATGTTCTTTCCGAGCTTTCTTGATTGCACAAGGAGTTTTGTTACCAAGAGCCATTTTTTGAGTTGTATGGTAAAACGGATTTGTTTGATTGGTAATCATATTGATTGTTTGAGTTGAATGAGCTGTTTTAACAAGCAGATTTTCCAATTTGTTGGTTTTATCATTTTTCTCAAGAATTTATTCAAGAAGTGCATCTTCTCGTTTTGAAAAAGCAGCTTTCAACTGTTTCTTCTCTTTTTCAAGATCAGAACAAGTTGATTTTTGTTTAGAAAGTTGGTTTTTAAAAAAATTGGCTCGTTTAAAGATTTTATTTTCAAGCTCAAATTAGCATCAAGTGTGTCATACTTAATTTGCAATTTTTTTTCTTTTAAAACAGAATTTCGATAACTAGTTTCTAATTCTGACTCTTTGTTTTTGTTAAATTCGAAAGCTTTTTCATTTTCCTTGTACTCGCAAGCTCAGCGGTCAATTTCTCATTCGCGGCCTTAACATCGCGATTGGCCTTTTTAATTTTTTCAATCTCAATGCCACAATTATTAATTAATGATTCGAATAAGGCACGTGCTTCCTCATCAGTCTCAGTATTCTGTGCAACTGAGCCTCCACTAGGATCCACATCTGGAGTTACAGAGTGAATATTGCTACTACTGGGATCGTTCAGGTATGTATCATAAGCTGGTGTTGGAGTCACAAAATACTGTTCCTCATGAGTAGACGCATCAAATATGACATTGTTATAGTATGGATCAATTATTGGTACCTCAGAGACTACGTTGGCGTCATAAACAGGAGGTGTGTCAGAATCAGAGTCGTACTTAGCCTCCTGAATATTTTCCATGAAGATGCAGTTCGCATTGATATCCTCTCGTTCTTCCATTTCATCCATAATAGATATAAAGTCATGTTCCTCAGCACTCAACTGAATCTCTGCTTCTTCCTTTTGTACCAACAGCAATGCTTTCTGAAGATATGTTGAATCCTTCTTTTTCGGCTTAGTAGGGCGAAATTCTTGTAATATGACCCACTCCATGATAGTTGTAACACGTAACTAGATTAGCCTGATTCACATTTCCATAATTCCCAACAACTGGAGCTACAACATTCCCATTCAGATTACCCACTGCTCTATTCCCAACATTCTGACCCATCTGATTTTCAACATTTTGACCCATTTGATTACCATTATACGGAACCATCTGATTTCCTGCATATTGACATGTATTCTGCATATTCTAATTACCCATGTGATTCCCAATAACTCCAATCATTTGTCCTCCTTGGCCCATATTCAACCCTGGCTGTGCAATTTTCTTGTTGCGAGTGTTTGAAGAAATCCTTTGGTTGTTATTAGTTGGTGTGGAATAGCATCCTTTGAATACACTAGTCAAATAAGCAAATGCATTAGACAAAGCCTCTGTTTGTTCAGCTTCCGTGTCAGTGATCCCTGGTTCCTGGTATTGTGGATACTGTTGTTGTTGAATAACTTGTTGTTCTTGGGGATAGAATTGTTGTTGAGGGATGATGACAGTTTGTGGTTGAGGAATGTATTGTTGCATGTTGTTGTTAGTGGAAGATGATGAAGGTTATTGTTGTATGTTCATTGAATAAGAAGTTTGTGTATGTACAATTAATGCTAAGGGATCATGATTCTTTCCCAATATTTCTTTCCTGACTTCATTAGCTTCAGCTTGGTTTTGTTTCAGAAATTCGTAGAGTTGATCAAAATCCACCTGATGTAATTCCTTTGTTTGGTTAACAATAGTGACATAGCGTCCCCATTCTTCTTGAAGATTGTTGATGAATTTGATGTTACTCACAATAGTGATGGGTGTCAATTTGTTTCTGATTAACTCATTCATCAATGTGCAACACCTTCCATAGTAGGATTTAATGGATTCTCTTGGAGTTGATGTAAACTTTTCCAATTCAGTTAGCAGCTTGTTCTCCATGTCTTGCTGTCCAATTTCTGTTCCATAACATAGCCTTCTAACGTGTTCCCACATATCGTAAGCAGTTTCACAGCTATCTACTGCAGAAAATATCTCTCGTGGTAATCCCAGTTGGACGATGTGTATTGCCATGCCATCTATTTCGATATGCTTCTTATCATCTTCATTGTATTCCGATTCAGATTGATCACGAAAATGTGGTTGAACAGGAGGTGTTGCATTAAGATCTCCAGGGTCTTGGATTTATCGGTGCTTGAAGGGTCCGTTCTTAATGGATTAAATCATAAGTTTTCTATTAGGTTTGGTTTTGATATAGCGAAGCATACGACTTGTCCATTGATGATATCCACCTTTTTCGAGCATAGGAGGACGGTTTTCAGCACCAGCTGCATGAATGTCTTGCTGAGTTGCCATTGATGAAGGTATTTGTGATAAAGTTGATGTAGAATCGATTCAATGATAAAGGAGTTGTGTTTGATGTAGATTAAGCTCGGTTCTTGTAGTGAAAATTAGGTCTAAAAACTTAAATTCGTCAATAACTTTTGTTCGGAGCGATTTTGGGCCTCAAAGGTTGCTTTTAATGAACTTTAGTCGATTCAATGTGTCGTTCTCCTCGTTCTCACGGTCGTTTTGATAGGTAACTCGCTGACAACTGAGTTACGGTTCAAAAGTTATGGCCGTTTGAAGTTTTGACGAAACTTTGGCACTTACTAGAAACTTGGCGAGTTACTCAAAACTTTTGGAAGTTACTCAAAACTTTGAAGTTACTCGAAACTTTAGCAGTTTCTAGAAACTTTTGTAACTTTCTAATTTGTACAAATTAGAAGTTTTCCCAAGAGTCGAAGTATTTTTCTAACTTATACAAGAGAGAATAACATTGAGTAATCCAAAACTCTTGAAAATCCTGCCGTATGGAGTTGCTCGAAAGTTTAGGGTTTTAGTTACTAGAAACTTGGTCAGAACACTTACTCAAAAAGTTACTAGAAACTTAAGGGTTTTGACTTACTTGAAAGTTTGACTGATTTTTCAAAACTCTTAAATTCAACCAAGGATTGTTTCTAACCACTATTTTCTTGTACAACTAAGCTTAATAACACCAAAACTAAAGAAAAGTTGCAAACTATAACACTTTTAATGAATTTTGAAGTTGCTCGAAAGTTTGAAGAACATAAAGGTACGAATTCAAAATTCAAATTTTAACCATAAAGCTTGAAACTTTCTTGTTCCAAAATGTTTATAACACTTGTTTGTAATTAAAGAAGTGCTAAAACACACAAAAAAAATAGAAAAGTAAGCGACTTTTATAAAAAACGTGTAGAAAAAGATAAATATTTTTCGAACCAAACACAAAACACTCCTAAATCATTGTTAGGCGACTGATACCACTTGTAGGACCTTAGATTTATCAACTTATATCACAATATATGAAGCACGATGGTATGGTGACAAAAGATGTATAAGATATAATGAAACTAGATAATTCTTATTAATAAAACACACACTTACACACTCAGGCACACATCTCAAATGTGACATTTGAGGTGTATTTATAGTACAAATGAGGTGCTCAAATGGGCTTGACCATGAGCCTCGTTTTGGACTTGGATTGGACATGGATTACATAAAATATAAAAGACTAGCTTATCATAACTACTAACCTATTAGCTTAGCCCAATCCACGAGCCCATTGACTATTCTATTACAATATCTAAGACACGTTACAAAGTTCCTAATCATGAATGACCATCACTTTCTATTAAGGCTAACAACATATAATGGTAATCTTCGGTTTTAAGAAACATTCTAATCACTTAGGAAATGAAAAATCCCCCTTAAAAATCTACATTATGTAACCATATTTAACAAAAAGAAATTTAACCAATGTATATATGCAGAATGCATCCTTAAGAAACAAAAAAAAATATTGAATAGTTTAGAAAGGGAAGAAACAAAATATGGCAGCTAAGGGTATCTAAAAAATCGTGGAACCAAAAGAGTTGAGGAACCAATCCAATACCGACTAGGAACCAAACCAAGGATGGAGTCTATGTTATGGTTCTCGGTTCCTAGAATTCCAAATTTTGGTTCTCCAGATGATTCGAGTTGGAACTGTCCGATTCTGGTACTTCCCAGAAAAGAACCAACTCTTTTCAAAGTATGAGATTCTAAAGAATGGTATTCATTCTAGGGCTGAGCAAAATAAACCGAAACCGGCCGACCCGGCAAACCGAGTCGAACCGACCTTATTCGGTCCGGTTTTTGGTTTTGTATAATTATTTCGGTTTTACTCGGTTCGGTTCTGGTCAAAACACAACTATTCGGTTCGAACTAGCCAAACCGGCCTGAACTGAACCGTACCGACCGTAATCGGTTCGTTTCGGTTTTGATAGGTTTTACTCGGTTGGTTTCTCGGTTCACGTTTTAGCCTTAATCCGTTGAAGTTGGTTCGGGTTTGGGTCGGGTTTGACCCATTGCTCAACTCTAATATGTTCCATTATATCATTAATAAATACATATATTGGTAATCTTTGCTTTTAAAAAACATCTAATCACTTACAATGTGTTCACGAAAAAAGAAGAAGAAGAAGAAAGTGCAAGTAAAGTAAAGAAATAGAGAAGATGTAAAGTTGTCTTTTACCCTAAAAGTGGGGTGAAAGTTTTGAAAGGAAAATTCAACCACTCTCACTCTTCTACTTTCACTTTACTTTTTAAAAAAACTTTAGAACACAACTTTTATCATCTTCTTTTTCTTTCTTTCCTTTTACTCAACTTGAGAACACAGTATTAACTGTTAAGAAACATGATATCTTGAAAGTTGCTTGTTTTGAATGATGACAATGTTATTAAAGATATGGAAGAAACAATATGAAGTTATAAAGCATTAATCAGTTTTGGAGTTTTGGAATACAATGTGTGTTTTTGATACTTTAGATTAATTAAACTCATGTTCTGTGCTTTTGTTTACAAAAAACAAAAACATTTTTTTGTTTTTTTTTTGTTTATGTTTATGTTGTTATAGTATGTCCTTTATGAATGATTGGTAACGAAGTTTGACTTTTTCTAGACACTTTGGTACTTGTTGAGAATTACCAAAAATTCCTATACTGGAACTGAATAGAAGAACTTGGATACAGATCTCGGTTTTAATTTTTTTCTTATTTCCGGTTCTCGCTTCCTTCGGTTATGGTTTCGGATCAGTCGATTCGAGTTCCATGACACCAACAGCGGAGCCAGGATTTGAAGTTAAGGCTTTGAAATTAACGTAAAAATTATAAAAATAAAAATATCCTTAAAAATTTGAACCTATAGTTATTTTTACACAAGATTCAATTTAACACCACAATAATTAAGAACTAAGCTAAATTAGAAAAAAATAATTTGACAAGTAAATTTATTTTGATGTTGTATACTTGTATCTGAATAATAAGTTATTCGAAATTTCAATAAAAATATGAAAGGCTTGTTGCAAATATTATTGAAAAGTTAACTTATAAGTTATACTCCGTATAACTAACAAATAAAATTAGCTAATCAGAGGTGACTTAAAATCCACCGGTCATGACACCCAAATGGCAGCAAATGCTGGCGGTCAAAGAGACTTGACCGTAACATATATAATTGAGTTTAGCGAATCAAAGCCGACACATGACACATCGATATGTATTTTATAAAGTTGTGCACGAATATGCGTGTGTACGCAAGCATGTGCCACAAGACCCACAAACCTTGATTTATACCTACTTCTGCTTGTATTCATCATTCTTTCATTAACTTATTGCATGTTCAAATTTGTCATCCATCAACTAGCAATAGAGACCATCAATTCGTTTCATTCCGCATCTTAGGGGGTGTTTATTTTTCGTTATAGCTTACGGTACGCATATCTTCACTAGTTTTTTTTTTTCACGCGTCGAAAATCTTAATTGACTTTGAAACACAAAAAGACCAAAAAAATTAGACAAGAAAATGCGGTTCAAACATGAGTTTTTTTCAGATGCGTCGATCGACATTTATATTCAGATTCGTCTTAAAACAAACACCACCTTATTTTGTTATAGCTTACGGTACGCATATCTTCACTAGTTTCACAAAATATTGATTTGAAAGATAACCTTAATCCAGAGTTTATATCAGACAGGTTATCCAACTTTCCCACTTTGTTCGCTTAAGTTACCAAACTTTCATTTTGTTCACTTAGGTTACTGAACTTTAGTTAATCATTCAACCTCCATTTTTCAGTGTAATCAAAGTAACCCAAATGCATTTTTTTAGGTAAGTTAAGTAACCCAAATGCATTTTTTTAAGTAAGTTAAGTAACCTAAATGTCTCATTTTACAAATTCAGTAACTTGAATGTCAACTCCGTGTAGTCCAATACCCTGTTTGCACAAAAAAAAAAAAAGTTTTGTAACTTAGGCGAATAAAGTTGGAAAGTTGGGTAACCTGTCTGTGTATAAACCCTTTAATTTAGAGTCGATGCAAAGATTCTCGAGATCATGGGTTTGATATTCAATAATGGAATATAAACACTATATATAACCACCAAACGACTCTTGGCCAAGCGGTATGTGAGTGGCCCAACAATTTAAAAGTTGTGGGTTTAAGTCTCGCCGGAAACATCTGAGATAGAACTTGTGTGATAAGCGATATATGATGTAAAATTCACCGTTAAAAAAAAAAAAAAAAAAAAAAAAAAAAAAAACATTGTTATTTGAAATAAAACTAATTCCCTCGCACTCATACTGATACAAACATCATTTACAGTCACGACCTTGTAAAAAGGAGGAAAAAAATAAAAAATCTAAAAAGTCATCAAATGGTAATAAATGTTTTCTTTTTATTTTTGTCAGCTTTTTTTATTTCTTTTTTCTTTCTATTTTCACTCTTAACTGATGAACATTGTGATCTAACCGATAAACATTTTGCTTTTATTTTTTAGAGAAAACTGATAAACAACGTGATTTATTTTTAAGTTACTGATGAACATTGTGACAACAAAAGAAAAGTTCTTCAAAAAGAAAACTGACGAACAACGTAATCTAACTAATAAACATTGTAATGTTGTTCATAAAAAAAATGATAAACAACGAGATATAACTGATGAAGATTGTGATGTAACTGATTAACAACGTCAAAGAAAACCGATTAATATTGTGATTGTTGTTCATAAGAAAAACTGATAAACCGATGAATATGTAATGCATATTCGAAATTTTATTCATCACAATTTTGATTTTTTCTGGAAAATATTGAAGTTTTTATGAATTACTAAAACATTGTATTATAATTAATACCTTCAAACTCTAAAATTATAAAATTTCTTCAATGAAACATTTCATCAAAAACTTATTGTTGTTTTCATAAACACATGATTTTTTTTGAAAATTTATAAGAAAAACTTTTAAAAAAATAAATAAATAAATAAATAATGAAGAATTGATGCTAATTTATGATTTGTTAACCATAAATCACCATAGATTTTTGAACTTTTTGATGAAAAACTTGAGAAAAATTAAAGAAATCTATCGTGAAATTGAAGTTATTAGATCTCGAGTTGAAAGAATTATATTTTAACTAAATAACAAATTGAAGTAGGGATAAGCATTTCGAACCGAACCGGAACCGTACCGGTACCGTACCGAAATGGTACCGATTCTTGAAATACGGTACGGTACCGGGATTACGAAATAAGGTGAAAAAATATCGGGACTACTAAATCGGTACGGGACCGGTACCAAATCGGGAAATTCCCGAAAAAAAGCGGGGAAAACCCGATTTCCCGGTACCGGTATCCGAATCTCGTTCGGTACGGTACCGGTACTTCTAATTTATGCTTGGAAAAAAATCGATACTACTAATTCGGTACGGGATTGGTACGGGACCGGTACCGTGCTCATCCCTAAATTGAAGTTAGTAAATGTAGAATTGAAGCTATTAGCTCATGGATAAAGAAATAAAATGAAAAAAAAAAGTTTGAAGAGAACGAGGTTCAAATGAGAGTACGTGATAAAAAAGAGACAGATGACACGCGTTGAACTTAAGTTACTTTTTAAACTACGTAATTTGAGATGACTTTTTAATTGAACGCCCTCCACACGATGTAGTGTCGTAAAGTGATTTTATTTCGATTGTCTCATGATGTGTTTTGAAATGAAAGGTAATTTAGGTGTAAAGCCAGAGTTGTAGATATAAAGAAAAGGATGTTTAGATTAGTTGAAGGTGGGCTCGCCCCATTAATACAGAGGATATATAGTTTTTCCCAACTCAATTCCACTGTTTCTACCATATCTAACACAATCTTAAATGCTCTATTATTTGTCTCCTTTTTGTGGGCCTTTTTTCCCCTTACATCATTCATGTTGGGGTACCATCGGTTATCGAATATCCTTGAAGAAAACATTGTGCATACACCAAACGTTTAACACAATTTTTACTCATTTCAAGCATTACTTAAAATATACACAAGTGTGAATTAAGTGTCTATAATCTCCACGATGATTAATTTGAAAGTTTGGTCATTAATATACTAATGTTGTGAGATCGTATTAGAGCATCTTTGATAGTACTTAAACTTTGAAAAAACTTGATCACTGCACTTAAACTTTTAAAAAACTTTAAAAAGTAAAGATATGTAACATGTATTGTGCAATAAAAAACTTCAAAAATATTTTTATTGTCATGTGACTTATTTAATACGAAGTATATCTTTACTTTATATAGTTTTTTCAAAGTTTAAGTAGGGGAAAAAAAAGTTCCATAAAATCAAATGATGTGTCTCAATAGTAACTCTTATTGTTTGAGAAACTATCTAACCAAAATAGTTGTGAGTTCAAGTTTTGCTTAGTACATATGACATAATTAGTTATTGGTTTTTTTTATAAAAAAAAGAAAAAAAAAAAAAAAAAAAAAAAAGTTTCTATAAACTTTAATCTATTATTATTTTTTCATATCTAAAATGAATAGAAAGTCTCAATGAACCAATGTGTGTCGACACCTACAATATTCCAAAGTGGAAAATTTTGGTGATTATGACATTTGGGGATATGCCCAATCCTACTCATCAACCTCCATGTTGTAGATCTAAAGATAATTGTACCATCATAACATTATGGCCCACTAGTTAATTGCTTTATTCGTGGCAACTTCGCCTATATAAACCCTTCATGGTTCTTCGTTTCATCATTGTGTTCTCATACTCCTCACCTCCTCCTCATTTGCTACTTCTTTTTTCTTATTCGTATTTCTTTTCATCCTTTACTTAATGGCCACTTTGATCCAAGAAAATTGGGCAGCCATGAATGAGCAAGATGAATTTGAGTCCTTAGAACTCGATGACACTCTTTTGATGTCCATATTAGATGATCCACACGTCGAAAATGAGTGTGATGATGAAAAATTATCTAATGTAATCCGGTCTTTAGAAGCCGAGATTAAACCACTTGTGATTGATGATAATGATATGAGTTTGGAACTTGAATGGAATACCGAATGGGAGAGTTTACATCATTTTTCAACCAATCAAAACTATTCGAAATCGCAAGATGTCGAATATAATTGGGTGGAGATGGATGATATGTACATCCAAGGATATGAAGATGGTATGGGTGGAATAATAGAATTTAGTGATGCTAAAGATTATTCCTATATTTCTTATGGAAATGGAAATAACGTTGAGGAACATAGCTATGGTGCTTTGTGGCAAGAAATCAATTGATCAATAACTCAAAACTCTCAAAAGAGTTTAGTAGTCTATATATTTTTAATTGATGGAACCTTTTGTAAATCAACATGTAATGTTTTTGTGTCCAGTCGGCCACATTTAGTACATCAATTAATTAAATATATCTAAAATATTACTACCTCTATTGTTCATATATATATTTTTTTTTATTGTCCTAAAATAATTGTCTATTTTTATAAATAAATAGATAATATAAATCAAGTTTACCATATTAATATTATTGTTACAAATTTTAAAGAAGTTAAAAATTAATTGGTTAAAAGTAAAACTGTCTCTATGCTGTAATGATGATGTTTTTTTTTTTTTTTAACTATGTATTTTTTAGTTTGTGGACGATAATTTTAAAATAAAGGTGGTGCTAACTTCTTATTGTTGTGTTTACTGATTCGAAATTCAATTAGCTAAAATAAGGATTTTCTTTTATCATACGATATGTTAAGAGAAGAATGATCATGATTACTAAGCTAACAAAACATTGAGACGACATGAATGCACAATAGGTAAGAAGCACGGGAAAGCGAATTTGATGCCCTTTGTAGTTTGTATAATTGAAAAGACGTATTCTTGTGCCTTTACGTCACTGTACGATGTACTCTTAAACAAGGTTAATACATTTTTTTTTTTTTTTTTAACTATGGGCATTAGACATTTGGTTGGCCATCTTATTATGACTGATGTTTACCATCACACGTTGGGTGTGAAACTCTTTGGAGGCGCTGTTAGCCGGGACGCAGGGTTTATTAGTAGTTTGGCTGTGAAAAGGGCATCTCGTGTTGTGGAACTAATGAGTTGTCTCACAAGTCTGCGCGACCCTCAATCTGAGCTCCTTTTGCTTCGCTCATGTATGGGCGTCGCAAAGCTGATGTTCGGTCTCAGAACGTGCCAACCTATGTATATAGGAGAAGTTTCTTTTTGACAATGGCCTTCGGAAGGCAATAGAGGCCATTGTGGTTTGTGGGGCCCTTTTTTGGGATTTTCAATGGAGGCTCGCATCCTTCCGACTTCGGTTTGGTGGGTTGGATTTATGTTCTACCGAGGATGTATCTACTTATGCTTTTGTGGCCTCGATGGCGTAATCTTGAAGTTTACAGGATCACATTCTTCGGGGATGTGGTATTGATGGGGTTGACTCGATTATGGGTATGCAATGGATCGCTGCATGTCCCTTCCTCGATTTCGATCTTAGCGATTTCTCTAACAAGGACACCGCCCCACCTAAAGCCCAAAATGTTTTGGCGTGTGCCCTTTTAGTGGAATCGTCCGAGTTTGGGAGAGAAGTTTGATTTATCCCCTGCAAAAGCGGTGTTTGAATTTCTCCGAGCTCCTCATGCTCAAGATTTCTTGACGGTTATCCCCATTGAAGGGCTAGGCCAACATATGTCGGCCCGGCACCGGACTATCCTTAAGTACCGGCTAATGATCCCTCTGTTTCTGGCTGATGAGCCTTGCCCAGTCTGCCGCAAGGTTTGTTTAGATTCCTTTGGCGAGCATGCGGTCCATTGCAAGGAGTTATCGGGTTTCAAATACAAGCATGATTTGGTTAGGGATGTTCTGTATGATGTTCTTAAACGAGCAGGAATTTCTTCTAAAAAGAGGCCCGTGAACTTTCGACATATCCGATTGAAGGGAGGTCTACTTTACGGCCAGCTGATATACTTGTGTTTGGATGGGCCGGGGGAAAAATGCTTGTGTGGATCTTACCGGAGTGTCCCATTTTGTTGGGCTAAGGAACAATGGGTTTGTTGCGGGACAAGCGGCGTTGAAAGCGAAATCGAGCAAAGTTGCTAAACACGAGAAAGCTTGTTTAGAGAATCAACACGTATTTACCCCTTTTGTTTTTGATACATTTGGATTTCTAGCTTCGGCAGCTGTGGAATTTTTGACTAGGGTTCAACGGGTTGTGCAAAGTAATTTTGCGACCCCTAAGTCACAAAATTTCATTTTTAGTAGAATTGGTTTTGCCATTGAAAAGGGGGTTGCGGTACAGTTTGTTGCCCGTTTGTCTGCCATCTTATTGTAATCCGTTATTTAGTTTATTAAGATAATATTTTGTTATTAAAAAAAAAAAAAAAAAAAAAAAAAAACGAGATAATCAAATTGTTATTATTATTATTTGATCGCAACCGTTAAAAGAGAATCTAACTGGTTTTATACCCGGCTCTTCTGCTATTTAACGAGACGAAAAAGCGGAAACACACTTTTGTTTTCTCAAATTTCTTACTATAACTTTAGGGGCAATTTCATATCTCCCCTCCTTTTAAATGGAAATTTCATATATACCCAAACATGCATTAAAAACATTGTACATTATGCATTCAATACTTGCATTTTGGGTATATATGAAATTAATCATGAAAGTAGGGTGATATATGAAATTAATCCATAACTTTATATATGCTTTAATTTGTCACTAAAAAGTGAGTTGCAGTTTTATCAACTTGTAGAGTTGTTTATTGTTAGGGACCACATCATTATTCGGAAGACGTCACAATTGGGTATGGAGAATAAGTTGTACTTTCTATGAACTTTGTATATTAGGCTGCATGCAATATGCAGTAGTGCTAATCGTCACTAGATCGAGGGCTCCAAGCGATTGATTCATGTCGATCTTCCTGCAGTGGAGTTACTCGATCGCCCAAGATTAGAAGCTCACTTGGTCGTCTGGTCGATCGAATCCACAAAGCTTTTATTTCAAAAATATTACCGTTTAATGCAACGGTTTAAAAAAAAAAATTAACCTTTATAAATACACAATACAAACACACTTCAATCCACAAATCTATTTCACACAATTCAAACTCAAAATACTTCTCAACACATGATTTAATATGGCTTGCCGTCTCCCCCATTCCGTTGAAGATATGCAAGTGTACGTTCAAAATCAATGCAATAACGACGATGAGGCTCGAAAAAACGCTATTATAAGCGCCATCGAATTGTTTGACCAGCGAAGGCGAGAAGGAACAGATGAGAGAAAACTACAAGAGTTGCAACGACATTACGCGAACGAAAAGTCGTGATCGACAAATTTTTGAAAGATCAAGCCCGCAAAGATCACGAGGTTGCTGACAAGTTGTGGCGGTGTGTTTAGAAGATAACGGACAACGTCAGCACCAAAATCAATTGGAGCTATCGGAGAACAAAACGATGGTGTAGGTGCATCAACTTCGACTACCAACTTCGAAGCACGGGGAACCTCTCGCTAGACGAGGAAGATTTGGCTCGCTTCGAGGGATTTGCGGTTCTCGTACTCCCAGTATGACTCTGCATGCGGGGAGCATTCAGATTAGATTTATGATTTATGTATTTCGTATCGTTTTAATATTTAATATATTATTGTTTTTATTTCGTATCGTTTTTATTTATGTAACGTTTTAATTATTTAATGAAATTTTATTTTGTGTTAAAAATGTTTTTTTTTTTTTTTTTTAAATGAACTTGGTCGCCCTTATCAAGGGGCACCTAATCGCCTGAAGGTCGCTGGAGAGAGAAAGCTGACGTGGCAGGAAAAATAAGAGGGATTGGGGCTCCTTACTAGGGGCAGCCTTATGTATGCTAAACGCACAAATTGCTATAATTATTAAGTAGTGCAACTAGCGTCGCATGGATCAACCAAATGACTTGTACTCTAATGGTATCAAATGTATGTAATAATGCTTTCAACCTTAATGTACAGGTTCAAATTATGTCAAAGATCCGTAAGATATATTATAGAGAAATGATAATGGGACCTAACTTTAGGCCTAAAATCGAATGGCATCATTTTGATGGTTGTAAAATAAATGGGTCACTGTTTGTATCCATCAGGATGATGCCACTTGGTTTTAGGTTTAAGTTTAGGTCTCTTTATCATTTCTCTATATTATATTGTAACGTGTGATAGTTAATAGTGTTTTGAAACCCGATTCGATTCGGCCGATTAAACCGCTCGAACCGGTCCGTCTAAAAAAGGGGTAGAAAACTGGGTTTTTAAAAATGGGTTAACCGGTTAGATCTTTTGGGTTTTAAGAGACCGGGTCAACCCGCTTTTCGAAACCCGGTCGGGTTTGGGTTTTTCCATTTTTTTTATAGAAAATAAGGTTGACTCGGTGGTCGAACCAGTTGAAAAAATATATTTTTTAATAAAAAATGGGGGTTGACCCGACGGTTAAACCGATAACCCAGTAACTTAACCGGATCAATTAAAAACCCGATTTTTAAAACATTCGTTAATATGACTCTGAAAAAGTGTATAAATCAAATTAGTTGAAAACTTTCTTTTCGATAGTAAAAACTAAAAACTACCGAGTATAAATCAAACCAGTTAACAATATAGAAGGGGTTTTATAAACTTTAAAAACTAAGGCACTCGAAAGTTCCAAACTCTAATCAAAACTACAACTTACAAACTTTAATAAAGACTCACAGCTCATTAACATATATAGACGGGTACTTGTGCATAACAACATGATTTTTTAGCGACAACTAACTATAGTTGTGATATTATGGTTAAGTATTTCGTATAACATGAACTTTGAGAAGAAACATAAATATTTATATGTTCCACTATTAAGGGTTGCATGTTTTCAGCGTGCTCAAGGTATGTTGAGGGTCAAACGTTTTGCAGTTAAATATATAGTTCATGTGTTGGTTCAGTATTGTGCAGGATCTGACGTGTTGTGAGTGTGTTGAGGGTTGCAGGTTTTTTTGTTAAATATTTTGTTCAAGTGGTGGTCAAGTATGGTGTAGATGTGACATGTGTTGTGGTTCGTGGTCTGTTTTGAGTCAAAGTTTGTTCTAACATGCTACCTAGTTCATGTCGTGTATGTGTTTTGTTTTACTTAGGCATCAAGGTTTCGTAACATGTTAAACCCACTTCTTTTATTACACCTCATTGCATCCTCAACATTTTTCTCTTTTAATATTCACATACTAAAATATCCCCCTCACTAATAGCTTAAGCTAAAACACCTCTTTTGCGACCCACCAATTAATTATCTTTTCCTCTTTTTTTTAGCAAACAAACTAATGTTTCTTTCATTAAATAAAAATACAAATTACAAAAAAAAAAAAATATATATATATATATATATATATATATATATATATATATATATAGAGGGTGGTTAACGTGAAATAGTGTATTATAATAAGAAGAATATGAAGCAATTGTGATCGTCGGATGTATCATCAACATATTAGTTGATGAAAAATAATTGCAATGGCATATTTGTAATTTATTTAATAATTGGTGGTATATGTATAACTCATTTTGTACGGTCAAAACCACTCCCACTTTTGGCGTCATATCCATATTTTACTTAAATCTGACTTCTGTTTTATTTTGGCATCACTACAACATGCATCAAGATCATGCATCATCATCATCTTCCAAATACCCAAAATAATAAATAAATGAAAACAAAAAAAACAAATTGGAATTGTCAAGCGTGAATTATTATCATCATTATATTAACAATTACTAGTAACATTATCGATTTATACATCAAAATTGTTCATCATTTTTCAATCACTAATTAATCATTTTGCAAGAAAGACTATTTTTAAAACAATTTTTTAGCCAATAACTATAGAGATGAGATCCTCTCAAGTTACTTGAGTCAAGTTGGAGCAATATGAGTCATTGAATTTGATCCAATAGCTCAAATCAAAAGAAGTTCTTTTGATTTGAGTCATTGGATCAAATCTAACGGCTCATATTGCCCCAACTTGACTCAAGTTGTACTTACAACTTGATACAACTTGAGAGGATCTTTGTCCATAACTGTAATGTATCGATTTATGCATCGATCATTAAACATGTCTACATCAAAACATTTCATCATCGAGTTTGCATCGATCATATCAAGATCATTATCATCATCGCGGAGCTCGCATCGTTGTCATCATCGTATATAATCATCCATCGTCATCATATTTGCTTCGTTGTCATCATCGTCACAAACTAATACATGTAAACCATACGATACATAAAAGAACTTGATTCATAATACACTATATACAACTCCATTGATTCACCTTTACAATCTTTGATACACGAATGTATAGCTATGATACATGAACTGGTACCCTCATCTAACCATCACACTTAATTAATAATATTGATACAAAAAATTATGAAAAAGTATAATAATACCAAACTTAAAAAAACCAAAGCTAAAATGCCCGATCTGAGATTAGTATATTAGAAAACCCATATTAAATTACGCTCATTGTTGACTTCAGAAGTAAAACATATTATCGAAATCACGAGAAACAATGTTTGAAGGTTTCTGACGTTGTCGGCGACAAAAAAGACGACCTTTTTTAGTAGCATCGTGAATAGTGGTCTAAAGACTGGATCTTTTCGTCTGTAACATGGCTTGATGAATGGTCGATAAGAATGGAATCGGATTGGAATTATGTTGGCTGTTATAGGTTATGGAGAGAAGAAAAAGAGTGTTGATACTCACACCACATTTATTTATACTTTCACCACAACCTGTGCATTACAGTGTTGTACGCTGTGTTGCACAGGTTGTACAAAGTGGTGTAACTATAAAAGAAAATGATGTGAGTATCAACACCCGAAGAAAAAGGGGAAGCACATGAAACAATTATTTGACCCTGATGTGTGTAGGTGAAATAGAGAAATAAATGAAAGCCTCAAATTACTAAAGTGCCCTTTTAGTTTATTAAACATTTTAGTTAAATTAAAATGAATAATTTCCACATGTCAAATTTTTAATGGCTTCCTACACTATTTAACTACTATCTTATATGAACCTCATTCTATATGTATATGTGTATATATATATATATATATATATATATATATATATATATATATATATATATATATATATATATATAATACGAAAAAAAAATTAACGAAGACGACTAATTGCGGTCCATTCTATATTTTTGGCGAACTTCTTCTTTTTGCATATTGATCATGTAGACAGCCTCCTCCAACATATCCTTGGTGCTAGTACCAAGAAACCTCATTTCTTTCAACTGAATTATTTTCCGGACTTTCTCCTTCGTCACCTCATATGCCGATTGAGCTGCTTCACGTTTAAGTCTAAACTCATTTTATAAATAATCCCCAAAACCCGGCGGGTTACTTCTCGCGGTGCTCGACACGATTTCTGATTTAGTTTTTTTCGCAGGGCATGGTTTGTCGGGGAAACGTGGTCCTAGATCATCTCTGAATAGCTCGGTATGTCCGGTTTCGTCAACCAGTTTAACAGGCCCGGTCGTCCCACTTGGCGTGCTTTTTCAACATAGCTC
>OU343223.1:276900935-276915228 GCA_910596185.1 Chrysanthemum makinoi | reverse complement strand
ATCATTTGAATATGCAAGTGCTCTACGGAGAAAAATAGTGAAATTACTGAATTTTCTAGTTTCAGTGCAATGATCAGTAGGAACTAAATATAAGTATCAACTTACATTAATGATAGAGAACACTAAAACAGACGTCACATCACTATTACATGGATAATCAAAAGATACGATCTTGTTGAATGATCTGTAACAACCGTAGTCGGAGGACTAATATTCATGATTGATGCTACAAATTCACACTGTAGTACGAACATTACAACTGAAGTGGAGAGCAGACCTTCAATTGACTTGATTTCACATATGCACCAATTCCATTTTTAATCCTGTACAACTGACTTTTCGCGGGCTCAGGTGTACTACCAGTCCCAATCCCAGTCATCACTTGTAACACCAAAAAGCACAACAATTGTTCCAATAATAGCCTTCAACACAAGATTACATATTTATTAGAGACTATAATTTGGTAAATTACAGGCACGTGTTTAATTACTTCATATGTTTCTTAACAGTCTTGCAGATAAAGTCATTTCTAGGAAAAGTTGATATCCAATGAAAGCAAAAAGAGATGAGAAGTGAAAATATCTTACAGCAATCAGGCATGCAACATATCCAGGTTTCTCACGGTGATCATATCTGGCACACATTAGAATAAATGCTCCAACATACCATGGGATAGCCGCCAAGAAGAAACCAATGATGAACCTTCAAGAAACATACAGAAAATTTCAGATCAAAACGACACAACACTTGTCCTAATTGCTTGTCCTCAACACAATTAGTTTGACCATTACTGATAATAACTTGAAGTCCAATTACGCTCATTTTAACAACAACCCATATGGATTAAAGTAACATAACCATGTTCATATATTTGACTAAACTTTCTGAACGAAAAGTGACAGTCAAGGGAAATATTTCGAATGAATTAGACGTGTAAGTGATTGTTTATTGCATAAACAACAAATAACAAACCTAAAAAAATTGGTTATAATATAAATGACTACCAAAACCACAGCATGGAATTTAACAAGATAAACAACTTACAAGAACCACCCGATACCAATACCACAGCATGAAAGGCGCCTCTGTCTTACAGGTCTACCTTCAGCAACTGCATAACCTGGAACACGATACCAAAATGTAGAGCTCGTTTCAATATCAAAGACTTTGTATAACCTTAATCTTAATGGAAAATGATATTGAAATTTTAAACATTTTGGGGCAAAACCGGTTAAGCCGCAAACACTCAAGGTTCACAACTAAGGGTGTGTTTGTCTAAGCTTATTTGATGGGCTTATGAGCTTATTAAAAGTTTCATAAGCTCATAAATTCTTTCATTTGGGCTTATGAGCTTATCCGCTCAAACTTATGAGCTTATGAGCTTATGAGAATTACACGTCAAATTCTCGCCATCCGTAAGTTATTGTCACGAAAAAAGTATGACCGAAAAATATTAATTGTTTGCCAGAAAGTTTAATTAGATCTTTCCTGCCTCAACGAGCGGGGTACCCTACTATGTAATATAAAGCTCTTATATATCAAGTTTCCATTAGCCATCGGATACTACCTCCATAATTATTAGATTTAGTTACAACCAATCATCAGTGAGGGAATGTTTTGGGATTTGCTTATTCTGCTTAGTGCTTATCCATTTATTGTAAATTTTAGAAACAGATGACTAACTTTGAGTGTTTGGATAGTGAAAACTAATACCGCTTATCTGATTTAAACGCTAAAATTTGATGATCCATATTTCAAACCATCTCATAATATATACACCAAAAATCTGTCTCACACACATTAATTACTTGAACCCACAACCATTTGGTTGGGGAGCATTCTAATAAAAAGCACTCTCGTAAAAGTTCATGATCCATCTCAAACATAAGTAGATATAAAACATATGAAGAAAGAAAAACCAAAACATTTAGGGTGCGTTTAGTTGGAAAAAAAAATTCTCTTGTTTTCTATCTCTAGTTTTGTAAAAATTTGGAAGGGAAATTTATCTCTACAAAACACTTGAAAATATAGAAAACGCATTTAGTTGATGTTTGTATTTTCTATTTTGAAGAAGGGGAGGGAAGGTTATGGGTTACAAAGGAAAACTAGGAAAACAACTAAAATTTGTTTTGTAATTTCCATTGTTAAGTTAGGAAACAGAGGATTTTGTGTTTTGCAAAGCATTTTGTTGGAAAACTTTAATTTGAACACAATCTATGTTTTCCTTGTTTTCCACCAAACATTTTGTAGAAAACAAAGGTGTTCTCCCCCAACTAAACACAACCTTAACATTAACTAACACGGGAAGAGATCTAGTGAGAAGAGAAAGTGAAATGTGAAGAATGTGAAGAAATTTGAGCCACACATTTCAAATGAGGAGGAGAAATTTAGGGGGAGATGCATCTATTTCTTTAGGTGCATCTGAAATATGCGGATGTAGTTTCTTCTCACCCTTCTCATTTTAATTTTACTTGTCATTTGATCCTTACTCTAACTAACACTACATAACAAAAAACTTGAACTAAGAAAGTGTTTAGGATTGCTTATTTAAGTGCTTACCTGTTAGTATCTCCTTATTTTAAGCAATATAAAGAAAATAATTAAATAAGCAATCCTAACACCCCCTAATTATAAAACATAATAATGATACTAAACGATCGACCACATTGTCAATAACATAAAGCAATTTAAATAAAATTATAATACCTGTAACTGCCTGGTAACCGTGAACGTAAGGATTACCAGTGGCGGCGCCTGGCGGCGGAGCAGGCTGAGGAAAACCGATGACCGGCGGCGGAGGTGGGTAGTTGTGGACGCCTTGAAATGTTCCATAGTGTTGATCTTGACGGTGCTGATCGTACTGCTGATCGTAATCTTTACCTGATTCACTCATTATTTTTTATAGAATTTGTCGATGCTTGTGAAAGGGTTTTAGTTAGTGATCAGATTATTTGTTTGAGGTTGTATACGAACAGAAATAAATGGAGTATTGAGCAGATAATTCCAATCCAGCCACAGCTAATAGGATATTGACACGTGGATTGTTATTTACGCGTGTACGTTTTGTTTATTGTGGTTAATAGATTATGCGTTTTGATATTGTCGAACATATCAGCGTGGTTTTGAAATATGCTGTTTGGATTTGATTATGTTGTTTCAAACCAATAATCGATATCAATTAGTGTTTAGTTTTCAACAAATTATTTGTTGAGTTAAAAGGTAAAATGACCAAAATGGACATTTTTTGTATTATCAAACTTTTTGCTAGCATATACTAATAATGATTTTGAGAGAGTTGACAGCAATATTTGTGTTACCTAAATATTTTGATTGCCTTTCTTTTATGTTTATACGTATATGTACGAGTAATATAATGACTTTCTTTTGATAACACATTATTCTATTATTATGTGATAGATACAAAATATACACATTTAGCCTAATACTCCGTAAAAAACAACTATTCCCATCCAAATTGGTTCTCACCTTCTCCATCACAAAAGTCAACAACTGCATATATTTTGACCTCAAACGAATGGTCAGTATTCTCGTTTTACTCCAAATCCATATCAATAAAGCCCAATTTAATCTAAACAATCAGATCCTTGTTAACTTTACGAAGTTAATTATGGTGTGAATATGTGGAAACAACCATGTGCAGGAGACAACCATATTCAAAGGAAGGTAAAACTAACAAGAGATCTGAGAACATGACAAAGTGTATTTTAGGGCGGTCATTTGATATTGAATGATCTTCCTTTCCAAAGCTGCGTTTGCAAAAGTATGTTGGATATTAGCTGCGTTTTGGTGCCATATAAGCAGATAATCACTTTTTGATTTTGTCATCCAAACACTCCTAACCTGATTTTTGCGATTCCAGATTGTGATAATCAAATAATCCCATTCATAACGCAATCCCAAACACCCTCTATGACTCATAATCAGTTGGTGTTAAAGCACACCAATACGCGATATAGTGTTGAGTTATAGTATTGAGCATTCATAATACATTAATTTTCTTAAAAGTTTTTACTATTTTAAAAAGTTGTTGATGACTTTTCGTCGTTATAAGATATAGCTTTTTGAAAAGCTTAGGGCATGTTTGGTGGAGGGTATTAGAAGGTGGAGAATAAAAAAAACAATCATTAATTATGTTTGGTGAAGGATAAAAGAATAAAGCATTAACCTAAACTAGATAATGACTCATTGCACTACAAATTGGGAGTTAAAGTATTCATTACTATTTACATTTCTTAGTATAACCTCATTCTCATTCACTTTAACCTCCCTGTTACTCTTTTCAGAAGTTTCATCACCATTATTCATCTTATCCCCTACACAATCCTTCCTGCTATCAACAGTATTCACTTCACTTGTTTCTCCATTTCTCTTTTGACTCAATTTCCCCACAACATGATCACTATACTTCACAGGAACCCTAATTTGTCTTTTTTGAGTTTTTTTGGGATTAGACATGATCAAAATGTGTATTCACAACTAAATTGTAGAGATTTGTAATGGAATTGCACAATTAAAGTAAATTGAAAGTGATTGAAAGAGATTGAATTTTGGCGCCAAATCATACAATTGGGGGATTTCCCAAATCGTAACCAAAATCAAATCAATTCATACCATCATGTGCGCAATGATGAGGCGAATCGATTCTTTGGTTGCGAATTTGAAATGGTTAAGATTTGAGGAAGAAGATGATAGAAAACTATGAATTAGTGTGAAAGAAAAGGCGGGAAAAGCGGTTCACGAGGGAGAGAGAGAGTAAACCTATTCATGGGCAATGGAAGATGTTACTCTGAAGTTACTTGCAACTTGATACTTGATAATGGTATTGGAGTTGACCTTGGATGCAATGATCAATGTAAGTCTCCTCTTAATACTAAGAATGTGATGAATTGTGATATGGACACTACTCTTGCTAGTGCTTATGCTGTGGATAATGGGTTTATTGATACTTCTGGTTCTAAACCTGCTAGCTATACTGAAAAACTGAATAGTAATCAGGAGATATTAAATAAACTTTACCAAGTTCCTACTGTACTTAATGAGAATGGGCAAGAACTAGTGATTTTTTATGAAGAAATTGTTAATGAGGGTAGTAAAAAGTGGGAATTAGCAGCTTGTGGATTTTTTGTGGGATATAAGATGTCAATGTATGAATTGAGTTTTCACCTGTACAAGATGTGGAGTAAGTTTGGGCTGAAGCAGATACTCAATAATGAAAATGGTACCTTTGTGTTTAAATTTAATAATGCTCAAGGATTGCAAAATGTCATTGAAAGTGGACCCTGGATTGTCAATAACAAACCCATGGTTGTCCAGAAATGGAGTACTAGTATCAATATGGATAAAATTGAACCAACTACTCTGCCCATTTGGATAAAGATGACAAATCTACCTCTAGAAGCTTGGAGTACTAAAGGATTGAGTGCACTGGCTAGTAGAATTGGTAAACCTTTGATAATGGATGCCATGACAACAAAGATGTGTACTCAGGGAGTGGGAAGACTTGGTTATGCTAGGGTATTGGTTGAGGCAGATGTTAGCAAAGGCCTGAATGACTACATTGATGTGCTCTATCAAAGTAAGGAGGAGAATATGAAGTTTATGAGGAAGGTTCATGTTATATATGACTGGAAACCCCCCATGTGTGAGCATTGCAAGGTTTTTGGGCATTCTTTTGAGAATTGCTCAAAAAGGGTCAGAGTTGAGGAACAAAGGACTGAGGATATGGTTGATGGTGAAGGTTTTGTGCAAGTCAATAGCAAAAAGCACTCTAAAAATGGTGGTGATAAAAAGGTACGACAGCCTAAAGATAAGGGTGTAGCACCTCCTAAACACAAATATGTTCAAAAAGAAAAGCAGCATCCTGGAAATGCTCAAAAGGAAACTAAGCAACCTGAAAACACACAAGCTTCACCAAGTAAGACATGGAAAGTGGACAAAGAAGTTATGCAGGCAGTGAAGGTTACAACAAGTAAGTATGCAGTTTTAGAAAATCAGGATGAGGATATTGAGAAAGTATATCAGCAGGCATTAAGTGATAAGGAGAAAGATATTGTGAACAAGTATGTTGATGAGAAATACCAACCTGATGTGAATATCATAGACAAATGGAAGAAAGAAATGTTCAGATATTTCAAGGACAGATGGGAGGAAAAGTATGGGTACAATAAGAATATGAATAAGGAAGAAAGTGTTTTGAATGAAGTGTATGCAGATAAGTCAAAGTTGGCCAAATTCATGACTGACAATGAAATATCTGGTTTGGGGAATGATAGCTTCTTTACAAATCAATGATTGACCTCAAAATAGCAGCTTGGAACATCGAGAGGTTTGGATGCTTGTTTCTAAACAAACAGAGGTTAAGAATTTGATTTGGAATGAGAAAATTACTATTTGTGATGTATTAGAGACTCATATGAAGAAAGATAGAATTGATAATGTTTGTGCAAAAGTCTTTGGAAGTTGGCTATGGCAAAATATTGTTCACTTAAGTGGTAAAGGTTGTAGAATAGCAGTTGGATGGGATGCCAATAATGTGAGATGCACTCTTGTACATGCCACTGCACAAGCCATGCTATATCATGTGGAGACTCTGAATACTCAGAAAATCATGTACTGCACCTTCATTTATGCAGCTAACAAAGGGAAGGATAGAAGGAAATTATGGAAGGATCTTAATCTATTTGAGAAAATTGTTGGACAAGTGCCTTGGGCTTTAATGGGAGATGTTAATGTTTGTCTAAACTTAGATGATCACTCTGAAGGTATTTCTCACTCTACCCAGGACATGATTGAATTTCAGGATTGTATGAATGCAATTGAAATGGAGGATATAAACAGTACTGGTTTGCATTTTACATAGACAAAGAGCCTTTTGAATCCTAATGCTACAGTTCTGAAAAAGATTGATAGAATCATGGGCAATAGTAATTTCTTTGACCAATACAATAATGCTAATGCAATTTTCCTTCCATATGGTATATCTGATCATAGCCCTGCAATACTGGTTATCCCCCATGCTATGAATAAGAAGAAAAGGTCCTTTAGATTTGCTAACTATATTGCTGATAAAGATAAGTTTCAAGATCTGATGACTGAAAAGTGGGGCATGAATGTTCAAGGACATGCTATGTATAGGCTTGTTCAAAAATTAAAAGCACTGAAACCTCATCTTAACAAGCTCAATTGGAACAATGGAAATCTATTTGAGAAAGTTGTTCAGCTGAAAAACAAGTTACATGATTTGCAGTTGAAGATTGACTTGGATTCCACTAATAAACATCGAGAAAAGAGGAAAGTGAGGTATTAATAGATTATAAGGATGCTTTATCTGATGAAGAAAAACTGTTAAGACAGAAGGCTAAGGTTACATGGCTAAATGAAGGGGATAAAAATTCAGCTTATTTTTATAAAGTGATTAAAGGAAGAGCCAATAAAAGCAGAATAATGAATGTTTGTGGGGAGGATGGCACAAGATATGAATACAAAGATGTTGCAGAACAATTTGTAAATCATTTTCAAGGATTCTTAGGTGTAAGCCCTGAGGTAAGCAACCTTTGTGAAGAAGATGATAGTCTTTTTGTTAAAAAAGTTCCTGATATTGAAGCTGATACCATGATAAGCGAGGTCACTGAGGAAGAAATCAAAATGGCTTTATTTGACATTGATGATGACAAAGCCCCTGGTCCTGATGGATTTACCTCTAAATTCTTCAAAAAAGCTTGGAGCACAGTAAAAAAAGATTTTTGTGAAGCTGTTAAAGATTTTTTTGTGAATGGAAAGCTACTTGGGGAGATCAATGCCACTCTTATTGCCCTTGTTCCTAAGTCCCAAACTCCTCAAAAAGTATCAGATTCCAGGCCTATTGCATGTTGCAATGTCATCTACAAATGTATCAGCAAGATTCTCACTAATAGAATCAAGAATGCTCTAAGCTTCATTGTTGATGAGAACCAAAGTGCATTCATCTCAGGAAGAGCCACTCAAGAATTACACAAGGGGTATAATTGTGCTAATGGTCCTAAGAGAGTTTCTTTCAAGATAGACATTCAAAAAGCATATGACACAATGAATTGGAAGTTTATTGAAGCTATCAAAGTCAAATTTGGTTTCCCTAAACAGATGATAGATTGGATCATGGTAAGCATTACAAGTTCTAAATTCACCATCTATGTGAATGGGGAAAGACATGGCTACTTTAAGGGAGGGAGAGGTCTAAGGCAAGGCGATCCAATTTCCCCCTATATTTTCACTATGGTCATGGAAGTGTTGAATCTGATAATGAGGGATAAGATAAGTAAAGAAAGAGGATTTAAATACCATTTGGGGTGTAAGAAACTGAAGATAACTCATCATTGCTGCGATGATCTTATCATGCTCTGCTATGGTGATGAAAGCTCTGTAAAGGTCCTTAAGAATGCCCTTTCTAAGTTAGGTGAAGTTTCGGCACTGTACCACTAACCTTGGTAAATGTACTATGTTTTGTGGAAGCTTGGATGAGGATACCAAAAACACTATTAAAACAATCTTACCTTTCAAAGAAGGAAAGCTTCCTGTTAGATACCTTGGAGTCCCCCTAGTTACAAAAAGAATTGGAATTACAGATTGTAAGCAGCTTATTGACAAGTACAATGTAAGCTGAATGACTGGAAGAACAAGAGTTTATCGTATGCTGGAAGAGCTCAACGTATTGCATCTGTTTTAGCTTCTATGCAGATTTATTGGGGATCTGTGTTCCTTCTACCTAAAGCAGTCATTAATGATATTGAAGGTCTCTTCAAGAGATTTCTTTGGAATAAAGGGGATAGTTGTAAGGGAAAAGCTAAAGTAGCCTGGAGTGAAGTGTGTAAGCCAAAATATCAGGGAGGTCTTGGATTCAAATCTCTTGAGGTTTGGAATACAACTCTCTTGTCTAAACACTTATGGAATGTGGCATCCAGGAAAGAGTCTCTTTAGGTTAAATGGGTGAATGTAGTGAAACTTAAGCATAGAAGTGTTTGGGATGTGACTATTGATAAAAATGACAGCTGGTTTTGGAAGTGTATTTTGAATTTAAGAGATTGGGTGGGGAAGCATATGAGATACCAAGTGGGTAATGGCAAAACAATTAATTCCTGGCATGACAAATGGAGCAGTGATGTATCCTTAGCCAATTTTATTAGTAAAAGGAGATATTCTATGCTGGTTTTCAAGATTCTGCAAGTCTTGCTGATATAATCTTTGAGAATAGGTGGAAATGGCCAGAACAATGGCTTGTGAAGTTTCCCCTTCTACAAAATCTCCAAGTCCCTACTTTGACTAACACCCCTGACAAAGCTATTTGGGTAGACAAAAAGGAAATACTAAGAGGTACAATACAAGTACTGTTTGGAATGATGTGAGAGTTGATGAAGCCTGTGTCAGTTGGAAGAACCTTATTTGGCATTCACACAGCATTCCTAAACATTCGTTTATCCTTTGGATTGCCATTAGAAAGAAGTTATGCACTAAGGATAGGCTTCAGAAATGGTTTCCTAATAAAGTGTATGAGTGTAGCCTGTGCAGAAAAACAATTGACTCTCATGATCACCTATTCTTTAATTATGAGTTTTCAAAAGAAATTTGGGGAAAAGTTTGCAAGATAAGCTGCAACAAGACTAATGGAAGCACATGGGAGAGTATCATTAACTACATGAGTTCTAATAAAAGTTGTATTGGTATCTGGGTGGTCATCAAAAGGATATGTTTTGCAGCTGTAGTTTACCACATATGGCAGGAAAAGAATAGCAGAATTTTCAATGGATATGCTAAAAATGATGATGACATCTTCAAGACCATTTATGATGATGTAAGGGCTAAGCTGGTGACAATTAAAGTCAAGGGAAGTAACAATGTTAGCAAAGCAGAAGAAATATGGAATATCAAGTTTAATAGTCACAAGCTGGAATAAAGGAGTGGTTGGATTCTTGGACAATAGCAACACTGTTCTTAGCTGCAGTCTTATTCTTACTACAGGCCATTACAATAAGGAATACCTTGTACCTTAGAGTTCTATCTGGTGTGACTGTACCTATGGTAACCTATCCTATGTGTTGCAGTTTGGACTTGGGAGGAAACTGCACAGGTATGATGGGCTAAGTAGGAGGTCCAATGCAGTAAGAATGTACCATAAAGAAGGGTTCCTTATTGTGGAGGGTAAATGGTCTTAGAGGATGGTGTATGATGGGAGGAATAGAGAGGAGTGAAAGATGATCCTTCTTGGTCCTCTCAATACACCATCACAGGAGGTTTGGATGGCATCATGGGGGGAGAGTGTTTCCAATCAGCTGAAGCCTTTCTTGAGAAGGAAATGTAGGCTGATTTGGAAGAGCCCCTCCATGGATGGGTATGGGTTCCTAGTGAAGCCACACACCATTTCTGTCCTTGCTATTGTGGTTGTAGGTTGAATGGCTTGGATGGAAGGGTAATGTGGAAATGTAGCTAGATGGTTGGTGCAAAAATGGTAAATTAAAGAGACAATTGGCATGGTTTACATCATAGTGCAGTTGTCTCCTTTGAAAGTCTTTATGATTTCAGAGATATTGTTGTCTGATATTGGGTGGAAGTTGTTGTATGTTTCTCATCCCGTTTGGTGTATAAGATTGTGCTTATGCAGTCATATATATAGGTCTGTTGTAAACTGGATGGGTATGTCCATGTCAGTTTTAGAGTATTCCTTGTAATTTGTTGTTGATATTAATATAATTCACCATTTGCACACAAAAAAAAACATTTCTTAGTATACTCTTTGCATTTCTCTTTCTCATTCCCTTAATTAAACTAAGCGGACCCTTAGAATTTATCAATCAATTGAAAATTCGCAATGCTCAAATCTTTAAAAACTTTTCACATTTAGTAACTCATCTTTTTATTATTGAAAAAGTCATCTAAAAATCATTAGTCTAATATCATAAATCTTTTAAAAGCTTTGTAATTAATAAATAAATATAGTAAAATAATATCAATAGAGAGTGAAAAGCTTTTGTCAAAGATTTGGAGTTAACTAAGTCATTCTCAAAAAGCTTTTCATAAAGCTTTTACCACAATGCAAAAAAGCTTGTCAAATGACTTTGTAAAATAATAAAAAGCTATTAGAAACTTGTATATTGCGGATGCTCTTTTATAGTTGTAAGTTTTTACTATTTTGAAAAGCCTTTTATAATGAATTAATAGGTTTTTACAAAAGTTTTTTACATACATATTTTAATTGTGTTAAATACATCATTTATTTAAAAGCTTTTTATTGGCCATCAATACCTACAACAACCACGAAAAGATCCAAAATCAAGAGAAAATCCCAGCCACCAAAACCGTTGTTAATACAAATAATGTCAACAACGTCATTTGCATTTTTTCGATCCTTATACATTTTGATAATCACAAAATATAAAAACACGTTACGTAAAACTTATACTTGATAAGTTTTTAATCGAGAAAATTCGTTTCGACTACAACATCACTTAAGGTGTGTACAAACACAATACCAACTTAGTCAAGTGATCAAAGAAATTATTTTTCCTCAAAACTCACATTTTATGTGACAAAACATATTTACAAATTATTTTTGTAATGATAAAGATATGTTTTAATAAGAAAAATATTTTTGAATTTCAAAATCTCCAACATCTATTTTCCCCTCCCAAACAAGATAAAATTTTCATAAGATAAGTTTTCACCACATCAGGACAAAAATAGGAGCGTATGTCGGGACGGTCCCGTAAACATGGCGATTGTCCCTTATATATATGGGACCATCCAAGGTTTAAGGGACCATCCCTCGCTCCACCTGGTGACTATAAATATTGCACTATTTTACAGAAAAATGTAGTCCTTTTAGCACAAAAACTTTCCGATTTCTAAATCTCTCTTCTTTGATCACTATAACTTGTTGTTATGTGCTTATAAGTGATCCCGCTACCTTCTACCTCTAAGTGTAAGAGAAAAAACGCTCGTATTCACCAAGAAAAGAAGTGTTATAGATTAGGCATCACACACACGTAACTTATGTTACGATTCTCTTCTCATCTAAACTCTCTTTATAATCCTTGTATATTTGTGTATCCGACTTGTGTATGAGTGGAGACTAGTTGTGATAGGATAGATTTGGACTAAGTGTATGTCCGTGAAGTGTTGTATGTAGATTAAGACTTGGTGTGAGTCCGTGTATTGGTGTATGAAGATTAGGACGAGGTGAAAGTCCGTGAAGTGTAGTGTGAAGACTTGGATTGTGTGTAAATCCAAGAGGACGAGGTGAAAGTCCGTGAGGTGTATTGTAAAGACTTGGATTGTGTGTAAATCCAAGAGGACGAGGTGAAGTCCGTGAAGTGTAGTGTGAAGACTTGGATTGTGTGTAAGTCCAAGTGGACGAGGTGTATGTCCATGTATTGGTGTGTAGATTGGTTCTAGCTAGGATTAGGATTCGACATTCCGCTTAGTGTCGTAAATTGGTGTAAGCGTTGGTGTACGGTTTTCTCCGCCTGAAGGGAGTTTGTTGACATAGTGATTGCGAACTCTCGAGTGTGATACTCGAGGAGTGGAGTAGGGCAAAGAGTGAGCTTTGTGCCGAACCACTATAAATCTCCATGTCTCGGTTTGGTTGTTTCTATTTCTTTATCTTCTTTGCATCCATATATTATTTATTTCATGCATATCCATCGTATTCATATATATTGTTGATTGATATCACATAACCTCAAATCAAACAATTTTCAAAAAAATAACAAAAGTTTCAAAAGTTTTAAAATGTAATTAACAACGGTGAAACTATTCACTCCCCCTCCCCGGGCCCCTTCTAGTTTCTACAACCGTGATAATACAAAACCTTTTAGGGACATTAACGGGAGGAAAGTTAACCATCACCTGACCAAATGATATGAAACCTGCCTCACACCAAATAGTTTTGGCCATACAATAATAAGGAGTGGTGACAAAAGCGGGATGTAGGGATAAATGGCATTATACAAGTCGAAACTATAACCTTAGCGGACCCACAAACCATGAACATTCACCTTTTATCTAAGAGGGAAAATGTATGGTAATGTGTGTGTAGGGGGTGTGTTAATCCCATGTGGAGCCGGCGTTACCACACCAAAACCAAACCAAATCCAATGCTGCTAAGCCCCAAGTTGGGGCATTTCAACCAATATCTATCCGGATGTATTTCAAAATTTTGAAAATATATAAAAAAAAAGGAAAAAAAGATGAAGATTTCTATACGATTACATATAATATAATTTAATTATGACGATGGGTTACCCGGGATTCGAACCCGGAACTAATTGGATGGAGTTGATAATTTTACCGCACGTTGGAGGGGAGAAAAGACCACAAGAAGAAGAAAAAGTTTCAAAACCCTACAGTCATAAACGGCTAGTTTGCTTTTTTTTTTTTTTTTTTTTTTAAATAACACAACCCCTTTATATAAACTCATTTGCACACCCAGTATTTAGACACAAACACTTTACTTCCATTTCCACTTTCATATTTTCACACACGAACTATATAAAAAAATGTCTCAATACCCTGATAACAATTCGTTTTTCAACAACCTCACCAGGATGTCGCAACATCCAAACTCGTCATCTTTCTCAAACCCTCCCGAAACCTTTATCCACAAACTCTATATCATCGCAATCTTAATTTTCCACGTTTGATAGCCAATACACTATGTCGACTTACACACCCGAACAATTATATCTCTTTCAATAACAACAAATACTTAACCTACAATTCCAACATCTACAACAAAATACACCATAATTCCCTCCACCACAACCACCAAAAACCGAAAAACCACGACCACCAACCGAATCCCACGAACAAAGGACCCGAAGAAAAGGAAAAGGGCCATAAAAGAAACAAAAGACCTGAAACCCACAACCATAAATGAAACCGAAACCGAAACCGAATCCGAATCCAAGAAGGTTTCCTTTTGTTGGTTACCGGATGAGGAAACGTTATTAGCCGAGTGTTCCTTTGCCATTTTCGAGGATAATAAAGTCCAAAGTGACCAAACCAACGATTCATTTTGGTACAAGGTTCTCCACGAGTTCAAAAAAACTAATTTTCAAAAACGTAACAAGGACATGTTGACGGGGAAGTGGCATACGTTGAACCATAATTGCCATAAGTTCAACATTATCTACAAACGTTTAAAACGTTTTAGTCGTACTGGAGAAAATGAGCCTGATATTTTAAATTGTGTTAGGCAAGCATATCGTGAAAAGTCGAAGTAAGAGCGTTTCTTAACACGAGGCGC
>OU343223.1:276831279-276900835 GCA_910596185.1 Chrysanthemum makinoi | reverse complement strand
ATTAACGTAAAAATTATAAAAATAAAAATATCCTTAAAAATTTGAACCTATAGTTATTTTTACACAAGATTCAATTTAACACCACAATAATTAAGAACTAAGCTAAATTAGAAAAAAATAATTTGACAAGTAAATTTATTTTGATGTTGTATACTTGTATCTGAATAATAAGTTATTCGAAATTTCAATAAAAATATGAAAGGCTTGTTGCAAATATTATTGAAAAGTTAACTTTTAAGTTATACTCCGTATAACTAACAAATAAAATTAGCTAATCAGAGGTGACTTAAAATCCACCGGTCATGACACCCAAATGGCAGCAAATGCTGGCGGTCAAAGAGACTTGACCGTAACATATATAATTGAGTTTAGCGAATCAAAGCCGACACATGACACATCGATATGTATTTTATAAAGTTGTGCACGAATATGCGTGTGTACGCAAGCATGTGCCACAAGACCCACAAACCTTGATTTATACCTACTTCTGCTTGTATTCATCATTCTTTCATTAACTTATTGCATGTTCAAATTTGTCATCCATCAACTAGCAATAGAGACCATCAATTCGTTTCATTCCGCATCCGCTTAATCTTATTTTTTTATAGCTTACGGTACGCATATCTTGACACACCTACGACAAGAAAAGTTTCACATGAATGCGTCGATATTGATTTCGAAAGATTCTCTTAAAAACAAACACCACCTTAATCTTACGCATATCTTCACTAGTTTCACAAAATATTGATTTGAAAGTATCCAACTTTCCCACTTTGTTCGCTTAAGTTACCAAACTTTCATTTTGTTCACTTAGGTTACTGAACTTTAGTTAATCATTCAACCTCCATTTTTCATTGTAATCAAAGTAACCCAAATGCATTTTTTTAGGTAAGTTAAGTAACCCAAATGCATTTTTTAAGTAAGTTAAGTAACTTAAATGTCTCATTTTATAAATTCAAGAACTTGAATGTCAACTCCAGTAGTCCAATACCTGTTTGCACAAAAAAAAAAGTTTTGTAACTTAGGCGAATAAAGTTGAAAGTTGGGTAACTCCGTCTGTATAAACCCTTTAATTTAGAGTCGATGCAAAGATTCTCGAGATCATGGGTTTGATATTCAATAATGGAATATAAACACTATATATAACCACCAAACGACTCTTGGCCAAGCGGTATGTGAGTGGCCCAACAATTTAAAAGTTGTGGGTTTAAGTCTCGCCGGAAACATCTGAGATAGAACTTGTGTGATAAGCGATATATGATGTAAAATTCACCGTTAAAAAAAAAAAAAAAAAAAAACATTGTTATTTGAAATAAAACTAATTCCCTCGCACTCATACTGATACAAACATCATTTACAATCACGACCTTGTAAAAGGAGGAAAAAATAAAAATCTAAAAAGTCATCAAATGGTAATAAATGTTTTCTTTTTATTTTTGTCAGCTTTTTTTATTTCTTTTTTCTTTCTATTTTCACTCTTAACTGATGAACATTGTGATCTAACCGATAAACATTTTGCTTTTATTTTTTAGAGAAAACTGATAAACAACGTGATTTATTTTTAAGTTACTGATGAACATTGTGACAACAAAAGAAAAGTTCTTCAAAAGGAAAACTGACGAACAACGTATTCTAACTAATAAACATTGTAATGTTGTTCATAAAAAAAATGATAAACAACGAGATATAACTGATGAAGATTGTGATGTAACTGATTAACAACGTCAAAGAAAACCGATTAATATTGTGATTGTTGTTCATAAGAAAAACTGATAAACCGATGAATATGTAATGCATATTCGAAATTTTATTCATCACAATTTTGATTTTTTCTGGAAATTATTGAAGTTTTTATGAATTACTAAAACATTGTATTATAATTAATACCTTCAAACTCTAAAATCATAAAATTTCTTCAATGAAACATTTCATCAAAAAACTTATTGTTGTTTTCATAAACACATGATTTTTTTTGAAAATTTATAAGAAAAACTTTTAAAAAAATAAATAAATAAATAAATAATGAAGAATTGATGCTAATTTATGATTTGTTAACCATAAATCACCATAGATTTTTGAACTTTTTGATGAAAAACTTGAGAAAAATTAAAGAAATCTATCGTGAAATTGAAGTTATTAGATCTCGAGTTGAAAGAATTATATTTTAACTAAATAACAAATTGAAGTAGGGATAAGCATTTCGAACCGAACCGCATCAGATCGAAATGGTACCGATTCTTGAAATACTACGTACGGGATTACGAAATAAGGTGAAAAATATCGGACTACTAAATCGGTACGGGACCGGTACCAAATCGGAAATTCCCGAAAAAGGGGAAAACCCGATTTCCCTATACCGTATTCCAGTATCCAAATCTCGTTCGGTACGGCACCGTACTTCTAATTTATGCTCGGAAAAATCGATACTACTAATTCTAAGATGACGGATTTTAACCGCATCGCCATCCCTAAATTGAAGTTAGTAAATGTAGAATTGAAGCTATTAGCTCATGGATAAAGAAATAAAATGAAAAAAAAAAAAGTTTGAAGAGAACGAGGTTCAAATGAGAGTACGTGATAAAAAAGAGACAGATGACACGCGTTGAACTTAAGTTACTTTTTAAACTACGTAATTTGAGATGACTTTTTAATTGAACGCCCTCCACACGATGTAGTGTCGTAAAGTGATTTTATTTCGATTGTCTCATGATGTGTTTTGAAATGAAAGGTAATTTAGGTGTAAAGCCAGAGTTGTAGATATAAAGAAAAGGATGTTTAGATTAGTTGAAGGTGGGCTCGCCCCATTAATACAGAGGATATATAGTTTTTCCCAACTCAATTCCACTGTTTCTACCATATCTAACACAATCTTAAATGCTCTATTATTTGTCTCCTTTTTGTGGGCCTTTTTTCCCCTTACATCATTCATGTTGGGGTACCATCGGTTATCGAATATCCTTGAAGAAAACATTGTACATACACCAAACGTTTAACACAATTTTTACTCATTTCAAGCATTACTTAAAATATACACAAGTGTGAATTAAGTGTCTAATCTCCACGATGATTAATTTGAAAGTTTGGTCATTAATATACTAATGTTGTGAGATCGTATTAGAGCATCTTTGATAGTACTTAAACTTTGAAAAAACTTGATCACTGCACTTAAACTTTTAAAAAACTTTAAAAAGTAAAGATATGTAACATGTATTGTGCAATAAAAAACTTCAAAAATATTTTTATTGTCATGTGACTTATTTAATACGAAGTATATCTTTACTTTATATAGTTTTTTCAAAGTTTAAGTAGGGGAAAAAAAGTTCCATAAACTATCAAATGATGTGTCTCAAATCTCAATAGTAACTCTTATTGTTTGAGAAACTATCTAACCAAAATAGTTGTGAGTTCAAGCTTAGTACATATGACATAATTAGTTATCGTTTTTTTTAAAAAAAAAAAAAAAAAAAAAAGTTTCTATAAACTTTAATCTAGTATTATTTTTTCATATCTAAAATGAATAGAAAGTCTCAATGAACCAATGTGTGTCGACACCTACAATATTCCAAAGTGGAAAATTTTGGTGATTATGACATTTGGGGATATGCCCAATCCTACTCATCAACCTCCATGTTGTAGATCTAAAGATAATTGTACCATCATAACATTATGGCCCACTAGTTAATTGCTTTATTCGTGGCAACTTCGCCTATATAAACCCTTCATGGTTCTTCGTTTCATCATTGTGTTCTCATACTCCTCACCTCCTCCTCATTTGCTACTTCTTTTTTCTTATTCATATTTCTTTTCATCCTTTACTTAATGGCCACTTTGATCCAAGAAAATTGGGCAGCCATGAATGAGCAAGATGAATTTGAGTCCTTAGAACTCGATGACACTCTTTTGATGTCCATATTAGATGATCCACACGTCGAAAATGAGTGTGATGATGAAAAATTATCTAATGTAATCCGGTCTTTAGAAGCCGAGATTAAACCACTTGTGATTGATGATAATGATATGAGTTTGGAACTTGAATGGAATACCGAATGGGAGAGTTTACATCATTTTTCAACCAATCAAAACTATTCGAAATCGCAAGATGTCGAATATAATTGGGTGGAGATGGATGATATGTACATCCAAGGATATGAAGATGGTATGGGTGGAATAATAGAATTTAGTGATGCTAAAGATTATTCCTATATTTCTTATGGAAATGGAAATAACGTTGAGGAACATAGCTATGGTGCTTTGTGGCAAGAAATCAATTGATCAATAACTCAAAACTCTCAAAAGAGTTTAGTAGTCTATATATTTTTAATTGATGGAACCTTTTGTAAATCAACATGTAATGTTTTTGTGTCCAGTCGGCCACATTTAGTACATCAATTAATTAAATATATCTAAAATATTACTACCTCTATTGTTCATATATATATATTTTTTTATTGTCCTAAAATAATTGTCTATTTTTATAAATAAATAGATAATATAAATCAAGTTTACCATATTAATATTATTGTTACAAATTTTAAAGAAGTTAAAAATTAATTGGTTAAAAGTAAAACCGCTCTCTATGCTGTAATGATGATGTTTTTTTTTAACTATGTATTTTTTAGTTTGTGGACGATAATTTTAAAATAAAGGTGGTGCTAACTTCTTATTGTTGTGTTTACTGATTCGAAATTCAATTAGCTAAAATAAGGATTTTCTTTTATCATACGATATGTTAAGAGAAGAATGATCATGATTACTAAGCTAACAAAACATTGAGACGACATGAATGCACAATAGGTAAGAAGCACGGGAAAGCGAATTTGATGCCCTTTGTAGTTTGTATAATTGAAAAGACGTATTCTTGTGCCTTTACGTCACTGTACGATGTACTCTTAAACAAGGTTAATACATTTTTTTTTTTTTTTTTAACTATGGGCATTAGACATTTGGTTGGCCATCTTATTATGACTGATGTTTACCATCACACGTTGGGTGTGAAACTCTTTGTAGGCGCTGTTAGCCGGGACGCAGGGTTTATTAGTAGTTTGGCTGTGAAAAGGGCATCTCGTGTTGTGGAACTAATGAGTTGTCTCACAAGTCTGCGCGACCCTCAATCTGAGCTCCTTTTGCTTCGCCATGTATGGGCGCCGCAAAGCTGATGTTCGGTCTCGAACGTGCCAACCTATGTATATAGGAGAAGTCGTTTCGTTTTTGACAATGGCCTTCGGAAGGCAATAGAGGCCATTGTGGTTTGTGGGGCCCTTTTTTTTGGGATTTTCAATGGAGGCTCGCATCCTTTCCGACTCGGTTTGGTGGGTTGGATTTATGTTCGGCTGAGGATGTATCTACTTATGCTTTTGTGGCCTCGATGGCGTAATCTTGAAGTTTACAGGATCACATTCTTCGGGGATGTGGTATTGATGGGGTTGACTCTGATTATGGGTATGCAATGGATCGCTTGCGCATGTCCCTTCCTCGATTTCGATCTTAGCGTTTCTCTAACAAGGACACCGCCCCACCTAAAGCCCAAAATGTTTTGGCGTGTGCCCTATTTAGTGGAATCGTCCTGAGTTTGGGAGAGAAGTTTGATTTATCCCCCGCAAAAGCGGTGTTTGAATGTCTCCGAGCTCCTCATGCTCAAGATTTCTTGACGGTTATCCCCATTGAAGGGCTGGGCCAACATATGTCGGCCCCGGCACCGGACTATCCTTAAGTACCGCTAATGATCCTCTGTTTCCGGCTGATGAGCCTTGCCCAGTCTGCCGCAAGGTTTGTTTAGATTCCTTTGGCGAGCATGCGGTCCATTGCAAGGAGTTATCGGGTTTCAAATACAAGCATGATTTGGTTAGGGATGTTCTGTATGATGTTCTTAAACGAGCAGGAATTTCTTCTAAAAAGAGGCCCCGTGAACTTTCGACATATCCGAAGGAGGTCTACTTTACGGCCACCGATATACTTGTGTTTGGATGGGCCGGGAAAAATGCTTGTGTGGATCTTAACGGAGTGTCCCATTTTGTTGGGCTGGAACAATGGGTTTGTTAGGGACAAGCGGCGTTGAAAGCGAAATCGAGCAAAGTTGCTAAACACGAGAAAGCTTGTTTAGAGAATCAACACGTATTTACCCCTTTTGTTTTTGATACATTTGGATTTCTAGCTTGGCACTGTGGAATTTTTGACTAGGGTTCAACGGGTTGTGCAAAGTAATTTTGCGACCCCTAAGTCACAAAATTTCATTTTTAGTAGAATTGGTTTTGCCATTGAAAAGGGGGTTGCGGCACAGTTTGTTGCCCGTTTGTCTGCCATCTTATTGTAATCCGTTATTTAGTTTATTAAGATAATATTTTGTTATTAAAAAAAAAAAAAAAAAAAAACGAGATAATCAAATTGTTATTATTATTATTTGATCGCAACCGTTAAAAGAGAATCTAACTGGTTTTATACCCGGCTCTTCTGCTATTTAACGAGACGAAAAAGTGGAAACACACTTTTGTTTTCTCAAATTTCTTACTATAACTTTAGGGGCAATTTCATATCTCCCCTCCTTTTAAATGGAAATTTCATATATACCCAAACATGCATTAAAAACATTGTATATTATGATTCAATACTTGATTTTGTATATATGAAATTAATCATGAAAGTAGGGTGATATATGAAATTAATCCATAACTTTATATATGCTTTAATTTGTCACTAAAAAGTGAGTTGCAGTTTTATCAACTTGTAGAGTTGTTTATTGTTAGGGACCACATCATTATTCGGAAGACGTCACAATTGGGTATGGAGAATAAGTTGTACTTTCTATGAACTTTGTATATTAGGCTGCATGCAATATGCAGTAGTGCTAATCGTCACTAGATCGAGGGCTCCAAGCGATTGATTCATGTCGATCTTGTTGCTGTGGAGTTACACGATCGCCCAAGATTAGAACCTCACTTGGTCGTCTGGTCGATCGAATCCACAAAGCTTTTATTTTAAAAATATTACCGTTTAATGCAACGGTTTTAAAAAAAAATAAAAAAAAAATTAACCTTTATAAATACACAATACAAACACACTTAAATCCACAAATCTATTTCACACAATTCAAACTCAAAATACTTCTCAACACATGATTTAATATGGCTTGCCGTCTCCCCCATTCCGTTGAAGATATGCAAGTGTACGTTCAAAATCAATGCAATAACGACGATGAGGCTCGAAAAAACGCTATTATAAGCGTCATCGAATTGTTTGACCAGGCGGAGAAGGAACAGATGAGAGAAAACTACAAGAGTTGCAACGACATTACCGAACGAAAAGCTCGTGATCGACAAATTTTTGAAAGATCAAGCCCGCAAAGATCACGAGGTTGCTGACAAGTTGTGGCGGTGTGTTCAGAAGATAACGGACAACGCCGCACCAAAATCAATTGGAGCTATCGGGGAGAACAAAAACGATGGTGTAGGTGCATCAACTTCGACTACCAACTTCGAAGCACGGGGAACCTCGCTAGACGAGGAAGATTTGGCTCGCTTCGAGGGATTTGCCGTTCTCGTACTCCTCGTATGACTGCATGCGGAGCATTCAGATTAGATTTATGATTTATGTATTTCAGTATCGTTTAATATTTAATATATTATTGTTTTTATTTCGTATCGTTTTTATTTATGTAACGTTTTAATTATTTAATGAAATTTTATTTTGTGTTAAAAATGTTTTTTTTTTTAAATGAACTTGGTCGCCTCTTAATGCACCTAATCGCCTGAAAGTTTTGAGAGAAAGTTCGACGCGGCAGAAAAATAAGAGGGATTGGGGCTCCTTACTGGGGGCAGCCTTATGTATGCTAAACGCACAAATTGCTATAATTATTAAGTAGTGCAACTAGCGTACGCATGGATCAACCAAATGACTTGTACTCTAATGGTATCAAATGTATGTAATAATGCTTTCAACCTTAATGTACAGGTTCAAATTATGTCAAAGATCCGTAAGATATATTATAGAGAAATGATAATGGGACCTAACTTTAGGCCTAAAATCGAATGGCATCATTTTGATGGTTGTAAAATAAATGGGCCATCTGTTTGTATCCATCGTGATGATGCCACTTGGTTTTGGTTTAAGTTTAGCCTCTTTATCATTTCTCTATATTATATTGTAACGTGTGATAGTTAATAGTGTTTTGAAACCCGATTCAATTCGGCCGATTAAACCGCTCGAACCGGTCCGTCTAAAAAAGGGGTAGAAAACTGGGTTTTTAAAAATGGGTTAACCGGTTAGATCTTTTGGGTTTTAAGAGACCGGGTCAACCCGCTTTTCGAAACCCGGTCGAGTTTGGGTTTTTCCATTTTTTTTATAGAAAATAAGGTTGACTCGGTGGTCGAACCAGTTGAAAAAATATATTTTTTAATAAAAAATGGGGGTTGACCCGACGGTTAAACCGATAACCCAGTAACTTAACCGGATCAATTAAAAACCCGATTTTTAAAACATTCGTTAATATGACTCTGAAAAAGTGTATAAATCAAATTAGTTGAAAACTTTCTTTTCGATAGTAAAACTAAAACTACCGAGTATAAATCAAACCAGTTAACAATATAGAAGGGGTTTTATAAACTTTAAAAACTAAGGCACTCGAAAGTTCCAAACTCTAATCAAAACTACAACTTACAAACTTTAATAAAGACTCACAGCTCATTAACATATATAGACGGGTACTTGTGCATAACAACATGATTTTTTAGCGACAACTAACTATAGTTGTGATATTATGGTTAAGTATTTCGTATAACATGAACTTTGAGAAGAAACATAAATATTTATATGTTCCACTATTAAGGGTTGCATGTTTTCAGCGTGCTCAAGGTATGTTGAGGGTCAAACGTTTTGCAGTTAAATATATAGTTCATGTGTTGGTTCAGTATTGTGCAGGATCTGACGTGTTGTGAGTGTGTTGAGGGTTGCAGGTTTTTTTGTTAAATATTTTGTTCAAGTGGTGGTCAAGTATGGTGTAGATGTGACATGTGTTGTGGTTCGTGGTCTGTTTTGAGTCAAAGTTTGTTCTAACATGCTACCTAGTTCATGTCGTGTATGTGTTTTGTTTTACTTAGGCATCAAGGTTTCGTAACATGTTAAACCCACTTCTTTTATTACACCTCATTGCATCCTCAACATTTTTCTCTTTTAATATTCACATACCAAAATATCCCCTCACTAATAGCTTAAGCTAAAACACCTCTTTTTGCGACCCACCATTAATTATCTTTTCCTTTTTTGGCAAACAAACTAATGTTTCTTTCATTAAATAAAAATACAAATTACAAAAAAGAAAAAAAAAAAAAATATATATATATATATATATATATATATATATATATATATATATATATGGTTAACGTAAATAGTGTATTATAATAAGAAGAATATGAAGCAATTGTGATCGTCGGATGTATCATCAACATATTAGTTGATGAAAAATAATTGCAATGGCATATTTGTAATTTATTTAATAATTGGTGGTATATGTATAACTCATTTTGTACGGTCAAAACCACTCCCACTTTTGGCGTCATATCCATATTTTACTTAAATCTGACTTCTGTTTTATTTTGGCATCACTACAACATGCATCAAGATCATGCATCATCATCATCTTCCAAATACCCAAAATAATAAATAAATGAAAACAAAAAAAACAAATTGGAATTGTCAAGCGTGAATTATTATCATCATTATATTAACAATTACTAGTAACATTATCGATTTATACATCAAAATTGTTCATCATTTTTCAATCACTAATTAATCATTTTGCAAGAAAGACTATTTTTAAAACAATTTTTTAGCCAATAACTATAGAGATGAGATCCTCTCAAGTTATTGAGTAAGTTGGTTAATATGAGATTGAATTTGATCCAATACTCAAATCAAAAGAAGTTTTTTGATTTGAGTCATTGGATCAAATCTAACGGCCATATTGCCCAACTTGACTCAAGTTGTACTTACAACTTGATACAACTTGAGAGGATCTTTGTCCATAACTGTAATGTATCGATTTATGCATCGATCATTAAACATGTCTACATCAAAACATTTCATCTTCGAGTTTGCATCGATCATATCAAGATCATTATCATCATCGCGGAGCTCGCATCGTTGTCATCATCGTATATAATCATCCATCGTCATCATATTTGCTTCGTTGTCATCATCGTCACAAACTAATACATGTAAACCATACGATACATAAAAGAACTTGATTCATAATACACTATATACAACTCCATTGATTCACCTTTACAATCTTTGATACACGAATGTATAGCTATGATACATGAACTGGTACCCTCATCTAACCATCACACTTAATTAATAATATTGATACAAAAAATTATGAAAAAGTATAATAATACCAAACTTAAAAACCAAAGCTAAAATGCCCGATCCGAGATTAGTATATTAGAAAACCCATATTAAATTACGCCATTGTTGACTTCAGAAGTAAAACATATTATCGAGAAATCACGACCGAAACAATGTTTGAAGGTTTTCGACGTTGTCGCGCAAAAAGACGACCTTTTTTAGTAGCATCGTGAATAGTGGTCTAAAGACTGGATCTTTTCGTCTCAGAACATGGCTTGATGAATGGTCGATAAGAATGGAATCGGATTGGAATTATGTTGGCTGTTATAGGTTATGGAGAGAAGAAAAAGAGTGTTGATACTCACACCACATTTATTTATACTTTCACCACAACCTGTGCATTACAGTGTTGTACGCTGTGTTGCACAGGTTGTACAAAGTGGTGTAACTATAAAAGAAAATGATGTGAGTATCAACACCCGAAGAAAAAGGGGAAGCACATGAAACAATTATTTGACCCTGACGTGTGTAGGTGAAATAGAGAAATAAATGAAAGCCTCAAATTACTAAAGTGCCCTTTTAGTTTATTAAACATTTTAGTTAAATTAAAATGAATAATTTCCACGTGTCAAATTTTTAATGGCTTCCTACACTATTTAACTACTATCTTATATGAACCTCATTCTATATGTATATGTGTGTGTATATATATATATATATATATATATATATATATATAATACGAAAAAAAAATTAACGAAGACGACTAATTGCGGTCCATTCTATATTTTTGGCGAACTTCTTCTTTTTGCATATTGATCATGTAGACAGCCTCCTCCAACATATCCTTGGTGCTAGTACCAAGAAACCTCATTTCTTTCAACTGAATTATTTTCCGGACTTTCTCCTTCGTCACCTCATATGCCGATTGAGCTGCTTCACGTTTAAGTCTAAACTCATTTTATAAATAATCCCCAAAACCCGGCGGGTTACTTCTCGCGGTGCTCGACACGATTTCTGATTTAGTTTTTTTCGCAGGGCATGGTTTGTCGGGGAAACGTGGTCCTAGATCATCTCTCAATAGCTCGGTATGTCCGGTTTCACAACCAGCTTTAACAGCCCGGCCGTCCCACTTGGCGTGCTTTTTCAACATAGCTCGCTACCGTGTTAAGAAACGCCTTACTCGACTTTTCACGATATGCTTGCCTAACACAATTTAAAATATCAGGCTCATTTTCTCCAGTACGACTAAAACGTTTTAAACGTTTGTAGATAATGTTGAACTTATGGCAATTATGGTTCAACGTATGCCACTTCCCCGTCAACATGTCCTTGTTACGTTTTTGAAAATTAGTTTTTTTGAACTCGTGGAGAACCTTGTACCAAAATGAATCGTTGGTTTGGTCACTTTGGACTTTATTATCCTCGAAAATGGCAAAGGAACACTCGGCTAATAACGTTTCCTCATCCGGTAACCAACAAAAGGAAACCTTCTTGGATTCGGATTCGGTTTCGGTTTCGGTTTCATTTATGGTTGTGGGTTTCAGGTCTTTTGTTTCTTTTGCGGGCCCTTTTCCTTTTCTTCGGGTCCTTTGTTCGTGGGATTCGGTTGGTGGTTGTGGTTTTTCGGTTTTTGGGTTTTTGGTGGTTGTGGTGGAGGGAATTATGGTGTATTTTGTTGTAGATGTTGGAATTGTAGGTTAAGTATTTGTTGTTATTGAAAGAGATATAATTGTTCTGTGTGTAAGTCGACATAGTGTATTGGCTATCAAACGTGGAAAATTAAGATTGCGATGATATAGAGTTTGTGGATAAAGGTTTCGGGAGGGTTTGAGAAAGATGACGAGTTTGGATGTTGCGACATCCCGGTAAGGTTGTTGAAAACAATTGTTATCGTGGTATTGAGACATTTTTTATATAGTTCGTGTGTGAAAATATGAAAGTGGAAATGGAAGTAAAGTGTTTGTGTCTAAATACTGGGTGTGCAAATGAGTTTATATAAAGGGGTTGTGTTATTTAAAAAAAAAAAAAAAAAAAAAAGCAAACTAGCCGTTTATGACTGTAGGGTTTTGAAACTTTTTCTTCTTCTTGTGGTCTTTTCTCCCCTCCAACGTGCGGTAAAATTATCAACTCCATCCAATTAGTTCCGGTTCAATCCCTGTAACCCATCGTCATAATTAAATTATATTATATGTAATCGTATAGAAATCTTCATCTTTTTTTCCTTTTTTTTTATATATTTTCAAAATTTTGAAATACATCCGGATAGATATTGGTTGAAATGCCCCAACTTGGGGCTTAGCAGCATTGGATTTGGTTTGGTTTTGGTGTGGTAACGCCGGCTCCACATGGGATTAACACACCCCCTACACACACATTACCATACATTTTCCCTCTTAGATAAAAGGTGAATGTTCATGGTTTGTGGGTCCGCTAAGGTTATAGTTTCGACTTGTATAATGCCATTTATCCCTACATCCCGCTTTTGTCACCACTCCTTATTATTGTATGGCCAAAACTATTTGGTGTGAGGCAGGTTTCATATCATTTGGTCAGGTGATGGTTAACTTTCCTCCCGTTAATGTCCCTAAAAGGTTTTGTATTATCACGGTTGTAGAAACTAGAAGGGCCCGGGAGGGGAGTGAATAGTTTCACCGTTGTTAATTACATTTTAAAACTTTTGAAACTTTTGTTATTTTTTGAAAATTATTTGATTTGAGGTTATGTGATATCAATCAAATATATATGTGAATACGATGGATATGCATGAAATAAATAATATATGGATGCAAAGAATATAAAGAGATAGAGATAACCAAACCAAGACACGGAGATTTATAGTGGTTCGGCACAAAGCTCACTCTTTGCCCTACTCCACTCCTCGAGTATCACACTCGAGAGTTCGCAATCACTATATCAACAAACTCCCTTCAGCGGAGAAAACCGCATACACCAACGCTTACACCAATTTACGACACTAAGCGGAATGTCGAATCCTAATCCTAGCTAGAACCAATCTACACACCAATACATGGACATACACCTCGTCCACTTGGACTTACACACAATCCAAGTCTTCACACTACACTTCACGGACTTCACCTCGTCCTCTTGGATTTACACACAATCCAAGTCTTTACAATACACCTCACGGACTTTCACCTCGTCCTCTTGGATTTACACACAATCCAATTCCTCACACTACACTTCACTGACTTTCACCTTGTCCTAATCTTCACACACCAATACACGGACTCACACCAAGTCTTAATCTACATACAACACTTCACGGACATACACTTAGTCCAAATCTATCCTATCACAACTAGTCTCCACTCATACACAAGTCGGATACACAAATATACAAGGATTATAAAGAGAGTTTAGATGAGAAGAGAATCGTAACATAAGTTACGTGTGTGTGATGCCTAATCTATAACACTTCTTTTCTTGGTGAATACGAGCGTTTTTTCTCTTACACTTAGAGGTAGAAGGTAGCGGGATCACTTATAAGCACATAACAACAAGTTATAGTGATCAAAGAAGAGAGATTTAGAAATCGAAAGTTTTGTGCTAAAAGGACTACATTTTTCTCAGAAAATAGTGCAATATTTATAGTCACTGGTGGAGCGAGGGATGGTCCCTTAAACCTTGGATGGTCCCATATATATAAGGGACAATCGCCATGTTTACGGACCGCCCCACATACTTCCTATTTTTGTCCTGATGTGGTGAAAACTTATCTTATGAAAATTTTATCTTGTTTGGGAGGGGAAAATAGATGTTGGAGATTTTGAAATTCAAAAATATTTTTCTTATTAAAACATATCTTTATCATTACAAAAATAATTTGTAAATATGTTTTGTCACATAAAATGTGAGTTTTGAGGAAAAATAATTTCTTTGATCACTTGACTAAGTTGGTATTGTGTTTGTACACACCTTAAGTGATGTTGTAGTCGAAACGAATTTTCTCGATTAAAAACTTATCAAGTATAAGTTTTACGTAACGTGTTTTTATATTTTGTGATTATCAAAATGTATAAGGATCGAAAAAATGCAAATGACGTTGTTGACATTATTTGTATTAACAACGGTTTTGGTGGCTGGGATTTTCTCTTGATTTTGGATCTTTTCGTGGTTGTTGTAGGTATTGATGGCCAATAAAAAGCTTTTAAATAAATGATGTATTTAACACAATTAAAATATGTATGTAAAAAACTTTTGTAAAAACCTATTAATTCATTATAAAAGGCTTTTCAAAATAGTAAAAACTTACAACTATAAAAGAGCATCCGCAATATACAAGTTTCTAATAGCTTTTTATTATTTTACAAAGTCATTTGACAAGCTTTTTTGCATTGTGGTAAAAGCTTTATGAAAAGCTTTTTGAGAATGACTTAGTTAACTCCAAATCTTTGACAAAAGCTTTTCACTCTCTATTGATATTATTTTACTATATTTATTTATTAATTACAAAGCTTTTAAAAGATTTATGATATTAGACTAATGATTTTTAGATGACTTTTTCAATAATAAAAAGATGAGTTACTAAATGTGAAAAGTTTTTAAAGATTTGAGCATTGCGAATTTTCAATTGATTGATAAATTCTAAGGGTCCGCTTAGTTTAATTAAGGGAATGAGAAAGAGAAATGCAAAGAGTATACTAAGAAATGTTTTTTTTTGTGTGCAAATGGTGAATTATATTAATATCAACAACAAATTACAAGGAATACTCTAAAACTGACATGGACATACCCATCCAGTTTACAATGCACCTATATATATGACTGCATAAGCACAATCTTATACACCAAACGGGATGAGAAACATACAACAACTTCCACCCAATATCAGACAACAATATCTCTGAAATCATAAAGACTTTCAAAGGAGACAACTGCACTATGATGTAAACCATGCCAATTGTCTCTTTAATTTACCATTTTTGCACCAACCATCTAGCTACATTTCCACATTACCCTTCCATCCAAGCCATTCAACCTACAACCACAATAGCAAGGACAGAAATGGTGTGTGGCTTCACTAGGAACCCATACCCATCCATGGAGGGGCTCTTCCAAATCAGCCTACATTTCCTTCTCAAGAAAGGCTTCAACTGATTGGAAACACTCTCCCCTCATGATGCCAACCAAACCTTTTGTGATGGTGTATTAAGAGGATCAAGAAGGATCATCTTTCACTCATCTCTATTCCTCTCATCATACACCATCCTCTAAGACCATTTACCCTCCACAATAAGGAACCCTTCTTTATGGTACATTCTATCGCATTGGACCTCCTACTTAGCCCATCATACCTGTGCAGTTTCCTCCCAAGGCCAAACTGCAACACATAGGATAGGTTACCATAGGTACAATCACACCAGATAGAACTCCAAGGTACAAGGTATTCCTTATTGTAATGGCCTGTAGTAAGAATAAGACTGCAACTAAGAACAGTGTTGCTATTGTCCAGGAATCCAACTACTCATTTATTCCAGCTTTGTGACTATTAAACTTGATATTCCATATTTCTTCTGCTTTGCTAACATTGTTACTTCTCTTGACTTTAATTGTCACCAGCTTAGCCCTTACATCATCATAAATGGTCTTGAAGATGTCATCAACATTTTTAGCATATCCATTGAAAATTCTGCTATTCTTTTCCTGCCATATGTGGTAAACTATAGCTGCAAAACATATCCTTTTGATGACCACCCAGATACCAATACAACTTTTATTAGAACTCATGTAGTTAATGATACTCTCCCATGTGCTTCCATTAGTCTTGTTGCAGCTTATCTTGCAAACTTTTCCCCAAATTTCTTTTGAAAACTCATAATTAAAGAATAGGTGATCATGAGAGTCAATTGTTTTTCTGCACAGGCTACACTCATACACTTTATTAGGAAACCATTTCTGAAGCCTATCCTTAGTGCATAACTTCTTTCTAATGGCAATCCAAAGGATAAACGAATGTTTAGGAATGCCGTGGTGAATGCCAAATAAGGTTCTTCCAACCGACACAGCTTCATCAACTCTCACATCATTCCAAACAAGACTTGTATTGTACCTCTTAGTATTTCCTTTTTGTCTACCCAAATAGCTTTGTCGTGGTGTTAGTCAAAGTAGGGACTTGGAGATTTTGTAGAAGGGGAAACTTCACAAGCCATTGTTCTGGCCATTTCCACCTATTCTCAAAGATTATATCAGCAAGACTTGCAGAATCTTGAAAACCAAAGATAGAATATCTCCTTTTACTAATAAAATTGGCTAAGGATACATCACTGCTCCATTTGTCATGCCAGGAATTAATTGTTTTGCCATTACCCACTTGGTATCTCATATGCTTCCCCACCCAATCTCTTAAATTCAAAATACACTTCCAAAACCAGCTGTCATTTTTATCAATAGTCACATCCCAAACACTTCTATGCTTAAGTTTCACTACATTCACCCATTTAACCTAAAGAGACTCTTTCCTGGATGCCACATTCCATAAGTGTTTAGACAAGAGAGTTGTATTCCAAACCTCAAGAGATTTGAATCCAAGACCTCCTCGATATTTTGGCTTACACACTTCACCTGTGCTACTTTAGCTTTTCCCTTACAACTATCCCCTTTATTCCAAAGAAATCTCTTGAAGAGACCTTCAATATCATTAATGACTGCTTTAGGTAGAAGGAACACAGATCCCCAATAAACCTGCATAGAAGCTAAAACAGATGCAATAAGTTGAGCTCTTCCAAAGATACGATAAACTCTTGTTCTTCCAGTCATTCAACTTACATTGTACTTGTCAATAAGCTGCTTACAATCTGTAATTCCAATTCTTTTTGTAACTAGGGGGACTCCAAGGTATCTAACAGGAAGCTTTCCTTCTTTGAAAGGTAAGATTGTTTTAATAGTGTTTTTGGTATCCTCATCCAAGCTTCCACAAAACATAGTACATTTACCAAGGTTAGGGTACAGGCCAGAAACTTCACTGAACTTAGAAAGGGCATTCTTAAGGACCTTCACAGAGCTTTCATCACCATAGCAGAGCATGAAAAGATCATCTGCAAAGCACAGATGAGTTATCTTCAGTTTCTTACACCCCAAATGGTATTTAAATCCTCTTTCTTTACTTATCTTATCCCTCATTATCAGATTCAACACTTCCATGACCATAGTGAAAATATAGGGGGAAATTGGATCGCCTTGCCTTAGACCTCTCCCTCCCTTAAAGTAGCCATGTCTTTCCCCATTCACATAGATGGTGAATTTAGAACTTGTAATGCATACCATGATCCAATCTATCATCTGTTTAGGGAAACCAAATTTGACCATGATAGCTTCAATAAACTTCCAATTCACTGTGTCATATGCTTTTTGAATGTCTATCTTGAAAGAGACTCTTTTAGGACCTTTAGCACAATTATACCCCTTAAGTAACTCTTGAGTTAGGAGGATGTTATAAGTGATGGCTCTTCCTGGGATAAATGCACTTTGGTTCTCATCAACAATGAAGCTTAGAGCATTCTTGATTCTATTAGTGAGAATCTTGCTGATACATTTGTAGATGACATTGCAACATGCAATAGGCCTGGAATCTGATACTTTTTGAGGAGTTTGGGACTTAGGAACAAGGGCAATAAGAGTGGCATTGATCTCCCCAAGTAGCTTTCCATTCACAAAAAAATCTTTAACAGCTTCACAAAAATCTTTTTTTACTGTGCTCCAAGCTTTTTTGAAGAATTTAGAGGTAAATCCATCAGACTGTGGGCTTTGTCATCATCAATGTCAAATAAAGCCATTTTGATTTCTTCCTCAGTGACCTCGCTTATCATGGTATCGCTTCAATATCGTGAACTTTTTAACAAAAGACTATCATCTTCTTCACAAAGGTTGCTTACCTCGTGGCTTACACCTAAGAATCCTTGAAAATGATTTACAAATTGTTCTGCAACATCTTTGTATTCATATCTTGTGCCATCCTCCCCACAAACATTCATTATTCTGCTTTTATTGGCTCTTCCTTTAATCACTTTATAAAAATAAGCTGAATTTTTATCCCCTTCATTTAGCCATGTAACCTTAGCCTTCTGTCTTAACAGTTTTTCTTCATCAGATAAAGCATCCTTATAATCTATTAATACCTCACTTTCCTCTTTTCTCGATGTTTATTAGTGGAATCCAAGTCAATCTTCAACTGCAAATCATGTAACTTGTTTTTCAGCTGAACAACTTTCTCAAATAGATTTCCATTGTTCCAATTGAGCTTGTTAAGATGAGGTTTCAGTGCTTTTAATTTTTGAACAAGCCTATACATAGCATGTCCTTGAACATTCATGCCCCACTTTTCAGTCATCAGATCTTGAAACTTATCTTTATCAGCAATATAGTTAGCAAATCTAAAGGACCTTTTCTTCTTATTCATAGCATGGGGGATAACCAGTATTGCAGGGCTATGATCAGATATACCATATGGAAGGAAAATTGCATTAGCATTATTGTATTGGTCAAAGAAATTACTATTGCCCATGATTCTATCAATCTTTTTCAGAACTGTAGCATTAGGATTCAAAAGGCTCTTTGTCTATGTAAAATGCAAACCAGTACTGTTTATATCCTCCATTTCAATTGCATTCATACAATCCTGAAATTCGATCATGTCCTGGGTAGAGTCAGAAATACCTTCAGAGTGATCATCTAAGTTTAGACAAACATTAACATCTCCCATTAAAGCCCAAGGCACTTGTCCAACAATTTTCTCAAATAGATTAAGATCCTTCCATAATTTCCTTCTATCCTTCCCTTTGTTAGCTGCATAAATGAAGGTGCAGTACATGATTTTCTGAGTATTCAGAGTCTCCACATGATATAGCATGGCTTGTGCAGTGGCATGTACAAGAGTGCATCTCACATTATTGGCATCCCATCCAACTGCTATTCTACAACCTTTACCACTTAAGTGAACATTATTTTGCCATAGCCAACTTCCAAAGACTTTTGCACAAACATTATCAATTCTATCTTTCTTCATATGAGTCTCTAATACATCACAAATAGTAATTTTCTCATTCCAAATCAAATTCTTAACCTCTGTTTGTTTAGAAACAGTACCCAAACCTCTGATGTTCCAAGCTGCTATTTTGAGGTCAATCATTGATTTGTAAAGAAGCTATCATTCCCCAAACCAGATATTTCATTGTCAGTCATGAATTTGGCCAACTTTGACTTATCTGCATACACTTCATTCAAAACACTTTCTTCCTTATTCATATTCTTATTGTACCCATACTTTTCCTCCCATCTGTCCTTGAAATATCTGAACATTTCTTTCTTCCATTTGTCTGTGATATTCACATCAGGTTGGTATTTCTCATCAACATACTTATTAACAATATCTTTCTCCTTATCACTTAATGCCTCACGATATACTTTCTCAATATCCTCATCCCGATTTTCTAAAATCGCATACTTACTTGTTGTAACCTTCACCGCATAACTTCTTTGTCCACTTTCCATGTCTTACTTGGTGAAGCTTGTGTGTTTTCAGGTTGCTTAGTTTCCTTTTGAGCATTTCCGTGATGTCGCTTTTTGAACATATTTGTGTTTAGGAGGTGCTACACCCTTATCTTTAGGTCAGCGTACCTTTTATCACCACCATTTTTAGAGTGCTTTTTGCTATTGACTTGCACAAAACCTTCACCATCAACCATATCCTCAGTCCTTTGTTCCTCAACTCTGACCCTTTTTGAGCAATTCTCAAAAGAATGCCCAAAAACCTTGCAATGCTCACACATGGGGTTTCCAATATATATAACATGAACCTTCCTCATAAACTTCATATTCTCCTCCTTACTTTGATAGAGCACATCAATGTAGTCATTCGTGCCTTTGCTAACATCCTGCCTCAACCAATACCCTAGCATAACCAAGTCTTCCCACTCCCTGAGTACACATCTTTGTTGTCATGGCATCCATTATCAAAGATTTACCAATTCTACTAGCCGCTGCACTCAATCCTTTAGTACTCCAAGCTTCTAGAGGTAGATTTGTCATTTTTATCCAAATGGGCATAGTAGTTGGTTCAGTTTTATCCATATTGATACTAGTACTCCATTTCTGGACAACCATGGGTTTGTTATTGACAATCCAGGGTCCACTTTCAATGACATTTTGCAATCCTTGAGCATTATTAAATTTAAACACAAAGGTACCATTTTCATTATTGAGTATCCGTCACCCAAACTTACTCCACATCTTGTACAGGTGAAAACTCAATTCATACATTGACATCTTATATCCCACAAAAATCCACAAGCCGCTAATTCCCACTTTTACTACCCTCATTAACAATTTCTTCATAAAAAATCACTAGTTCTTGCCCATTCTCATTAAGTACAAGAGGAACTTGGTAAAGTTTATTTAATATCTCCTGATTACTATTCAGTTTGTCAGTATAGCTAGCAGGTTTAGAACCAGAAGTATCAATAAACCCATTATCCACAAAGATAAGCACTAGCAAGAGTAGTGTCCATATCACAATTCATCACATTCTTAGTATTAAGAGGAGACTTACATTGATCATTGCATCCAAGGTCAACTCCAATACCATTATGTTATGTTGCAAGTAACTTCAGTAGTAACATCTTCCATTGCCCATGAATAGGTTTACTCTCTCTCTCTCTCCTGTAACCGCTTTTCCCGCCTTTTCTTTCACACTAATTCATAGTTTTCTATCATCTTCTTCCTCAAATCTTAACCATTTCAAATTCTGTACCAAGCAATCGATTCGTCTCATCATTGCGCACATGATGGTATGAATTGATTTGATTTTGGTTACGATTTGGGAAATCCCCCAATTGTATGATTTTTGTGCCAAAATTCAATCTCTTTCAATCACTTTCAATTTACTTTAATTGTGCAATTCCATTACAAATCTCTACAATTTAGTTGTGAATACACATTTTGATCATGTCTAATCCCAAAAAAACTCAAAAAAGACAAATTAGGGTTCCTGTGAAGTATAGTGATCATGTTGTGGGGAAATTGAGTCAAAAGAGAAATGGAGAAACAAGTGAAGTGAATGAGTCAAAAGAGAAATGGAGAAACAAGTGAAGTGAATACTGTTGATAGCAGGAAGGATTGTGTAGGGGATAAGATGAATAATGGTGATGAAACTTCTGAAAAGAGTAACACGGAGGTTAAAGTGAATGAGAATGAGGTTATACTAAGAAATGTAAATAGTAATGAATACTTTAACTCCCAATTTGTAGTGCAATGAGTCATTATCTAGTTTAGGGTAATGCTTTATTCTTTTATCCTTCACCAAACATAATTAATGATGATCTAAGCTTTTCAAAAGCTATTTTTATTCTCCACTTTTAAAATAGTAAAACTTTTAAGAAAATTAATGTATTATGAATGCTCAATACTATAACTCAACCTAACACCAACATGAGTCCAATATGAATGGGATTATTTGATTATCAAAAATCTGTTAGGAGTGTTTGATGCAAGCTTATATGGCACCAAACGCCAATCCACTTGCAGTTTTGAAAAGCTATGGTTGTTTCACCGATATTCTTCACACCATAATTAACTTCGTAAAGTTAACAAGGATCTTATAACAAGGTTTATTGATATGGATTTGGAGTAAAACGAGAATACTGACCATTCGTTTGAGGTCAAAATATATGCAGTTGTTGACTTTTGTGATGGAGAATGAGAACCAATTTATGGGAATAACGGAAACTTGTGTATAGAAAATAGAATAATCAAAAGAAAGTACTCGTACATATACGACATAAAAGAAAGGCAATCAAAATATTTAGGTACTATTGCTGTCAACTCTTCTCATTATTAGTAACAGCTATACAAAAATGTCCATTTTGGTCATTTTACCTTTAACTCAACGTATTGGTGATATGAAACAACATAATCTTTAACCACGCTGATAACTGATTATCAAAACGAGTCATAAACAAAACGTACACGCGTAAATAACAATCCACGTGTCAATATCCTATTAGCTGTGGCTGGATTGGAATTATCTGCTCAATATTTATTTCTGTTCGTATACAACCTCAAACAAATAATCTGATCACTAACTAAAACCCTTTCACAAGCATCGACAAATTCTATAAAAAATAATGAGTGAATCAGGTAAAGATTATGATCAGCAGTACGATCAGCACCGTCAAGATCAACACTATGGAACATTTCAAGGCGTCCACAACTACCCACCTCCGCCGCCGGTGATCGGTTTTCCTCAGCCTGCTCCGCCGCCAGGCGCCGCCACTGGTAATCCTTACGTTCACGGTTACCAGGCAGTTACAGGTATTATAATTTTATTTAAATTGCTTTATGTTATTGACAATGTGGTCGATCGTTTAGTATCATTATTATGTTTTATAATTAGGGGGTCTTAGGATTGCTTATTTAATTATTTTCTTTATATTGCTTAAAATAAGGAGATACTAACAGGTAAGCACTTAAATAAGCAATCCTAAACACTTTCTTAGTTCAAGTTTTTTGTTATGTAGTGTTAGTTAGAGTAAGGATCAAAGGAGAAGTAAAATTAAAATGAGAAGGGTGAGAAGAAACTACAACCGCATATTTCAGATGCACCTAAAGAAATAGATGCATCTCCCCCTAAATTTCTCCTCCTCATTTGAAATGTGTGGCTCAAATTTCTTCACATTCTTCACATTTCACTTTCTCTTCTCACTAGATCTCTTCCCGTGTTAGTTAATGTTAAGGTTGTGTTTAGTTGGGGGAGAACACCTTTGTTTTCTACAAAATGTTTGGTGGAAAACAAGGAAAACATAGATTGTGTTCAAATTAAAGTTTTCCAACAAAATGCTTTGCAAAACACAAAATCCTCTGTTTCCTAACTTAAGAATGGAAATTACAAAACAAATTTTAGTTGTTTTCCTAGTTTTCCTTTGTAACCCATAACCTTCCCTCCCCTTCTTCAAAATAGAAAATACAAACATCAACTAAATGCGTTTTCTATATTTTCAAGTGTTTTGTAGAGATAAATTTCCCTTCCAAATTTTTACAAAACTAGAGATAGAAAACAAGAGAATTTTTTTTTCCAACTAAACGCACCCTAAATGTTTTGGTTTTTCTTTCTTCATATGTTTTATATCTACTTATGTTTGAGATGGATCATGAACTTTTACGAGAGTGCTTTTTATTAGAATGCTCCCCAACCAAATGGTTGTGGGTTCAAGTAATTAATGTGTGTGAGACAGATTTTTGGTGTATATATTATGAGATGGTTTGAAATATGGATCATCAAATTTTAGCGTTTAAATCAGATAAGCGGTATTAGTTTTCACTATCCAAACACTCAAAGTTAGTCATCTGTTTCTAAAATTTACAATAAATGGATAAGCACTAAGCAGAATAAGCAAATCCCAAAACATTCCCTCACTGATGATTGGTTGTAACTAAATCTAATAATTATGGAGGTAGTATCCGATGGCTAATGGAAACTTGATATATAAGAGCTTTATATTACATAGTAGGGTACCCCGCTCGTTGAGGCAGGAAAGATCTAATTAAACTTTCTGGCAAACAATTAATATTTTTCGGTCATACTTTTTTCGTGACAATAACTTACGGATGGCGAGAATTTGACGTGTAATTCTCATAAGCTCATAAGTTTGAGCGGATAAGCTCATAAGCCCAAATGAAAGAATTTATGAGCTTATGAAACTTTTAATAAGCTCATAAGCCCATCAAATAAGCTTAGACAAACACACCCTTAGTTGTGAACCTTGAGTGTTTGCGGCTTAACCGGTTTTGCCCCAAAATGTTTAAAATTTCAATATCATTTTCCATTAAGATTAAGGTTATACAAAGTCTTTGATATTGAAACGAGCTCTACATTTTGGTATCGTGTTCCAGGTTATGCAGTTGCTGAAGGTAGACCTGTAAGACAGAGGCGCCTTTCATGCTGTGGTATTGGTATCGGGTGGTTCTTGTAAGTTGTTTATCTTGTTAAATTCCATGCTGTGGTTTTGGTAGTCATTTATATTATAACCAATTTTTTTAGGTTTGTTATTTGTTGTTTATGCAATAAACAATCACTTACACGTCTAATTCATTCGAAATATTTCCCTTGACTGTCACTTTTCGTTCAGAAAGTTTAGTCAAATATATGAACATGGTTATGTTACTTTAATCCATATGGGTTGTTGTTAAAATGAGCGTAATTGGACTTCAAGTTATTATCAGTAATGGTCAAACTAATTGTGTTGAGGACAAGCAATTAGGACAAGTGTTGTGTCGTTTTGATCTGAAATTTTCTGTATGTTTCTTGAAGGTTCATCATTGGTTTCTTCTTGGCGGCTATCCCATGGTATGTTGGAGCATTTATTCTAATGTGTGCCAGATATGATCACCGTGAGAAACCTGGATATGTTGCATGCCTGATTGCTGTAAGATATTTTCACTTCTCATCTCTTTTTGCTTTCATTGGATATCAACTTTTCCTAGAAATGACTTTATCTGCAAGACTGTTAAGAAACATATGAAGTAATTAAACACGTGCCTGTAATTTACCAAATTATAGTCTCTAATAAATATGTAATCTTGTGTTGAAGGCTATTATTGGAACAATTGTTGTGCTTTTTGGTGTTACAAGTGATGACTGGGATTGGGACTGGTAGTACACCTGAGCCCGCGAAAAGTCAGTTGTACAGGATTAAAAATGGAATTGGTGCATATGTGAAATCAAGTCAATTGAAGGTCTGCTCTCCACTTCAGTTGTAATGTTCGTACTACAGTGTGAATTTGTAGCATCAATCATGAATATTAGTCCTCCGACTACGGTTGTTACAGATCATTCAACAAGATCGTATCTTTTGATTATCCATGTAATAGTGATGTGACGTCTGTTTTAGTGTTCTCTATCATTAATGTAAGTTGATACTTATATTTAGTTCCTACTGATCATTGCACTGAAACTAGAAAATTCAGTAATTTCACTATTTTTCTCCGTAGAGCACTTGCATATTCAAATGATCAACATGATGGTTAATCCATTTAATTAAGCAATGAATGATTTAAATACTTGCTAAGAGTTTGCTTGAGCAACACCCATAGATAGCAGACATTAAGGTTGCCAAAAATAACGGTACCCGTTCGGACACGTACCCATATGATCTTATTTGGGTTGAGTTAAATGGGTTAAAAAAACATAATCATGTTATTCCGGTTAGACCGATTAACCCGGTCTCTTATTTAGGGTCGTTACAGTTATAAATTAAGACTTATTCGGGCTTCGGGTTAACGCATATAACTCGATTAAGATTTTTTTTTAGCCAAGAATATTGACAATCTTTGCCAGTGATTGTCTAGCCCAGAATATTTAGAATTTTTGCTTGTAACTGTCAAGCTACTATCAAATTTGGATAGTGCCTGCTTGTCTAATATTCTATATCATTATCTGGTAGTACTACTTTAGGCCTAACCCTTTTATTTTTGTATTACCAATATAACATTGTATGGATGTTGGCTTGTTGCTACTAACTGCATTAGAAACTTTTAGAATAGTTACTGTCAAAATTTTATTCCTATTCTCATGTGTTTATGTTATATCACAATTTAAGATTTGGAACTCTGTTATAATTCCTTTTATCTCAGTTTGTTAGATAAAGTTTTAGCTGAGATTGTGAGCACTATTTGGATAGAAGAAAAAAACACATTTTGCCAACACATATATCCATGTGTTGATATTAGAATGATCAACAACCTGGAAGCAAGCTCGTGGAACCCGACACACAACTGCAAGTATATAAGATCGACAGAAAAGTAAACCCGCACAAGTATAACCCTCAATATCAAATGTTTATTGAGTAATGAAACAATGAAGTACATGATCCTTCCCCCCTCAACCTCCTTTTATAAAAGCAAACTCCAAATTGGATTTGAAGATGGCTTTTCAAAATCAATTTGGACTTGAAGACGGTCTTCAACATGGTAGCTGCCATGTGATTCATATCACAATCAATGAATTGAGATCATCTCTTATTTTATCCACTGTTAAATACGATGTTTTTCGCATAAGGAATCAACTGGTCCCTATATTATTTGTTTTAGTCCACATCAGGTCCAGTAGTATAGCTCGAAAAGCTGCAGCTATTGCTTTGGGAATGGGATGCGCTTCTTGAGCACCTAGTATCACACATGGTCGAAGCGTTTCGTGAAAGATATTTTGCTCACACCTTTTCGGGAATTGGTGTGAGAATATTCCGGAGGTAATTACAATTTTGAACGATAGACATTAGTGTGTGTATATCAAGTTTATTTATCTATATGTACGTGTTTACAAGGTTGCCCTGTGATCTGTAATACATGGTTCAAATACATTTTGCAGACATCTTTGTTGACTTCAGATATTACTACGACACAAAGCTGGATGGCTTTGGTTTAAATTATGGATTTGGAGTCTCTGTGTCAGCATTTACTGGAAAAGGGTCAGGTGGTGCTGTATCATAATTTCAGCCTAAAAATTGACTGATGCACTTAGGGACGAGCCAGGAATCCGAATATCGTATGCAGAATCCTTTCTACATAACAGGTTCTTTTACAAGTCAGGTGCTCAAGAATCCTTTACAAGTCAGGGCCAAAACTGTCATTGTCGGATACCATAAGTGAGTTGATAACGTACTTGAACAACAATCTCATTGTTTTATATAAAGTTCAAGTTAGTAAATTAAAAAAAAAAAAAAACTCAAACTTAAAACTGATTGGTTGATGCAATTTATTTGGAGTTGAGCTTAATTTAAATTTAGTGTTTGTATAGCTGGGGCAAACAGGATGAAGATGTTGAATTTACTGTCAACAAAAACTGGAATAAAATATTAAAAATTCAATTTTTTTTAACATAAATTAAAAATCTAGAAGTTTTCTACCAGGGAAGCCAACTGCAAACTACAAACCGGACAAAATCTGCTATTTGACCCAAACACCAAGATCAACAATTATTTTTAGACCAACACACCCAATCACAACAAGTTTGACATATCTTAAACTTTTACCAGATTAGATTTTTATACTCGATGAATAGTTGTAAAATTTTCAATATTCCATTAATCTGTTACAAAGAAATGTATTCAAAAAGAAAGAAAAATATTCATCGCTTACAAAAATACAAGAAAAATAAAAGTTCAACATTTTATTAACATAAGAAAAAAATATAAAGGTGAAGCTATGAAGAAAACCTAAAATTATCAAATATATTTTCCTTTTAAACTTTAACCAGCATATATTAAAAATGTGTTTTGATAAGATGTAAGGTATATACAAACATGGGGCAGCTACCTGAATCAAAAACAATGTTTAAAAAACAAGAAACATACAAACTGTAAAGTCTGTCCCCATTATATAACCTTATAATTTTAATATAGGCCGGGTGAAATAGAGATCTCGTATATTATCACAAGATCTCATTGGATCAGCCATATAAAAATCTGTTTCTGCTATTTTAAAAAGAATGTAAAAATATGTAAGACCTTGATTTTCAGTAGAAACAAAACAGGAGTTTGTTACGACAGTTGAAACCAAGGGATGATTTGTTATATGCCGGCAACGGAACTCATACGACATGTGGCAGTCGCTTGGTTCTCTCAAAAGGCATCTGAATTTTTATGTGTGTTGTAGTTAGTATTTATAGGGTAACCCTAATGGAGGCCCAGTTCTTATTCATGTAAATGGGTTTTTACATAAAGCCTAGCCTTATAAATTGTAATATTATTATTCTCAAGCTTTAAGTTGAGTTATTTGTTTAAGCTCGTTTGTTGAGTTTATAAGTTTGTTAACAAGCTAATTATTTATAGACTAAATTGCAGAAATCGTCTTTCTTTTCGATAGATGTAGGCGTCATTTTCTTGAGAAACTTTTGGTTTAACAACAAGGATTGCCCTTGCGATTTCGTCGAGTCATCAAAACGATCACCTTCCCAAGATTAGAATCGAAATAGAAGAGAAGGCCTTTCTTTTTTGGAATTTACTCTCATTTGAATTAGGCGTCCTCTTTAGCCTTTTTTTCTTCTTTCAGTTTGACCATAATAGTTCTCTTTTGCCCCCTCGTGGAATTTTTTCTGCCGAGTTGTTATCATATTGATTTATCTCTCACATGACACGTGCGAGAAGTATGGTTTGGGGCATTTGAGATTATCGACTACTTTCTTATTGACTTGTAAAAATGTTACTCCTATAAAATAAAGATTCATTTTCCTTTTTGAATTTATGTTATTGATTGCAAGCCAAGTCCATGTAAGAAGGCCCGCTGGATCTATCCAAATGAAAGCGGAAAGCCACTTTCACATGAAATCATGCAAAGGAGATGCGCAACCAGTTAATCATGCAATGCATACCTTGCAACCAATCGGCCAGTCACGCTATCCTTACCTTTCAACCAAACCATTCGATTTTCGCTTCTGCATCTTTGGAAATTTTAACATACTTAAGTCTCTAAGTAGATCTTTTGAAAGGACACAATATATCTTATTAAGCAGCGGGTATACTATGACGATTGTATACAAAATCAACAAACAATTATTTGACATAGATGAATTTGAGGAAAAAGATATTTATAAAATGGAACAAATTAAGAAATTTGTTAACATCCTTAGATGTAGTTAGTTGAACTACATATGAGCCAAGGAGGGGATTGTGTTTTTGGGCAACTATCTTAGCGAGTTGTTATGATATTAATTTATCTCCATCATGACACGTCTGAGAAGTATGGCATGGTTTGGGGCATTTGAGATTTATCGACTGCTTTGAAACAAATTATTATGTGGGTTCGGTTTAGGAAAATGTCAAACCGAGATTGTGATTTGAGATTCCACGTCTAAACCACAAACACTTCACTTCCTTATTAACGTTTATAAAGCTGATAAAATCATACATTTTGCAACTAAAGTTTCTGTTAAATTATAATTGCATCTCAGCTTGTATTATTTTTTCACATTAAGTACATCCCACTCTTAATTTGGGATGGAAACAGAGGATGTTATGATAAGAATAATAAAACACTAAGGCAAATGCTGTAGATACTCCATATACTAATGAAAATAATTAATTATATTCTCTCTACTTCTTAAAAATTCATTATGCTTTACTTAGTATGATTTCAAAAGTCATTCCACTTAATCAAAGGGGAAGCATAATGAGTTTTTATTCATTAGTACATATAGCGGAATGACAACAAAAATCATACTAAACAAAGCAGAATGAGTTTTTCAATAGTAAAGAAAGCATAATGACTTATTTTTGTTTATAAATAGAGTATTTCTTTTTTGCAGAAGTTGTGAATATCGCAATTCATTTGATAGGGCAAAACAACAAAGAACCACCAGAACATTTTTCATAAAGCTTACATATTTGATTCAATAAACAATTATCAGTGTATACAATAAGCAACTATTTCTCATATAACATCTAAGTATCTGTCGGCACAAATGAGTAAAAGACATCTATAACTTCTTCAATGCCAGCGACTACATATATGAGCAGCTTCCATAACCTACAAAAATAATGCAAAAGATATCCAATTAAGCAAACAGATGTGTACATATTGAATACAAATGCGAAATCAACTTTTGGTAAAGTTGGATGACTTACTTGGGTCACTGATAGTCACGAGACCAGAATTTTCAAAATTACAGTTCCAAACGTTTCTTCCTTGGGACTGATAGTAAGAGTTCATAACTATAGAGGCATGGTTGATTAAATTATTGGGGGAATAGCAAGCACCGCCCATTTGAAGGCTACTACAGTCAACTTTTGAGCACACAAAATTTATATTCTCTAATAGAGTCGCTTGGGTCGCCGATGGCTTTGCAACACACCAAGTTTTCTACAATTACAACAAAAGCTCGATCATGGCCAACTTTACATTTTCACAGCAATAAACTAATCATAACACCATCGGTGTTAGTATAGTTACTAATGCAAAGCTAGTTAGTCTTCACGATTTGCATAAATAGTAAAATGAGTAAGATTAATGAGATTAGAAATATTGATTTATATATACCTGAGCATTAAGCACTCTCAAAGTCCCAACTACAGAACAACACATTCAGAAGAATAAAAAGAATTAAGTTTTAATCATAAGTATAGTTTAGTAAACGTTACCAAGAAATGTTAATTTAAAGAAACTCTGAAATGGGAACAACTTGCACTGAAATGTCATTGAGGGGTGTTTCAGTGTTTGGTATTGTGTTTTGAAGTAATTATATGATATGAATAGTGAGAATCATGTGTAACAAATGAGTTGCGAAAGGTAGGTTTTGGATATGTTTATGCTTTTTGAAATCGTGATGATAAAAATTCTTGTAGCATTTATGAATGCACTGCAAAATGATAATCATGCGTAACAAATCAGTGTATGTTGTTATCTGCTCTCAGCTAATCAGAGTTTTCAATATGCACGAGTACTGTAAACTCATTACTTGAAACTTAAAAACGAAAAACATCTCATAATCGGTTTAAAGCACAATTCCAAACAGTCCAACAACACTAGACAAGCGGCCTATACATTTCTTGAGCAGGGGCAAGAAGATAAATTACCTGAAAGGATTGACAGCAGGAGGATGAAAACACAAGCAGATAATTTCATAGCTATTGGATGATGTTTGATCTCCTGTTTTAATGTCTGTATGAGGAACCAAAACATGGTATTTATTAGAAGTCTTGAGGGTGCGTTTGGTATAGGGAATCGGAATGAGGGAATGATATTGGATATGATTGCGAGTGTTTGGTTAAGATATGCATTTTCAAATATGAGAATGAAAGATATATGTTATCCATACTCCATAGTAATCACAAGGGCAAGGTATGAAACTTTCATACTTGAAGGCCCTAGATTATATCCAAACTCATACCCATTGTGATTCATTGCTACATACCAAACGCTCCCTAAGAAAAAGGGTCTGTAGATTTCAATTATTTTACTTTACACCTCCATTTGTTCCAAATGTATTTTACCCATGCATAAATATTGGCACTTTTTATGAGATTTAATCTCATTCACTTTTAGACCATAATGTTTCTGAGAAAGAAAGCAACGTTAATATTGAGTATGCATCAAATTTCATTTTTATGGGTATATGCATGTCAATTTTTATGGGTATAAGTTATGTTTACTCTCGGATATGAAATCAGAGAATGTTGTATAAAGCTCTGTCAGCAAATAGCTTTCCGGGACATCGAAGACCAACTGAAGATAAACTTGACCTCGTTGATGCGGTGTCAGCGAGTAAAGTACACGAGCTGAAAACAACATTCGAGTCACTGGGATCCGACAAAGTCTTACTGACTCAATATACTCTTTCAAATTCAGACTTTAATTATAAGTGGGAACTTCCTAAAACACTAACAAAAGTACCCCACTCTTAATTTGGGATGCAAACACGGGATGTTACGATAAGAATGATAAAACACTAACAACAGTTGCGAATTAGAAATATTGCATTTGATAGGGCAAAACAGCAAAGAACCATCACCCCCAACATTTTTTCATAAAGCTTACATGTTTGATTTAATAAAGTATCAACTATAATGAGAAACTATTTCTCATATAAAATCTATGTATCCGTCGGCCCATACGAGGACAAAACATCTATAACTTCTTCAATGCCAACCATCTACATATATGAGCAGCTTCCATAACCTACAAAAATAATGCAAAGAAATCTATTTAAGCACACAAATGTGTACATATTGAACACAGATGTGAAATAAACTTATGGTAAAGTTGATGACTTACTTGGATCACTGACAGTCGTTAGACCCGAATTTTTGAAATTACAGTTCCAAACGTTTCTTCCTTGGGACTGATAGTACGCATTCATAGCTATAGAGGCATGGTTGATTAGATTATCGGGGGTATAGCAAGCACCACCCTTTTGCAGACAACTACAGTCAACTTTTGAGCACGCGAAATTTATATTCTCTAAAAGAGTTGCTTGGCTTGCTGATGGCTTTGCAACACACCAAGTTTTCTACAATTACAACAAAAAACCATGCCCAACTTTAGCACATTTTCACAGTAATAAACTAATCATAACACCTGTCTTTTTTAGTATTGTTACTAATGCAAAAGCTTAAGTTAGCCTTCGCGATTTGCATAGAAAATAGTAGAATGAGCAAGACTAATGAAAAATTAGAAATACCTGAGCATTAAGCACTCTAAAAGTCCCAACTGCAGAACAATACATTCAGAAAAATAGAAAGAATTAACATTTAACCATGAATGTTAGTAATGCTTATCAATTATCAATAAATGTTAATGTAAAGGAAAATCTGAAATGTCAATAAAGGATGTTTTGGCATTGTGTCTTTAAGTAATTCTATGATATGAAATAATGAGAATCATGTGTCACAAATGAGCTGCGGAATGTAGTTTTTGGATATGTTTATGCTCTTTGAAGATGTAATGATAGAATAAATTGTCACATTTATGAATGTACATGCAAAATAAAGGACTACTAAATAATCTCATACTCATATTCAGTGTATGCTGTTATCTACTCACAGGCTCACAGCTAATCAAAGTTTCAATATACACGAGCTACTGTAAACTCATTACTTGAAACTTGAAGATGAAAACATCTCATTATCGGTATCAAAACACCATGCCAAACAGTCCAACAACACTAGACAAGCTGCCTAATACATTTCTTGAGCAGGGGCAAGAAGATACACTACCTGAGAGGATGGACAGCAGGAGGATGAAAACAGAAGCAGATACTTTCATAGCCATTCGATGATGTTTGATCTCCTGTTTTGATGTCTGTATGAGGAACCAAAAACACGGTATTTATTAGAAGTCTTGAGGGTCTAAACGAAAAATATATAAAGATAAAAGAATAAAAGAAAAAGGGTTTGTAGATTTCAATTATTACTTTACAGCTCCATTTGTTCCAAATATATGCACCCATGCATAAATATTGGTACTTTTTATGAGATTTAATCTCATTCACTTTTAGACCATAATGTTTCTGAGAAAAGAAAGCAACTTTAATATTGGGTATGCATCAACTTTAATTTCTATGGGTATATGCATGTCATGGTCCATTGTATGTAGGTTGTTCATTAACCAGTATATAATCAATAAGTTATAAGTTCTTAAAGAAATATATATGGAGATGCAAAAAATAGTAACAGTGGGATGCCAAGTAACAAGGTGAATTGAATTGAGATCCACAATAATATTGATGAATTTGATGTACTTTAAAAGGAAAAAAGAGATTGGGGAACTTTAGGTCATGTGAGTTTAGGAAATCTAAAAGAAGTACTTCAATTCAAAGCCATGTGCCTTCTACATCAAAGTTCATCCTAGGTTGCTTAAAATCATTGATTATGTATATAAAATATATAGTAGTATTTTCTCTTAATCTTTAGATTTCAAGATTATTTGGTTAGGCTAGCCCCAGTAAGGAACCCCAATCTCCTTCATTTTCCCTGCCACGCCAGCCTTTCTCCAAATGATTCTTCAAGTTTTTATTGTGCCTCTAGTAAGTATGGTCAAGTTCTTTTTTTATTTTAAAAAAAAAAAATTTAACATAAAATAAAATTTCATTAATCATATTAAAACGTTACATAAATAAAAACGATACGAAATACATAAATCATAAATCTAATCAGAATGTTCCCCGCATGCAGAGTCATACGAGGGAGTACGAGAACGAAAGCAAATCCCTCTGCCGGAGCCAAATCTTCCCTCGTCTACACCATCGCCTTTGTTCTCCGATAGCTCCAATTGATTGGTGCCGATGTTGTTCGTTATCATCGAACACACCGCCACAACTTGTCGCAAGAACCTCGCGATCTTTATGGGCTTGATCTTCAAAATTTGTCGATCACGCTTTTCTTTTCAGAGTAATGTCGTTGCAACTCTGGTAGTTTTGTCTCATTTGTTGCTTCTCTTCACCGCAATCAAACAATTCGATGACGCCTTATAATAAAGCGTTTTTTCGAGCCTCATCGCCGATATTCAGCATTGATTTTGAACGTCTTAATTTGCATATCTTCAACTTTAACGGAATGGGGAGACGCCATATTAAATCTTGTGTTGAGAAGTATTTTGAGTTTGAATTGTGTGAAATAGATTTGTGGATTGAAGTGTGTTTGTATTGTGTATTTATAGGGTAGGATTTTTTTTCAAACGTTTAATTTGAAATAAGCTTTGAATTCGATCGTGATACACGATCTATTTGATTGCCGACGATTTGTCCACAAAGTTAGCAAGATCGATACAAATCGATCGAATTACACTCGATCGACTACTCGATTTGTATCGTTGGGGCTAGCCTTAGTTACAGTAAAGACTCTGATTTCTAATACCTTGGTATTATAAGAGCATCCACAACTAATGCATTGAGTTATTTATGGTTTAATATATTGTCACGTCAGTGCTCTAATTAAATCCTTCAAACTCAAATAGTTTGTTATCTCTCAATATATAATAATAATAACTAGGTATCTAAATCTCACAATTGATGAAAACATACTTCTTTTTCTAACAATAGAACGGTTACTAAATTGAGCTAACCCGAGTCTTAAGTTTGGAAATAAATGCTCAAAAGACAAACTTGAGTTAAGCTTTAGATTTATAAGTCAAGCTTGAGCTCGGCATAGTGTTAGCATGGCTCGGCTAGGCTCGACTCAGTTACATGTGATGACATGACGTTATGGTCCAAACTCTCCCCACCTAAGGGGTGTTTGGCTTGGCTTAACTTATGGAATTTGCAAAAAAGTATATCTAAGGTGCTTTTGCAAAAGGTCCTTTTGGTCTTTTAAAAAACTAATAAGCACTTCAAGGAAGCTTAACAAAATACTTATCAAGACTCTCTTCTTAGCTCATTCGTAACCACTTCAAGTAGGCTTAACACAACCTCTCTTCACAACTCATTCGTACAAACATGTAGCCCAGTAAATAAAATAAGGGAGCAAACCATCCACTTTTAACATAATATGGTTTCCTGAACATCAAGATAACTAACCACGTAAAAAAAATACATTACTACAAATACCATTAAAAAAAAAAAAAAAGTAACTCCCAATACCGTCGTCCACGGGTTATGGGGGAGGTTAAGACGAGATGCCTTACCCTTACTTGAGGTAGAGGTTGCTTCCGATTTACCAAGGTAGAAAAAGACCTCCGCCTTACCAAGTGGGTGAGGATCGTAACATCGACCTCTGCATATCTCCAGAGGCTAAAGTGTTAACCACTGATCCAACCTCTTTTCATTACTACAAATACCAACCATAACCTTAACTCCATAAGAGCTATGGTCACAATGTCAATAAACTTAATAATAAAGTGTTTACTACATGACATTGCGTTAGATATGATCATCTATCTAGCCGAGCGCCACCAACCAGCGCGGTTACTGGAAGTCAGTCGTTTAAAATTGGTTTCGACACGCATGAACTTTAAGAATAGAGTTAATTACACAAATGGTCACTGTGGTTTGTTGGATTTTTCACTTTCAATCACTAAACTTATTTTTTGACTGATTCAGTCATTGTGGTTTCTTGTTATTACGGATCCAATCCAAATCCGTATGAAATGACCAAAAAGCCCTTGTCACCTTCTTTTTCAAATGAGTTAATTACATAAATGGTCACTCTAGTTTTCAAATGACAATTAAGTAACGGACGTTAGTCCTTTATACTAACGGTCGTTAGTAAATAACCGAAAATTATGTTTTCTTACGTTTTCATCCATTTTATTTATCGCCGCTTTTACACATTTTCTTTTACTACGTTGCATTGTTCGCTTTTACACCTTTTCATTCTACGTTTTACGCGTTTTGTCCGCTTTTACATATTTTTTACACGTTGCCCGCTTTAGCACGTTTTTCATCTTTGCACGTTTTTGTCCATTTATATACGTTTTCATATGTTTTACACCTTATAGTCAGTTTTTACACGTTTTTGTCTGCTTTTACAAGTTTTCATCCGTTTTTACACGTGTTTGTCTGTTTTTACATGTTTTCGTCTGTTTTTACACGTCTTCGTCCATTTTACGTCTTTTACGCTTTTGTTTTTACATGTCTTACATTCGATTTTTACGTTTTCGTCCATTTATATATCGCGCATTCGTTTTGCACGTTTTCTGCGTTTTTCCGTTTTCATCCGCTTTTACTGTTTTCCTCCTGTTTTACACATTTTCATATAAAAATTGACGAAAACGTGCAAAAACGGACGAAAACGTATAAAATGGACGAAAACATGTAAAACGGACAAAAATGTGTAAAAACATACGAAAGTATGTAAAACAAACGGCGTAAAATGCACAAAACATGTAAAATGGATGAAAACTCAGAAAACTAAAACGTAAAATGAACAAAAATGAGTTAAAACGGACGAAAACGTGTAAAAATGGACGAAAACATGTAAAAAGGGCAAAAATGAGTAAAAACGGAAGAAAACGTCTAAAAACGGACGAAAACGTGCAAACACGAATGAAAACGTATAAAATGGACAAAAACGTGCAAAAACAGATGAAAACTTGTAGAAACATATAAAGACTTGTAAAATTGGACGAAAACGTGTAAAAACGGACGAAAACAAGTAAAATGCGGTAAAAGCGAGTAAAAACACGGATGAAAATGTGTAAAACGGACAAAAATGAGTAAAACGTGAAGAAAACGTCTAAAAAAAGCACAAAACATGCAAAAGCGAATGAAAACGTTTAAAATGGGGAAAAAAGTGTAGCCAAAAGAAAAGCGTGTAAAATAAGCGTAAAAAGCGAATGAAAACATATAAAATGGACAAAACGCAAAAGCGGACAAAACGTGAAAAATCTACGGAAACATGTAAAACGGCGAGCGTGTAAAACGCGTAAAAAAACGAAAACATGTAAAATGGACGAAAAACGCAGTAAAAACGACGAAAGCGTATAAAACGGAAGAAAACGATGTAAAACCTATTTATAAGGTGTAAAATAGACGAAAACATAAGAAACCAAATTTCGATTATTTACTAAACACCTAGTTTAAAGGACTAACGATGGTCGCTACTTAATTGTCATTTTGAAAACCACAAAGTGACCATTTATATAATTAACTCATTTGAAAAAGAAGGTGATAAGGGCTTTTTGGTCATTTCATACGGATTTGGACTGGATCCATAATAACAAGAAACCACAATAACTGAATTAGTCAAAAAAAAAGTTTACTGACTGAAAGTAAAAAATCTAACAAACTACAGTGACCATTTGTGTAATTAACTCTTAAGAATATATTCAATGCAAACATGACAAGACATCAAAAGTAAAAAATATTATTCGAGCTTTCAATAGATGCTTACCTTATTCAACATGATGAAGTCGTCAAGTCGATAGCAAATCTTCACAGTTAAAATAAAAAATAAAAATAAAAAAACCCCTTAGATACCACTACAGTTTATGTACTAAAAAACTTTTGAATGAATTTAAATAGGAAAGTTGTTTTATTTTGGATATCATTATTTTGGTGCTTACTAAAGGAAAAATCCCACCATCCATCTAGTTTAATATAATGGTAAGGATTAACTTAATATTTAATATGTAAACCTAAGTTCATGTCTTTTTTTCTCATTTTTCTTTGTCTTTTTGTATTTCTTATTTATTCACAATTTTGTTTTGTCTTTTCTTTTAATTCACATTTTTTTATTTTAATTCAAGTTTTCTTTTGTTTTTTTTTAATTCACGTTTTTTCTTCGCTTTCATACTTTTTCTTACATTTTCGCGTTTCAACGTTTTACACGTCCGCTTTGATCGTATTATTCGTCCGTTTCTTACGTTTTCATCTTCGCCATACGTTTTGTCAATTTTCTTTCGCCTTATCCATTTCAGAGCCACCGTTGGAACAAGCGTAATGGCATTTGGCGATGTTACAAAAAGTTTTCATACGTTTTCATCCGTTTCTTACGTTTTCATTTGTTTTCTTACGCTTTCACCCATTTTGTATGTTTTATAATACGTTTCGTTCGTTCAGCCGTTTTCATGATAGCCGGGTTTTAGTCCATTTTCATAGGTTATCTTGTTTTCTCCCGTCATACGTGTTTTACACTTTTTATCGTTTTGTCGTCCGCTTTCATACATATTCGATCCGTTTAAATTTATGTTTTTTGACATTCCGTTTTAAATGTTTTCAACCGTTTTCAGACGTTTTCATACGTCTCTGAATATCACAAGTGATATTCAGAATATCACAAGTGATTTTCAATTGATGTTTTGTACCATGAAAATCACAAGTGACATTCAGAATATCACAAGTGATATTTAGAAAATCACAAGTGATAGATATTCAGAAAATCACAAGTGATATCCAAAAAATCACAAGTAATATTCTGAATATCACTTGTGATATTCAGAAACGTATGAAAATGGACAAAAACATAAGAAAATAGACAAAAACGACGAATACGTACGTATGAAAACGGATGAAAACGTAAGAAAATCACAAGTGATATTCACAATATCACAAGTGATATTCATAAAATCACAAGTGATATTCAAAATATCACAAGCGATATTCAGAAAATCACAAGTCATGTTCTTAATATCACTTGTGATATTCAGAAATGTATGAAAACGGATGAAAACATAAGAAAATAGACAAAAACGTAAGAAAATGGACGAATACGTATAAAACTAGACAAAAAGGTATGAAAGTGTAAAAACATGTTTGAAAACGGACAAAAACGTATGAAAAATGGACGAAAACGAAAGAAAACGAACAAAAACGTAAGAAAACGGACGAAAGCATATGAAAATGAACAAAAATGGGTGAAAATGTAAGAAAACGAATGAAAATGTTTGAAAGCGTAAAAACACGTATGAAAACGAACGAAACGAAAGAAAACGGATGAAAACGGACGAAAACGAACGCGGTATGAAAACGGACGTAAACGGGCGAAAACATAAGAAAACGGATGAAAACATATGAAAACTGTGGAAAACTAGAAGGGGGGTTGAATAGTTTTGCCGATTTTAAGTTAGTTTCAAAAACTTTAAATTCGATGTTATGTGAAATCGTATGGATGAAGAGAAAGTATAGATCTAAAAGTAATGCAAGTAAAAGCAAAGTAAAGTAAAGGATAGAAATGACATTAACTGATTTATAGTGGTTCTGGCTACAAGGATACCTTCTTCTACTCCACTCCCTATCACCTACTCGAGAGTTCAAGCACTATGTCAACAAACTCCTTCAACTTGGCGGAGAAGCCTTCACAACGTTGCTTACACTTTTTCCGGTACAAAGCTAAATACCGAGTCCGTAACATGGAGGACCAAACCAACACTACTATAACACAATAAATATGTGAAATATGAAATACAATATTAGATGTATGTTTTGAAAGCATAAGTTTTACTTCTTCTCCCCCTTTTTGTCGAAACAAAAAGTGACCCTAATGAAGAAATAAAGTGTGGAAAAATAGTCCATGTATCTCTAACTCCCCCTTGACGGTAGCTCCCCCTAGAATGGGGCGTCAAGTGAGAAAATATAAAAACCTACAAGAAAAAGGTTAGTAGTAACATAAATAATCTTGTGATTGATGAGAAACAAGATTGGGATCCAATGTATGTAAACAAAGCCTTGTAATAACAAAATGTAGTGGTATTTATGCCACATACAAACATGTAAAACTAAGAACAAGACTTGTTCTAACGAAAATGACTCAAAAATAAAAAAAATAAAATGGTTCTTTCCATGCTTGCATAGGGTTACGGATGGAAGTTTTGGTGAGTGATGATGTTGATGCGATTAAGGATGAGGTCAAGTGTGAGTCGCATCTCTTCCCTAATTTCTATTGCAAGATCCCTAGTGGATTGGCAATGTTCACAATGTAAATGATGTGGGTAATGTGTGCGGAAGTTTTCCGGGTTAGTTTGATTTGTGAGATGCGGAAGTTGTGGTGGAAAAGTTGGAAAATATGGATCAAAATCCGGAATGTTTGGAAGTGGTGGTGGAAAAGAACCTAGATGTTCTTGTAAAAGAATGGGAGCTAAGGGTGGTGAAATTACAAGATCATTGTAAATTGTGTTTGGAGATGTGGGAGGTGTTAAAAAGACTAGTTCTTTGGGTTGGTTTGTTGGGATCTTGTTGGAGTCTTAAAGAGTTCCAATAGAGTGACTTTAGGTGGAGACTTGATAGGTGATGATGGTGGTGTGCTTGTTAGAGATGAGGGAGGTGCTACTATGGAACCATTTGGTGGTGAAAGAGTAGTTGGTGATGAACCATTTGATAATGGTTTGGCTAAACAACAAGGCCGGATGCTAATCCGTGCGGTTTGTCTAGATTTGGATGGTGGTACTACGGAAGGTGGTAGGACAAAATTTTGGATTTATTGAAAGGGATTGTTTGCACTAGGTGATTCATCTATGTTGGAAGATCTTTTGGATGACATGATGATGGTTGTTTGTGAGGTTGAGAGTGATGAAGATGCAAGCATTTTGGGAACCCTATTTATAGAAAAATAATGCATTGTAATCAATGCTTGACCCAAAATGTGGACTAAAATCTAATGATTATATATGAATTTAAGGCATGTGATCATGAGAACACAAGCATTAAGTAACATATTCATAAGTAAAAAGTGTAAAATGATGAAAATATAGAGGTTTTTAGCCAAAGTGAGAAAAATAGAAGAGAATTTCAAACTTCTGTCTCACGGATCCTTCCCTTGAGAGAACCGCCCGTTAATGCGGGATCCGTGGTAAATCGGGTGACTCGAGCAAATTAAAATTTTCCTTTTGGAAACATTTGTGCCTAGTGTGTGCCTATATGCAAACCATTTGGAGTTGCGGTTATCTCGACTCTAAAAAGAAAATAAAAATAGACTAGAAGTGAAAAAAACATACTATTATGTGAGATAACCCGAGTGCTCCTAATTCATTTTTGCAAAAATGAATGTACCCAAAAACACATATTAGTTATGTGTTCTCTTTAGCATTCAAAAGACATGCAATGAAAACGGGTTTTTACTTTGTATTAATAATGAAAAAAGAGGTTTGTCCTAGACGTGAGAATTAGCTTTTATGAAAGTGATAAGGGAAGAAGTATCCTTTTAGAAAGCATTTTGAAAAAGTTTCTTTGTTTGAAGAAAACGTTTATCCTTAAAAAAATAGGTATGAAATTACATGTTGTAAATGAAACTTACCTCGAAAAGTAAAAGAAAATTATGAAAGTACGAGTTGTAAATAAAACCTATCTTGGGTTTTGAAAATTCCCGTATTGTTTTTGAGTTGTGTGTGAAATAGAGATCCTAGACTCAGAAAGAAGAAGGCTAGTGTTTACATACCTTGTAGAGTTAAAAAAAAAAAAAAAAAAAAAACTATTTACGACGATTGTTCCATGAGACCAAGACCAAGATGAAGTAGGTTGAATTGTTCCCGCTTCAATGGTTTGGTGAGGACGTCGGCTATGTTGTCTTCGGATGCTACCTTCTCAATAGAGATGTTCCCCTTTGAACATTGTCTCTTAAGAAGTGATGACGAATCTCTATATGCTTGGTGTGAGAGTGCAATACCGGATTCTTGCTTAAGTCGATGGCACCTTTGTTGTCACATAGAATGGCTATGTCACTTAGATGAATGTCGTAGTCAACTAACGCTTGTTTCATCCATAGTGCTTGTTGGCATGCTTTGCCGACGGACATATTCGCCGGTTGTTGATATGGCCAACGCCGTTTGCTTCTTTGTGAACCAAGATGTTAAACAACCTCCTATAAAAGTACATACACCACTTGTACTCTTTCGGTCAACATAATCACCTGCATGGTCAGGATCTGCATATACAATTGTTTCTACTCCCATACCCTTAGGATACCATAATCCTAATTGAGTCGTACCTTTAATGTATCTAAATATTCTTTTGACCGCTTCTAGATGTGATGTTTTAGGATCTTCTTGAAACCTAGCACATAGAAAAATACTAAACATGATATCCTACCACTAGCCGTGAAGGTAGAGAAGACTACCAATCATGCCATGATATTTTGTGTTATCAACGATTCACCCGCCTTCATCTATTGTAAGCTTAGTGTCGGATGACATTGGTGTTCTTATGGGTTTTGACTCTTCCAATCCAAATTTCTTTAACATCTCTTTTATGTATTTAGATTGATTAAAGAAGATACCATCTTCTACTTGTTTGATTTGTAGACCAAGAAAGAAACTTAGTTCTCCCATCATACTCATCTCGAAATCGTCATGCATGATTTTAGAGAAATCAATCACACATGTCTTGACAAGTAGATCCAAATATAATATCATCCACGTATATTTGAACAATGATTATATGTGATTCCTTTTTCTTAGTAAAAAGTGTATTATCAACTAACCCCATGGTGTAGTTGTTTTTGATTAAAAATGACTTGAGTCTATCATACCAAGCTTTTAGGGCTTTGTAGAAAACTAGAAGGGGGGTTGAATAGTTTACCGATTAAAAACTTTGTTTTGAAACTTATTGAAAGATCAATTGATATTGATCTTGAGTATGTTAATGAAATATGCAAGCAATATGTAATGAGTAAATAAGGAAAGAAATGATCAAACCACAACAAGTTGTTTATAGTGGTTCGGCCTACAAGGACTCTTTTTCCTTGCCCTACTCCACTCCCCGAGTCTCACACTCGAGAGTTTAACTTCACTAGTCAACAAGCTCCTTTCCGACACTAAGCTAGATGTCGAGTTCTTTCCAAGGGTACAACTACTCCCACACACAATGTATTTTGAGGACTAAAATACTAACCACTCACACTCACAAGATTATGATGGTTTGATACAACAATGAAGTATGAATCAACACTAGATCATACAACACTAAACAAACAAGACTTCCAACTTCTCGTTGAAGCTTGAATATGACTTGATCTTCTTTGCTACAAAAGAGATCACTAATATGATATGAACCTGAGTTAGAAGGGTTAGAGAGAAGATATGTATGAGAGTATGTTAGAAAGGGATGAAAACTACTTGGCTTGGCATTGCTATTTATAGCCAATTTGGACAGATGAGCGTCCACGGACCACGGAACCCTTAAAAGGGTTCCGCCCGTGTACCAAATTGGTACCGCCGGACAGTCAAGATATCAAATCTTGTCTAAAGTCAACTCTATCTAAGTAAGATTGTGCAAGATATGAAGAGTACAAATCTTCACAAAATATCTAATGGAATCTTCCAATGATCTCCATGATGTAATACATGATGTCAAATGTTGTATTACTATTAATAGAAATATGCAAATGCTTAAGTAGTGTTTGGTTTTAAGAACCTAACACATTCTACAAACTATTATCATACATAATGATTAGAGTCATATCAAGATGTTACTAATCATAAATGTAAATGCTTGAATGATGAATATATTGTTTAAGAAAGCTTGTTTTAATATCTAATAAACTTGACAAGCTTTAAGCTTTTATAAATTAAATTTACTTTTGTCGTTAACAAAACTTAGGCAAAGATCAAAAATATAAATAACGTTTAATGACGATATTTGTATTAACAATCTCCCCTTTTGTTGAGGACAAAATATAAATTTTATTTTTATAAAAGAAACAAAGTTTGTACAAGAGTTATAAAAATATTAGTTTTAGAACTTGAAAAGGAAATGATAATGCAAGTGTATGAAATTTGACTTTTTATGAAAGTCAAAAAATTCACTAGTTGATGCATGATGTTGACTTTTTCAGAAAGTCAAAGTATGCAGTTTGACTTTTCAGAAAAGTCAAATATAAATAATTTCAAAGTTCTATATTTTCTCCCCCTTTTTGTCTCAACAAAAAGAAGAGGCTATGCGGAATGTAATGAGCCCGAGCTATTATCTCCCCCTTGTTCAAAGCTCCCCTTAAATTGGGTGCTTTTGTGGGAAGATACATGGATTGTGAAAATAAAAAAAAAATTGTTAGTAATAATGATCATTCACAAGTATTTCCAAACACTATGTAATGACACCAACAATATAAGAAACAACATTCATTAGTTAAAATTTTTCATGAGTAAAGATCATGAAAAGAGAACACAATGATGTGTTTCTAGTACAAGAAAATGAAAATTATCCAAAAAAAATAAAAGAAAGACTATTTTAAAACCATCCTAAAGTGATGGTGGATGGGAAAGAGCGTTGAGACGCTCAAGAATGTGGTTGAGGATGAACCTCATTTCTTCGTGGAAGTCATGGACCATAATCCGGGTCCGTTCCACGGTTTGACCCGTTTGCTCACAAGTAGAGCAACCATGCCTTGGAGGGTAGAAAGTTTGCGGAGGTTGTGGTGGTGGAATGGTGGATGTGTTGGTGGTGTTGGGGATGTTTGGAGTGGTCATGATGGATGCAAGCAAAGCACTTTGCATTTGCATTGTCTCACTTAAGTGAGAATCCACCATGCCTTTGAATTGGTGGAGGTTGTGGAGTTCGGCTTGAATCTCCTCTCTAGTGGGATTGTCATCCCACATGCTCTCCGGAATGTCCTCAATATGAGGGGACATTGATGATGGAAGTGGATGATTCCCGTATAAAGGACCATGAATGTCCTTGTGAATGGGGTGGAAAAGGAGAGGTCTTGGCCCTAATGGGGCGTTTGGGTCAATGGATGACCGAGGTGATTCATGAGCGATTCGCTCAATGGTGCCAAAGGATGGCAATGGTGGTGGATGACTTGGCCTAGGAGGCAAGTCTTCCAAGTCCTCTAGGAAAGGATTTGGTGATGTTGGTGGAGTTGAAAATAACTCCATGGGAGTGAGAGTGGGAGACCTTGGTGAAGGTGGTGAGGGTGTTTTGGATGTTTGGATGGGTGCCGGTGGAGGTGAAGTAGGTGTTTTTGTTGGTGGTGGAGTGGTGATCACAATGTGTGATGAAGTAGGTGTAGCTAAGGTAAGGTGTGTATCATCTCTAATGGGAGATGAGATTGTGAGTGGTGAAGATTCGGATGATGAGCTAAGATTGACAAAACAACAAGGCCTTACGCTCATTCTAGCGGTTTTCTTGCAAGGTTTTGGTGATGATTTAGTCATTTTAACTTGGGTTTTGATTTGCTAGATAGTAATGAGAATGAAGAAGGTGTGAGGATGATCATGGTAAAGCCTTTCAATTTATAGAGGTAAGAAATTGTTGAGAAAGGTTTGATTTGATGTTGAACCATTGAAGAGATGAGGTTCCTAATGATTTGGAAGTGGGTTGAATGCTAGTCATATCACCCAAGTCAATCCATACAAAGAAGATGGAGTGAAGAAGAAAAGATATGCAATAAATGTGTTCTAGTGAGTGGAATTTCCTAATATTCAGATTACCCACGGATTTGAAGGTACCAAAATTTGGTTCCTTCCTTTATGCCAAAGGGCTCCTTGGGTGGATTTTTCAAATTTTTGAATTTTGGTGGGAAATGGATTTCTTATATCCCTTAGTGAATAATACTAGTTCTAATAACAGTATAAACTAGTTAAGGTTGATTTTAAGTGATGGAAGATAATTTGGAATCACGAAAGAGTCGAAATTCAGAAAATTACCTGGAGGATCCACGGCACCAAAATCATACACGACGGAACCCAAAAAGGGTGCCGTCTGGTCCGCCTGTACAGATATGGCGGTACCAAATTACATAAAGGACGGTACCAAAATAATGGTGCCGTCGATCCGTGGAGTCTTGAAATTTGGACAGAATGTTTTTTAAAACTCAAATTTCGAAACCTGAAATTTTTCTCAAAAACTGTTATACTAAACATTTCTAGTTAGGAAAAGTAAATAACACATATGTAAACATAGTGGAGCATAGATTTTGAGCAAGGCTTATTGATTTTCACAATATAGTGAAAATGGGTAAAATTTGATAGCATACTTGTGCTATCCCCTGCATGAGATTGTTAGCATACACCATTGTTTTAAGTTATATTATCATCCTACATAATAAAACAACTAAATAGTATCAAACATTAATGATAATGCATTGTTCCAAACACTCCTTAAAGTACCCTTATTTGTCCAATTTCTTGTAAATCTTGTTCATCATCCTACCAAGGCACTTGAACATTCCCTTAGTTTGCTTGAATTCTGCTGATTCATTCTCAATCTCGGGAAGAGATGCGTAATACTCATGAGGTGGAAGATGAGAGCTTGGAAGACCATCCTCGGAGCTATTTGATGATGATGATGAAGGAGTTGGAGGTTTAGCTCTCTTGCCTTTAGTCTTAGCAACTCGATCATCACTCAAAGGTACAAAGATGTGAGGGATGAGTTCATAGTGAAGGTGCATTCCTTTTGGGGTTGGTGGAATTGGAGCGAAGTTTCTATAGAGACGGGTGAGAAGCATCCCGTATGGAAGAGCAACGGATCCTTGAGTTGGAATATCAATCATTCTCCTAGCTATGTAGTAGGCTAAGTTGAATGGTTGTCTGGTGGACAAGTTGTAAAGCATGTGACAAAGACAAGCGTTTATGTGATCCCTATTCCCTATGGTGCTAATGACGTTTGCTCTAAGTAACTCCTCCCATTTCTTAAATTCATGCTTAAGTTCATTGAGCTCCATTCCATATGGATCTCGGTCTACCTCTTTTCCCTTTCGGGTTACTCGGGTTGTATCCGGTTTTGGGTTAAAAAGGTGTTCACGGATGACATCCTTATCGGCTAAACGGGTTATGTAGGGAAGAGAGCGGTCATTGATTGCATCAAGGGCGGTGAGTGACCACTTATCCGTGTAGACACAAGTTCCTCGGTTGGGAATTCCTAGTACTCTAGCAAATTCACTTAAAGTGATGGTGTAGTCATTTTGGTTGATTCTAAAGCTAAGACAAAACTCATCATCTTCATCACTAAAACCGGTCACACTAGCATAGAATTCTAACACAAACCTAGGACAAATTGGTTCATCAATGTCAAGAAGACAATCGAATTGAATGGCGGCTAGTTCTTCACGAAGATTGGTATGCTCAAGGAAGGATGAGTGAATGGTTCTACCCTCATGGAAATACCTTGATTCTAGACCCCTAAATATTTCTACTTGTTCCTTGGTGAGTCCTTTGGTTTTGTGGTGTTTGGGAATGTAGTTAAGAGTGTCTTTGTGATCATAGAATCTTGCGGCTACCATGGTTATTCCTAAGGACAAGAGTTAACATGTTAAAAAAATTAAGATAAATTTTAACGTTTTTGATTCTAGTGTGTGCCTATATGAAAACAATTTGGAGTTGCGGTTATCTCGACTCATTTTATGCACAAAATGGTTTTAGTGGAGTGTTTGGCAAATACCATGAGATAACCCAAATGCTCCTAATTCAATGTGGCTATATTTGAATATACCCAGGAGTGCATATTAGTTATGCAATACCTTTAGTATTCAAGAGCATGCAAGTGATGAAAATTTAACGTTTCTATTTGTATTAGCAATGAAAGAATGTTTTCCTACAAGTGAGAAGCTTTTCAAAACTTTTGACATGGGGTGTTTGGTTGTTTGAATAAGGCCTTATATTTATTATCTATCAATTAGTGGGAAACATGATTTGTTTATGCAATATGATAATGTAGTACCTAATTTGAATGACTAGTTATGCAATTTGCCAATTGAATTCATATTTGGTATTAAAGCATACATAAAACCCCATGTAATGATTTGTGATAGTTTTGTGCATAAATAAGAATCCTAGACTCCGAATTAAGAGATGAAATGTAGTTAGGATACTTACAATGATGTTATCTTCAGTGATTAGTGAGTGGGAAGATGACAATAATGAGCTTGGTTTAAGTTTTACACGTTTTGGTAAAGTGGGTTGTGAGGAGGAAGATGTTATGTATAAAGCGTTTTGCTTTCAGAGACACCACGGACGACGGCACCAAATTTTGGTTCCGTCCGTGTTGTCGTTGGTGCCGTGGCTACAAAGAGTAAACAAGACAAAATTGTTTTGGTTTGACTATTCTAATGTTTTAGGCTATGTTTATCCTACATGTTTGGTTCCATTAACCCTAAACCAAGTCTAAGAAGATTAAAAGGTTCTCGTTTAAGAGGTTTAGTAAAGATGTCGGCAATGTTGTCGGAGGATACTTCTCGATTGAAATGTTTCCCTTTTGAACATTGTCGCGAAGAAAGTGATGACGGATTTCAATGTGCTTTGTACGAGCATGTTGAACGGGATTCTTGCTGAGATCGATGGCTCCTTTGTTGTCGCAAAGTATCACAATGTCGTTGAGATGAATTCCGTAGTTCACGAGAGCTTGCTTCATCCAAAGAGCTTGTTGACATGCTTTTCCGGCTGAGACGTATTCACTGTAGTAGAGATGGCTAAAGCCGTTTGCTTCTTTGCAAACCATGAGGTGAGACAATGTCCAACAAAAGTGCAAATACCACTTGTACTTTTTCTATCGACATAATCACCGGCATGATCCGAGTCGGCATACACTATGGTTTCTATACCCGTTCCTTTGGGATACCATAATCCTAAACACGTTGTTCCCTTAATATATCTAAAAATCCTTTTTAATGCTTCTAAGTGTGATGCCTTTGGGTTTTCTTGAAAGCGAGCACATAGACAAACACTAAACATAATGTCGGGTCTACTAGCCGTAAGATAGAGTAGGCTACCAATCATTCCTCTATATTTAGTGTTATCTACGGATTCACCTTCTTCGTCCTTGATGAGTTTAGTGTCCGAGGACATGGGTGTTTTAGTTGGTTTGGAATCTTCAAGACCAAATTTCTTAAGCATGTCTTTTATATATTTAGATTGGTTAAAGAAAATACCATCTTCTAGTTGTTTAATTTGAAGTCCTAGAAAGAAGTTTAACTCACCCATCATACTCATTTCAAACTCGTCATGCATGATTTTAGAGAAATCATTACATAATTCTTGACAAGTTGATCCGAATATAATGTCATCAACGTATATTTGAACAATAATAATTTGTGATTCCTTTTTCTTGGTAAAAGAGTATTATCTACTAATCCCATAGTATATTTGTTATCAATAAGAAAAGTCTTAAGACGGTCGTACCAAGCTTTAGGTGCTTGTTTAAGGCCATATAATGCTTTCTTGAGTTTGAAGACATGATGTGGTTTCTCAAAGTCGGTAAAACCGGAGGTTGAGCAACATACACTTCTTCGTTAATAAACCCATTAAGGAAAGCACTTTTAACATCCATTTGAAATAATTTAAAATCATAAGCACATGCATAAGCAAGTAATATTCTAATAGATTCAAGTCTAGCTACCTGTGCATAAGTTTCATCATAGTCAATTCCTTCTTGTTGATTATAACCTTGTGCAACAAGCCTAGCTTTGTTTCTAGATACTACACCATTTTCGTCCATTTTGTTTCGAAAGACCCATTTTGTTCCAATTATAGTTTGATCTTTGGGTTTTGGAACTAGTTTCCAAACATCATTTCTAACGAATTGGTTTAATTCTTCTTGCATGGCAATTACCCATGATTCATCTTTTATTGCTTCATTTATGGGTTTTGGTTCAATGGTGGATACAAAACAAAAATGATTACTTTGATTTTGAGCTTGTGATCTTAAGGTTCTTTGATTAAGTTGTCCTATGACCTTTTCTAATGGATGACTTTTAGATTCTTTTATGTTGACAATTTCCTTATTTAATGGTTCATCTTCCTTGTTATTATTAATTTGACTTTCTATCATTTGACTTTCAACTAAGTCATCATCTACCAAAGGTGATGTTTTAGAGGGAGGTGGACTTTCGTCGAATGTTATGTTTAACGATTCCTCGACTATCATTGTTTCTTTATTTAGGACAATGTAAGCTTTACTAGTTTGAGAGTAACCAAGAAATACACCTTCATAAGACTTTGGGTCAAACTTGGTGAGATAATCCTTAGTATTAAGAATAAAGCATTTACAACCAAAGACTTTAAAATATCCTAATGTTGGCTTTTTACCTTTATAAAGTTCATATGGTGTTTTGTTTAAGAAAGGACGTATTAGGACTCTATTTAAAATATATGTAGAAGTGTCAACGGCGTTACACCAAAACTTTTGAGGAATGTTTTGTTCATTAAGCATTGTTCTACTCATTTCTTGAATTGTTCTATTTTACGTTCTACTACTCCATTTGATTGAGGTGTTCGTGGAGCCGAAAAGTTATGTGTTATACCATTTGTATCACAAAAGTTTCCAAATTGAGTTTCGTTGTCAAATTCACGACCATGATCCGTTCGGATCGACACGAATTTGACACCTAGAAGATTTTGAATTTTCTTGCTAAGTATTTCAAATTTATCAAAAGCTTCATTTTTGGTTTTCAAAAATAATGTCCAAGTAAACCTTGAGTAATCATCTACTATGACCAAAGTGTATAAGTTGCCTCCATAGCTTCTTATAGCGGATGGTCCAAACAAGTCCATATGTAATAATTCTAGACACTTAGATGTGGACACCATATTTTTAGATTTGTGACTACTATGTGTTTGTTTACCAATTTTGCAAGCGTCGCAAAAGTGTTGGTCATATTTTAGTTTTGGTAAATTCCTAACCAACTCTTTTGAAGATAGGTTTTGTATAAGTCTCATATTAGCGTGACCTAAGCGTCTATGCCAAAGAGATGAGCTATCGTCTAATGTTGTTAGGCAAAGTTTGTCATTATATGTTTTATCTATTTTCATGACGTATATGTTATTTTTCCTAACTCCTTTAGCTATGGTGATACCATCTTTTAGTATTTTACTACCATTTTCATCAAATAGTACTTTATACTTTTTATCACATAGTTGGCTAATACTAAGTAGATTAAATCCTAACCTATCCACATGAGCAACATTTTCAATAGTTAGAGAGTTATGAGCAATCGTACCTTTGCCAATGATTTTGCTTTTGAGATTGCTACCAAAGGTGACATTACCTCCGTCATACTCTTGGTATGATGAGAAGAGACTTTGTTGCCCGTCATGTGTCGTGAGCATCCACTATCTTTTATCCATTCATCAGGTTCCAATCCAACTTTCAAGCATACCTAAGAAGCAAATAACTCAAACATTTGGTCCCCAATATCTCATGGGTCCGTTTGGGTTAAACATACCATTTATTTGATTCATGTATGGAAATGATGGGTAAGGGTTCCATGGCATGTAATCCGGAGTTTGATATGGTCTAGGAAAGTTTTGATTCCAACCGTTGTGTTGGTAGTTAGGTTGAACGTTGTGGTTGCTCTTAGGAAATGGGCGTTTGGCAAAAGAAGTTTTATATCGTTGTTGAGTAGTTTTTGATCTAAATTCATTTTTAACAAGTCCTACTCCCGATATAATGGCTGGTTTTAGTTTAACATTATCATTGGTTTTCTTTGTTATTTTAACAAATTCAGTACGGTCCGTATTGCGAACATTCTCGTTTCACTGAAGTACCACGGTACCATTTTGCATAACGGACGGAACCCTTATTTTGGTTCCGTCGTCCGCGGCTGCATCGCAGCAGTTTTGAGAATGTTCTTCTTTTCGCCGTTTTGTTTTGACTCTTTGGAATTAATACTTCATTAAAACCTAGCCCATTCATGTCTCCTGGTGTTTTATGAATTTTAACTATTTCATCGGCAAGAGCGATGTTTTTGTTAAACCTTTTAAACTTAGAATTATTTTCTATTAAAACTTCTTGTGTGAGCTTTAGTTTTTCTATTTCAAGATTAAGCTCTTGACATGATTTACAATCATCGTCATTTGCTTTTCCCTTTTCAAGTCGTTTTGCTTTTTCTTTTAACTCATATACCTCATTTTCCAAAAACTCCTTTTTGGGTTTTAGAAATTTATTTTTAGTTATGATTTTTAGACTTAGCTCACACAATTGATTATATTGTTTTTGCAAGGTGTCATCATCTATAGAAGAATAAGAAGAGTCGGAAAGTACCTCATTTGACTCATGTGCCATTAGGGCGATCTCTTCCTTGCTTGATTCTTCATCGTCTTCACTATCACTCCAAGCACCACTTACAAAAGCTCGTTGAGTTTTGGTTTTAGGTGGCTTGGGACATTCTCCTATGAGATGACTTGCATCACCACATCTAAAACACTTTCTTTCACCTTTAATCTTCTTATCATCCCGATCTTTTCTGAATGGCTTCTTTTCTTCTCGAGGTTGTCTTACAAACTTTCCTCTTCTTCTAAAGAACTTCTTGAAATCTCTAACGGCCATGGCATACTCCTCATCTTCACTATCGGAACAAGATTCACCATCATCGCTTGATTCCGCCTTTGCTTTAAGAGCAACGGATTTGATCTTCTCCTTTTTTCCTTTGATGATCTCGAATCTTTCTCCATTACCATTTCGTGAACTTTGAGGTTGCCAATTAGCTCGTCTAGTGACATTATTGAGAGATCTTTTGATTCTTCAATAGCGGTCACTTTAGCTCTCCATTTGGGATGGAGTGCTCTAAGAAATTTCCCGACAAAGTTCTTACTACGAAAAGATTCATCAAGTGCTTTAAGTGATGTAATGATAGTGTTAAAGCGAGCAAAGCCACAATCAATGGTTTCATCTTCCGGGATAACAAATTGTTCATATTGTTGAACAAGAAGATCAATTTTGTTATCCTTGACTTGTGAATTACCTTGATGTGTAACAATTAAAGATTCCCAAATATCTTTGGCGGTTTCACACATAAAAATTCTTTCATATTCTTTTCTAGGTAAAGCATTATAAAGCATCATTTTAGCTTCATTATTTTTAGCAACTAATTTCTTTTGTTCATCAACGGAAATATCCTTTGTTGTAGAACTAAAATCTCCTTTAACAATAATAAACCAAAGATCTATATCTTTTGATTTTACATATGTTTCAAAACGGTTTTTCCAATAGATAAATCCATTGGTTTCAAAGAGTGGTGGTCTTTGCATAGATTGCCCTTCTTTAAAGTTTTGAGAATCCATGGATCGTTTCAAGTTTATAAAATACAAGTTATTTTAGAAATTCTTGAGCAACGAGGCTCTCGTACCAATTGTAGAAAACTAGAAGGGGGGTTGAATAGTTTACCGATTAAAAACTTTGTTTTGAAACTTATTGAAAGATCAATTGATATTGATCTTGAGTATGTTAATGAAATATGCAAGCAATATGTAATGAGTAAATAAGGAAAGAAATGATCAAACCACAACAAGTTGTTTATAGTGGTTCGGCCTACAAGGACTCTTTTTCCTTGCCCTACTCCACTCCCCGAGTCTCACACTCGAGAGTTTAACTTCACTAGTCAACAAGCTCCTTTCACCGGCGGAGAAAACCTTTACACTTCGCTTACACTATTTCCCACACTAAGCTAGATGTCGAGTTCTTTCCAAGGGTACAACTACTCCCACACACAATGTATTTTGAGGACTAAAATACTAACCACTCACACTCACAAGATTATGATGGTTTGATACAACAATGAAGTATGAATCAACACTAGATCATACAACACTAAACAAACAAGACTTCCAACTTCTCGTTGAAGCTTGAATATGACTTGATCTTCTTTGCTACAAAAGAGATCACTAATATGATATGAAACTGAGTTAGAAAAGGTTAGAGAGAAGATATGTATGAGAGTATGTTAGAAAGGGATGAAAAAACTACTTGGCTTGGCATTGCTATTTATAGCCAAATTGGACAGGAGCGTCCACGGACCGCGGACCCCTAAAAGGGTTCCGTGTACCAAATTGGTACCGCCAGTCGGACAGTCAAGATATCAAATCTTGCTAAAGTCAACTCTATCTAAGTTAGATTGTGCAAGATATGAAGAGTACAAATCTTCACAAAATATCTAATGGAATCTTCCAATGATCTCCATGATGTAATACATGATGTCAAATGTTGTATTACTATTAATAGAAATATGCAAATGCTTAAGTAGTGTTTGGTTTTAAGAACCTAACACATTCTACAAACTATTATCATACATAATGATTAGAGTCATATCAAGATGTTACTAATCATAAATGTAAATGCTTGAATGATGAATATATTGTTTAAGAAAGCTTGTTTTAATATCTAATAAACTTGACAAGCTTTAAGCTTTTATAAATTAAATTTACTTTTGTCGTTAACAAAACTTAGGCAAAGATCAAAAATATAAATAACGTTTAATGACGATATTTGTATTAACAGGCTTGTTTAAGACCGTAAAGAGCTTTCTTTAACTTATACACATGTTTAGGTTTTTCGAAATCGATAAAGCCCGGAGGTTGAGCTACATATACTTTTTCATTAATAAAACCATTTAGAAAAGCACTTTTGACATCATTTGATAAAAACTTAAGATCATTAGCCAAGCATAAGCAAGAAGTATTCGTATAGACTCTAATCTAGCCGCGGGGCATAAGTCTCATCAAAGTCTATTCCTTCTGTGATTATACCCTTGAACATTGAGTCTACTTTGTTTCTAGACACTACACCGTTTGCATCTAACTTGTTTTTATATACCCATTTGTTTCCTATTATGGTTTGATTACTAGGTGGAGAGCAGTGTCAAACATCGTTAGAAACAAATTGATTTGCTCTTCTTGCACAGCCATTACCCTTTCTTTCACTTTATGGCTTCTTGTGTTTTCTTAGGTTCTATGGTTGAGACAAAACAAAATAAACTAATTTGGTTTTGGACTTGAGACCAATAAGGTTCTTTCGTTTATTTTCCTATGACTTATCTACGGGGTGATCTTTAGACTCTTTAATATTGATGATTTCTTTATTTAAAGGTTCATCTTCTTTGTTTGTATTTTTTCTTTATTTCTATAGGTTCACTCTCACGACTATCTATAGTCATCGACAAGGTAGAGTAGGTTTGGGTGGACTCTCATCAAATTTTACGTTTAATGACTTCTCAACCTACATTGTTTCTTTGTTAATATGACACAAGCTTTGCTAGGAGAGTAACTAAAAAGACACCTTCGGTTATTTAGGATCAAATTTTGTAGGTAATCTTTTAGTGTTAAGTAGCATTTTAAGACTCTAAATGTTTCTAACGTGGCTTTTTGCCTCGAAGTAACTCGTATGGAGTTTTACCTAAAAATGGTCTTATTGGGCTGGTTAAGTATGTATGTTGATGTATCGCGACATTGCACAAAACTTTTGAGGTATGGATTGCTCATTTAACATGTATGCGTGAGAATGCAGCTACCGCGTCGTTGGGGGTCAAAGGAACTTCCTTTTCGTCGAGCAGTTTTTCAACACCCTAGGCGTTGAACCTACTCGTTGTAGTGTAGTATGGGTAAACCCGAATTGATATCGATTCTCTGGGGAATAGGAATGCTAGTCTTGAGGTTACTACGCTAAGGTTTGGGGTTGAGGAAGATTATTTTTATCTTTTATATTTTTAGGAAATGGAAAGGTACAAATCTCGGGGTTTGGATTTGGGGGTTGAGTATTTCGATTACTCTATTATCTAATTATCTAATTAACTGTTGAGGGTAGTCTATGTCTAGTTATTTATGTTGCTCGTATGGTGGTTTAAAGATGTGTTTTACTTAGGTTTTATTACTCCTTAATTATCTCCTATTGATGGTTGAATTGCACGTCCTTATTCTTAATCGTGTTTGTGTCTAGGTTAAGTAGGGTATCGCGTTTATCCTAACTCTTTGAAACTACCAAAGGGTCTCGTCTACAAAATCTCTAGGATTTATAAACTCTAACTCTAAGGTACTCTTTGGATGGTTTAGCCTACAACTACTCTAGGTGTTATAGTCTTAGGTTCACAAAGATTAATCAAGCATTAACTACACAACGAATGACCTATCGCAATACTAGATCATTAACAATTAAGATAAGAGACAACCAATCAATATTCAATAGTTAAGTTTCATATTCCCTAAGCAAATACACAAGTAAATTAGCCGGACATGGAGAACATGCAAGCATACACACAAATAATTGAAGACATAATTAAATTAATGAAGTAAAACACTTATCTTGATGTAAATTAGGGTTTGGAACCTAAAATCTTGTACAAGGCAGCGGCTTGGTTCGGTTTAGGTTTTACTCCAAAAGACTACACAAGAAACTAAAAAATTAGGATTCTATATATAAGATTACATTAGCCGACTACTTTTAATTTGTGGCGCCGGAGTGGTGCGCGATATTAGAGTTTCGTCTTAGCGATTAGTCTTCGGCGTGCGCACCTTATGCTTGTGGCCTTGATCCCGCCGGTCTCTGGCGCCTGTCGGATCAAATCAGGCCGTCGAGTTGCGATGACCTACTCTTTTTAAAGCGACACCGTCACTTGTAAATAAGAAATTTGGCTACGGCCTTGAGCGTCACAAAAGTGATGCGATGGCGTCGCGAATAACACCGGCGCCGTCCCTTGTGTTTGGCAGTGTGTCGATTCTTGACTTTGGCCATTTTCTTGTATATCCAGCGCATTTTACGTCCAAATAAGTGCCATTCCAACAATTTGCCTTCAAGAGACCTAAAAAGTGAAAAGGAACGATATTAAGTAATAACGGATACAAAAGTGATCATATAAGGGCTTAAACGACCCCTCAAAAAGGTACATTTTAAAACCTTATCAGCGACTCATTTCTTGTAGAGTTCTATTCTTTCTTTCAACTACCATATTCGATTGTGGAGTGTGAGGAGCCGAGGAGTTGTGAGTAATACCATTAGCGTCACAAAAGGCTCCAATTTGCACTTCATTAACAAATTCCCTACCATGATCTGTTCTAATAGACACTATAGGACTTCCTAATTGTCTTTGGATTTTCTTACTTAATATTTCAAATGTCGAATGTTTGGTTTTATTCTTTAAAAATTTAGTCCATGTGTACCTAGAGTAATCATCCACTATAACCAAAGTGTAGTAGTTGCCTCCATAACTTTGGATAGCGGATGGACCAAATAAATCCATGTGTAGTAACTCTAGACACTTAGTTGTAGAGATCATATTTTTAGCTTTGTGGCTAGCATGAACTTGTTTTCCTACGTTACACGCATCACAAAAGTGATGTTCATATTTTAATTTTGGTAGATCTCTTACTAGATCTTTGGATGATAGCGATTGAAGAAGTAACATATTAGCATGACCCAATCTTCGATGCCATAAGGTCAAAGTATCATCCATAGAAGTAAGACAAAGTTTGTCTTTAGGTTCATTACCGATTTTAATGACATAGACTCTATGTTTCCTAATACCTCTACCTATAGTGATACCGTTTTTCAATATCTTACTACCGGTTTCATTAAAAAGTACGTTACACTTCTTATCACATATTTGTCCTATACTTAAGAGGTTAAAGTTTAAGTTTTCTACATGACACACATCATTAATGGTTAGAGATTTGTTAGAAATCGTACCTTTACCGATGATTTTTCTTTTGCTATTTCCAAATACCACATTTCCTCCATTGAAGGATTCATATGTAAAGAATAAATCTTTATTACTGTCATGTTCCGTGCACCCGCTATCCTTGATCCATTCATCGGATCTAGGTGGACCTTCGCTAACACCTAAGAAAACAATTAACTCAAAAGTTTGGTCCCCATTTGTTCATGGGTCCATTAGTGTTAAACATTTCATTCATGTTAGACATATATGGAAAAGGTGAGTATGCATTCCATGGTGCAAAGTTTTGAAATGGAAAACCATTTTGCATATTAGGATTCCATCCCATTTGATGATTACTTCTCGGATAAACATTATTAGGTCTCCTTAATGTGTTTGGTTTTGAAAAGGATGGACCTTTGTTTCTTGTAAAACTTTGATTTTGTCTTGGAGGTGGTTGTCTAATAGTAACATAGGTTGGTTTCTTCTTATTAACAATATAAAATCGGTTCTAGATGAGAAGCTATATTATTGCTATTGTTTGCTTGAACCGGATCTGGTTTACGTACACTAGCGGTTCTCTCTTTTGTGGGATCCGTGGGATCCATGACTCTGATGGTTTTGTTTTTCCATTGCTTTTGTGAATTGTGCTTCTTTGTTTTCACTAGTTGGCGCATCAACTTGAACGAAAACCTAAACCTTTTGGTTGTTTCTGTTTTAACACTATCTAATATCATATCTAGAGTATTAGTATTCATTCTATCAATTTTATAGTGCGGATGATCAGCTAGTGTTTGAAGTTGAGCATAAGTTTACATTCCCCACTTGCTATCTTCCCACTTTCTAGGCGTTTTAATTTTGCTTTTAACTCAAGGACTTCCTTTTCTAGCGTTGATTTTGATTTTGATTTTTCAAAAACTTGTTTTTGTTGATTATTTTAAACTAATTTTGCAAAGTTTATCATATTCATGATGCAATGAGTCATCATCTAATGATGAGCTACTATAGTATTAAGTGACATACCTCGTCATTTGTCATGAGACAAATTTCTTAGTCCTCTCCTCGCTCATTCCCCACGAACCGCTCACGAGCGCTTTTTTGTTCATCACGTTTGGGACACTTACTAATAAAGTGGTTGGGATCCCCACATTTAAAACAAGCGCGTTCATCCCTTGCGTTCTCGTCATCTTTGCTTTTCCAGAACCCTTTCTTGTCGTCATAAGGTTGTTTGACGTATCTTCTCTTTCTTCTAAAGAACTTCTTGAAGTCCCTTACCGCCATGGCATACTCCTCGTCATCACTATCCGAAGAAGAGTTTTCTTCATCGCTTGAGACCTTCTTGGCTTTAAGGGCAAGAGATTTGTGCTTCTCTTTCACTTTTGAGGCTTCGAAATCTTTGGCGAGGACAAGCTCATAGAATTTTAAATTGCCTATGAAGTCCCTTACCACTTGGATGGAAGTGCCCTTAGATATCTCCTAACATGATTACGACTAGAGAAAGACTCATCAAGTGCTTGTAAAGATGTAATTATAGTATTAAAGTTAGCAAAAGAATGATCTATAGTATCTTCATCCGATATTGAAAATTGTTCATATTGTTGAACAAATAAATCTATTTTATTGTTTTTAACTTGTTGATTACCTTGATGAGTTACAACTAAAAAATTCCAAATTTCTTTAGAGGTTTTAAGCATGGAAATTATTTCGAATTCATTTTTGGGTAAAGCATTATATAAAACCATTTTAGCTTCGCTATTTTTGGAAAACTTTTTCTTAAGATCATCGGTGAGTTTATCATGAGGTGTGTTAACTAAATTTCCGTTTTCATCTTTTGTAGTGGCTTCAAATGCCTTCAACAACGATGTACCAAAGATCAATATCTTTTGACTTCACATACGTTTCAAATCTATTTTTCCAATATATAAAACCATTAATTTCAAGTAGTGGAGGGCGTTGCATGGATTGCCCTTCCTTGTAATTTTCAGAACCCATAGTGATTGAAAAGTTTTTAAAATACGGTTTACTTTAAAACTTTTATAAACTTAGCTCTGATACAATTGTGGAAAACTAGAAGGGGGAGTTGAATAGTTTTGCCGATTTTAAGTTAGTTTCAAAAACTTTAGATTCGATGTTATGTGAAATCGTATGAATGAAGAGAAAGTATAGATCTAAGAGTAATGAAAGTAAAGAAAGCAAGTAAAGTAAAGGATAGAAATGACACAACCGATTTATAGTGGTTCGGCTACAAGGACACCTTCCTTGCCCTACTCCACTCCCCGAGTCACCTACTCGAGAGTTCAAGCACCAACAAACTCCTTCAACTTGGCAGAGAATCCTTCACAACGTTGCTTACACTTTTTCCGGTACAAAGCTAAATACTGAGTCCGTAACACTGAGGACCAAACCAACACTAGTATAACACAACAAATATGTGAAATATGAAATACAAGATCTTCACTACAGAAATCTTGTGGATGAACAAATCAATCAAGGACCCCTTGCTTGGATGACTTGTAGAATGCTCGTGATCTCGCCTTAGAGAAGGACCTATATGAGAATCACAATACAAGAAAGCAGAATGACTCTCTAGATCAAGTGATCTTTTGTTAGAAGAGTGTAAGAATATATGAGAGAGTTTTGTAAGAAGAGGGTGAGTTAAAATGAAGAAATGACTATCTATTTATAGAAAAATTCTTGCTGCTTTGTTGCGGATCCCTTGCACGGATCCGTCTGAGTGTAACAGAGGATCCATGAGAGGCTCATGTTTGCCCATGGGTTTTTGGGTTATGGGTCATGGGTCCTAGACATTGGACCATGGGTATCTAAGTAGATACAATGTATCTAATAGATGCAATGCATCTAGACAATGGGTATGGGTTAACTCCATGGGTTATGGATATGATCCATGGGTATGGGTCATGGGTTGTGGTTTTTACCCATCCTAATAAACTATTACAACAAATGAATTATTACAACACTTTGTATTAAATGACTATATATGTTGATGCTTTACAAAAATAACATGTATCCTTATAATTTTACTTAATATAACATTATATTTGTTATCAACAAAACACAAAGAGATCGCTAAATATTAATAAATATTTTTACGGTTTATTTGTATTAACAATCTCCCCTTTTTGTTGATGACAAAACATAATGTTATGATAGGTAAAACTTAAAATTAGATGTATGTTTTGAAAGCATAAGTTTTACTTCTTCTCCCCCTTTTTGTCGAAACAAAAAATGACCCTAATGAAGAAATAAAGTATGGAAAAATAGTCCACGTATCTCTAACTCCCCATTGATGTATGATAGGGATTTCTCCCTTGGTAAGTACCAAAATAAAGGTAAGCAATTGAACTTTTCTCTTAAATAGGATTGAGATCCAATATATTTATTCTTGGCGTACAAGTTTAACCCTTCGTCCAATATAAGGTGATGACGTATAGTATGTATAACAGGCCTACTAGGCCCAATACACACTATACACATACTAGGCCCAGGCCCAATAACGATAAAATATCTACGAACTCTAGACCAACAAAGCCCATGACTAAATTGGCTATAGTCCAGGCTAAAAGATGCACACAGGATACTTAGCAGGCCGAGCCTCCGGCCGCTGAAGGCATCTTGTGTCCGCATCCGCGATTAACACAGAACCTTGTTGTACAAAGGTCCGACTCTGGCAGATTAACCACTATATGCGAGTAACCAGGAAACCCTAGCGGTAAGCCTCACCTATAAAAGGGGCTCTAATCCCCATATAAGGTACAACAACTTTATCTCTCATAATTACACACACATACTATTACTTTCTCTGACAATGATGTGTACTTACTCTCATGCCGGAGTCTAATCGTGGGGTCCGTCCCCATGGTAAGGCTAACGGTTTACTCTTCTTTGTGCATGGAAATCAATCAAACTACTTGGATTAGTACAAGATCAGCCCATTAGCAGCTTGTCAGCGCAGTCCGGCAAACTACACTTACGCCCATTACAACCCGTCACACTTTTTGTACTAACAAGTTGGCGCCATCCGTGGGACCCAGTACACAACTGCATTCCAGAAAATACTCACCATGAGCACTCGGTCCGAATCAACTCCCGCCTTTGTGTCCACATTGCGAAGTACGGCGGAAAGAGAAAACTACAAGACTTCGACGGATCTTGAGGGGTCTGCGTCCGATGCAGCCCTCCGGAAGTATTGTGATAATACTTCGACCAGATCTTACCGATTGTGATGGAGAGAATTCAGAAATGGGAGGAAAGAGCCAAAGCGGTAAAAATCCGAACGAAATACCGTGAAGCCCAGCATCATCATGAATCGGAAATACCAAAGGGAAGGAGAGACTTACGAAAACAACTCGAGTCAATGAAGCGGCCGAAGACGCACCCAGTCTAGGTCATCCAAAAGGAAAGAAGACGGACAGGAAACGATGTTCAAAAGGCTACGCAAGAGTGTGTTCCACCGGCTGGGAGACAAAGAAGAAAGTATTTTCGTGTACTCCAAAGACCCCAAGCAGCCAGTCCGCCATATTGCTGAAAGAAAAAAGGAGAGCAGCCACAGAGACTTCCAATCACAACCGGTAAGACCATTATTCAGAAGGCACATAACTGAAAGAATTCAGTCACGGAAAGTGGACAGTTGCTCAGGAAATGGGTCAAACGGAAGTGGATGTCTGAGGTCCGAAGTTAGAAAGCGGAAACCACATGATAGCAACGACTATGACCTGGCTAGACCCTGGGTCTGCAAGGAGACTGATCCGTTCACTCCACGTATCCGCTACTTCAAGATGCCAACGAAAACGCGAATGCCAACCAACATGAAAACATATGATGGGAGTGGAGACCGGAGGATCATCTTAAAATCTTCCAGGCGGTACGCAAAGGTAGAGCGATGGGCCATGCCAACTTGGTGCCACATGTTCAACTCTACACTAACCGGATCCGCTAGGGTCTGGTTTGACAATCTCCCGTCCGAGTCAATAGACAGCTATGATAAACTGAAGGAGGTTTTCTTGACTATCTTCCTCCAGAAAAAGAAGTGTACCAAAGATCCCGCAGAACTTCATCATATCAAGCAAAGGGATGGAGAGCTAACGGAAGACTTTGCAAGAAGGTTTAAAGAAGAAACCAGGGACATAAAGGGAGCTCCGAAAATTATGAAAGTCTCAGGATTCATGCATGCAATCACCGATCTGGAGCTGATTAAGTGGTTACACGACATAATCCCAAAGTCAATGAGCGAAGTAATAAATATAACCACCTCCTTCCTAAGAGGAGAAATAGCCGCAGGAAGTCGCGAAAGAAAAAGGCCCTGGGTACAAAGACCAATGGAACAAACAACAGTCAAGCATCGACAAAGTTTCAAAAGAGAATTTAGGAACAAACCAAGAATCAGAGAAAGGCAACAGGGTTTCCGCAACCTACGAAAACCTTTCGGGGAAATATTGGCACAAAGGAAAGCAAGGTCCCCAAACCTTTTCCCAACCATCGCAGTCGAGGAAAGGACTAAAGGGAAGTTCACGATTTCGAAAAAAGCAAGACATACCACATAAGAATGCGCATTTGAAAAACCAAAGGGAAGAGAGGAAGAAAGGACCGATGATAGAGGTTGAAGAGCAGCGAGAAAAAGCCAACCGTTGAACCAAAAAATAAAAAAGAAAGAAAAAAAAAAGAGAAAACACTCAAAGTAGAATTAGTGGAACCACACCCACATCTGGGAAAAGATTAAACCGGAACTTCAATAAGATAAGGAAAGCAGGAACGTCAATAAAATAAACACGGATCTGGACATCCCTAACAGAGCGAATGAAGATCCTGATCCTATAAAACTTCAATAGATAAAGACTCAAAAGGCTCAAGAAAAACACAAAGTAAGGAGGCGAACAATTAAAAACAATGAGAAGAGTCAACTATCGAGAAGGCTCAGAAAGCAAATACAAACGTTGCAAAAGTGCCCTGTTACTGCAAAATAATTGGATCGCGGAAGATCAAGCGAAAAGAAGCGGAATAAAGGTCGAAAAACACAGAAACACACTACGGGCGTATGTGGAAAAACCTTACAGAAATCATCCCTAGAGAATAAAAGGAACAAAGATCTGCGACTAAAAAAGAATTAACTTCGGTGGAAGTAATACCCCGAAGGAAGCACGCAAAAAGTCGCGGCAGACACGACATAAAGGATACAATGTGGGAAATAACGAGACTAAGGGAAGGATACAGCCTCGGGAAGGAAAGTCCCCGACAATAACCAAGCAAGAGCGGAAGAAAAAGGATAAACCTTATCCAGATAACCAAAAAGGAGAGAAAATCTGCAAGTACAGATTTACGTTCCTTCCCAAGAAATATCATGTCAAATCCAGCAGAAAAAACAGACGCCCAAGCTGTGAGCCTAGACACATGCTAACCTACCAAATCATAGAAAAAGGCAAATTCTAGCACATGCAAAAACAGTAAAACCTTCGCTATAAATACGTGAAGTAAAAAAGGGGGAATGATGATTGTGCTAAACCGTCAAGCTATCTCACACAAGCTAGCCACTTGTGAATGGCTAACCGTAAGAAACTTAAAACAGTTAAAACACAAATTCAATGAAGATCAGAGAATATAATGAATTCCCGGGTCGTTAAGTCCCACGGAGACTCAATGGTGTGTAAACACTTGATCAGATGATAGAATGATCACTAAGGATAGTGATCAGTAAAGGTTTTGATGAATTATTACACTACTGATTGATTGGAATGTATTTGGACACAGAATTGGAAAGCACAACAATCAGATAAAAGAAACGTAAAACGTACGTTTAAAAACTACGTAAACGTACAAAATAAAAAGTGAGATCTACGAAATAAAAGACCTAAAAATATGAAAATGACATTTTTGAAATCCTAAAAATGAAATAAAATTATTAGAAAAAGAAAATTATTTTTACAACTATTTAATTAATTATTATTAATTAAAAACTATTTTAACTATTTAAAAATGACCTAAAATAGAAGAAAATACAAAATAAGGCTAGAAAAATAAAATTATAATTGAGAAAAATCTAAAATATTATAAAACTAATTTTAAAATTAAAAATATATTTTTCACACTTTTTATCTAATTATTACTAATTAATTATTATTTAAAATACACTTAAATTCTAGAAAATATAAAATAAACCTGGAAAAATAAAATTTCAACTTGGAAAAATCTAAAATATGATAAAACTAATTTTAAAACTGAAAAGATATTTTTTATGCTTTTTAATTATTTATTACTAATTATTTAATACTTTTAACTATTTAAAATTATAATAAATACTAAATAAACAGAGAAAATTATGAAAATTTTTCTAAAAATAACTTAAGGTGACAGAAAACTAAGAAAAGTATAAAAACAAGATTTGCTTATTAGTAACATGAAAAGAAAAATCAAAAAGCTAAAAACTATTAAATAAACGCTATCACTATTTTTAAATTGATGTTTTTCTGGATTTTCTTTTTGAAAACTACTTAATTACTTAAAATATGAAACTTTTACAAAGACAAAAATTTTACAAATTTAAAATAAGCAGAATGACAAGCTTATGAGCCAACAGTGAGCTTAAGAGCTTATTTTGGTGAAACAAGCTCAAACAAGCTCACAAACTGAAACAAAAGCTCAATAAAGATGCAAACAAGCTAGATGAACTGAAATGAAGCCAAAAGATACAGATAAGCACACTTATAAGCTAATAACAAACAAATAAGCACTTATGCTAAACACAGAAATGGGACAAGATTAGAGCTTATTGCAGCCCTAGCAAACAAGCTAGAAAATGAAAAACCAAGCTTGAGACTTCAAGATGGCTTGGTTGGCTTTCCAAAGAACTAAGAATCACAAGCTTTAGCCAAATAATAAGCTCTGTGCAAGCTTATCAAGTTGGACCACCCAACTGTGCACAGAGCACCATTTTCAGACAAGTACTCAAAAGAAGCTAGTTAAAAAGTACTTAAAAAGCTGATTAACAAAGAACTAGTATTTTTCTAATTTAGTTTAGCAACTAAACTTTGATAACCCAAAAGCTTTTAAGCTAAATCTAACTATTAAGCACACACTAAAAATAAATGTTTTAATCAAAAACGACCAAATGAAAATATTTGACTTTTATAAAAACTATCTAAGTTGACTTATATGAACTTTAAATCACTACTACTCACTGAATATGTTGTTTTAAGGTATATTAAGACTTATTTGAGCAATGTTAACAACTTATGAATACAAAATCATGATCAAGGACCATGAAAATCCAACAGTGAATGACAAGGATGTGATAAAATGAAATTTTGACTTTTGATGTAACAAGCACTGGTTTCCTTGGTTTCTTTGAGTTAATTAGACCAAGTGTGATACAAAGCAATAACAAACAACCACTCAAACAACTTTTAAGACAGTTTAACTCACAAATCCAAACAAGACTTTACTTAACTGTTTGGAAGATTTTCAAAGCTAAACACAAATTACAACCATGAACCGATTACAGACATCATATTATCACTTATTAGGACTAATTAAGCATTAAACAACAACCATTACAACATTAAACTAAGAACTGATGATGATGCAATTTTAACTGTTAAAACTAAATTTTTATAAACTACAACTTTAAAAGAACAACCAACTGATTTTAATGGTTAGATACATTTAACTATATCTAATGAACATAAAGAAACAGAAATTCAAGCTAATGAATAACTACAACAGTAAAATTCCAAAATGATCAAAAGTGCTTACAAATGGCTATCCAACTGAAAACCAAGAACTAGGAACCAAGAACACTCCTATAGGCTTACCACTAAGCCACTAACCCAAGGCCATCCAAAATTCACCCTGCTCCAGCTGTGAACACCATTTCCATGGGATTTTTGATTTTTCACTAATTATTTGGTATTTTTGTGATTTTCTTGTTTTTGATTCTAAACTGGTTTTAATGTTTCTAAAAGCTTGAAGAAGCTTTCTAGGAGCTTATGTGATCTATTTCAGTCCATACAAACATCTAAAACAATATTTGAAGCATATGAGATTTTTTAAGGAAAAATTGCATAAACTGAATTGGACTTTAAAACTTGAAATTGCTTATTAAGAGATTCACAATACACTGAAAAACTTAAACACAATGCTTGAAAGCTTTAAAATACACTGAAAATTGAAAAGTACTTAAAACGACATAAGAAAACTAATTTTACACTAGATAGATTGATACAATGCATCTCTCCCTTCTTTTATAGACTTTTATGACTCTTTGTTGACCTCTGAAGGAATCCCACTTCATCTTGACCATTGAAATCATCCAACTCATCATATTCGACACATGGCAGTTTTGGCGCCAAAAAGTCACATAGCAGGTTTTTTGATATTAATGGGTTGGTTTGAATCAATAAATGGAGTTTGGGTGTTAGTGAAGGTGGAGGGGGACAAGGTAAGGTGAGGGATGTTGAAAAAGTGGAAAACCAGCTCTGGTTTTTGGATATCAGGCATGGGAGAGGATAGTGAACAGTGTCTGGTTTTTTTTTTTGGCGCGTTTGACCCAATTTGACCGTTTAATATTATTAACGGGGGGGTCCAAAATGGGTATGACTGGGGTCAAGAGGTATTGTGAACTGGGGCTTAAGGTTTGGGCCAGCTGGATAAGTGATATGGATTTGGGCTTTGATATTGATAAGGGTCCGGTTTGGTTTGATAGTATACAAGGACTAGTTTTGCAAATTCTCCAAACTTGAGGGACTGAACATGGCACTTTTCCAAACTTATCACAAGGTCCAAACTTGACAAACTTTGATAGTACAAGGACCATATTTGCGTAAAAATTCCATTTTTAGAAATCCAAGGACTATTTTTGCAATTTTTCAAAGTTTAAGGACCTTTTCCGCCATTTGACCAAAGAATCATTAAGGACCAATTTTAACAATCTTAGAATATTTCAGGGACCTTGAATGATAAAATTCCACATTTTTGAATTCCAGGGACTAGATTTGACAACTTTTAAAACTTGGGGGACTAAAACTGCCAATTTTTTAAACTTGAATCATTTTCATCGATTTTGATCTTTTGCATTTAAAACACATAAAACACTGATTTGTGATATTTTCATCAATTTGATGCATTTTTTTGAGTGTTTTCGGATGATTTTGCAGTTTAGATTGTACAAAAATGATGAGTATTTAGACACTCATCAATCCCCACACTAAGATATTGCTAGTCCCTAGCAATGATTTAGAACTTTAATGGATTTTAAAAACTCTTTACCAAAAGCCATCACTTATGGAGTAGCCAATTGTTTTGATTCAAGTAAGAACCTTGGTACAATGATAACCAAATGGTTTTGAGCAAATCATAAGTCAGTAAACGGATTTGATTTGTCTTTATCAGAAGCCGTTTGCTCTGGACTAGCCAACTCTTAGATAAATTATCGTTATTATCTTTGGTGAGTTGAATACCAATTATGGATTTTCCACTGCCTTTACCACAAGCCATAAACTTGCGGGCTAGCCAACTCTTCACTTTTTAGGATATGGTGAGTTGAATACCATACAATTTTGGGCAAATTGCAAGCCATAAACGGATTTGATATATATCTTTACCAAGAGCGTTTGCTCTGGATTAGCCAATCCTTTTGTTTTTTAGACATGGCGGACTGATTACCATATGATGAATAAGTGAAAACACTTATTCCAAAAAAAAAATTTGGCCAAAAACGGGGGAATTGGGTGGATAATACATGATAAAATTCGTGAGAATTCCCCCCTACACTTAGAAATGAATATTGCCCTCAATATTCAAAGTACCGCAGTTATGCGAAACGAGAACATAAAAGAAATACTACGCCATTATTTGAAAGAAATATATATATATATATATATATATATATATATATATATATATATATATATATATATATATATATATATATATATATATATATATATATATATATATATATATATATATATATATATATATATATATATATATTTTTTACTTGCATATATACACAACATGTGGGGCAACCCCCCCCACACTAGGGTGGTAGAAAGAGGTAAGAAGACAGAAATATGGGTGAAAACCCATATAGTGTGTGCTAATGTTTTTGATTACCGAGTCACTAGCTTGACTCGATCCCCGCATTCATTGGTTCATGGGGAAAGTTTGTAGATCCGGGACAACCACAGGAGGAATGTCCTCTCCAAAGTAATGCTTCACTCGATGACCATTCACTTTGAAATTAGGACAATCGGGTTGAGATAACTCAATGGTACCATAAGGATAAACCTTAGCGATAGTAAATGGACCAGACCAACGGGACTTGAGCTTTCCCGAGAAAATCTTCAATCTTGAATTGAATAGAAGGACTCGATCACCAACGTTGAAAACGCGGTTCTTGATTTTAGAGTCATGAATCTTCTTTGTCTTTTGTTTATAGATCAAAGAGTTCTCGTATGCTTGATCACGAAGTTCATTTAATTCATTCATTTGAACTTTCCGGTGATCACCAGCTGTCTGAATATCGAAATTTGCATGTTTTAAGGCCCAGTAAGCCTTGTGCTCGAGCTCAATCGGAAGATGACATGCCTTTCCGTATACAAGCTTGTATGGAGTACACCCGATGGGTGTTTTGTAAGTGTATGCGGAAGGCCCGAGTCGTCATCCGGTTTATCCGACCGGGATGCACGATTTTCGCCTCTGTCCTCTCCGAATTCTTTTAATACCACGGTTGGAAACTTCCACCGACCACTTGTTTGGGGGTGGTATGCGAGTAGAGAGCGGTGGGTAACACCATACTTTTGCATGACACGATCAAATTGGTCATTGCAAAAATGTGTACCACGATCACTGATTATAGCTCTCGGAGTTCCAAACCTGGCAAACAGGGATTTCAAAAATTTCACAACTACTCGGGCATCATTTGTAGGTAAAGCTTTTGCTTCAACCCATTTTGACAAATAGTCAACAGCCATGAGTATGTACTT
>OU343223.1:276811215-276831179 GCA_910596185.1 Chrysanthemum makinoi | reverse complement strand
CAACATGATGGTTAATCCATTTAATTAAGCAATGAATGATTTAAATACTTGCTAAGAGTTTGCTTGAGCAACACCCATAGATAGCAGACATTAAGGTTGCCAAAAATAACGGTACCCGTGTAACCCGTTCGGACACGTACCCATATGATCTTATTTGGGTTGAGTTAAATGGGTTAAAAAAACATAATCATGTTATTCCGGTTAGACCGATTAACCCGGTCTCTTATTTAGGGTCGTTACAGTTATAAATTTAAGACTTATTCGGGCTTCGGGTTAACGCATATAACTCGATTAAGATTTTTTTTTTTTTTTTTTTTTTTTTTTTTTAGCCAAGAATATTGACAATCTTTGCCAGTGATTGTCTAGCCCAGAATATTTAGAATTTTTGCTTGTAACTGTCAAGCTACTATCAAATTTGGATAGTGCCTGCTTGTCTAATATTCTATATCATTATCTGGTAGTACTACTTTACGCCTAACCCTTTTATTTTTGTATTACCAATATAACATTGTATGGATGTTGGCTTGTTGCTACTAACTGCATTAGAAACTTTTAGAATAGTTACTGTCAAAATTTTATTCCTATTCTCATGTGTTTATGTTATATCACAATTTAAGATTTGGAACTCTGTTATAATTCCTTTTATCTCAGTTTGTTAGATAAAGTTTTAGCTGAGATTGTGAGCACTATTTGGATAGAAGAAAAAAACACATTTTGCCAACACATATATCCATGTGTTGATATTAGAATGATCAACAACCTGGAAGCAAGCTCGTGGAACCCGACACACAACTGCAAGTATATAAGATCGACAGAAAAGTAAACCCGCACAAGTATAACCCTCAATATCAAATGTTTATTGAGTAATGAAACAATGAAGTACATGATCCTTCCCCCCTCAACCTCCTTTTATAAAAGCAAACTCCAAATTGGATTTGAAGATGGCTTTTCAAAATCAATTTGGACTTGAAGACGGTCTTCAACATGGTAGCTGCCATGTGATTCATATCACAATCAATGAATTGAGATCATCTCTTATTTTATCCACTGTTAAATACGATGTTTTTCGCATAAGGAATCAACTGGTCCCTATATTATTTGTTTTAGTCCACATCAGGTCCAGTAGTATAGCTCGAAAAGCTGCAGCTATTGCTTTGGGAATGGGATGCGCTTCTTGAGCACCTAGTATCACACATGGTCGAAGCGTTTCGTGAAAGATATTTTGCTCACACCTTTTCGGGAATTGGTGTGAGAATATTCCGGAGGTAATTACAATTTTGAACGATAGACATTAGTGTGTGTATATCAAGTTTATTTATCTATATGTACGTGTTTACAAGGTTGCCCTGTGATCTGTAATACATGGTTCAAATACATTTTGCAGACATCTTTGTTGACTTCAGATATTACTACGACACAAAGCTGGATGGCTTTGGTTTAAATTATGGATTTGGAGTCTCTGTGTCAGCATTTACTGGAAAAGGGTCAGGTGGTGCTGTATCATAATTTCAGCCTAAAAATTGACTGATGCACTTAGGGACGAGCCAGGAATCCGAATATCGTATGCAGAATCCTTTCTACATAACAGGTTCTTTTACAAGTCAGGTGCTCAAGAATCCTTTACAAGTCAGGGCCAAAACTGTCATTGTCGGATACCATAAGTGAGTTGATAACGTACTTGAACAACAATCTCATTGTTTTATATAAAGTTCAAGTTAGTAAATTAAAAAAAAAAAACTCAAACTTAAAACTGATTGGTTGATGCAATTTATTTGGAGTTGAGCTTAATTTAAATTTAGTGTTTGTATAGCTGGGGCAAACAGGATGAAGATGTTGAATTTACTGTCAACAAAAACTGGAATAAAATATTAAAAATTCAATTTTTTTTAACATAAATTAAAAATCTAGAAGTTTTCTACCAGGGAAGCCAACTGCAAACTACAAACCGGACAAAATCTGCTATTTGACCCAAACACCAAGATCAACAATTATTTTTAGACCAACACACCCAATCACAACAAGTTTGACATATCTTAAACTTTTACCAGATTAGATTTTTATACTCGATGAATAGTTGTAAAATTTTCAATATTCCATTAATCTGTTACAAAGAAATGTATTCAAAAAGAAAGAAAAATATTCATTGCTTACAAAAATACAAGAAAAATAAAGTTCAACATTTTCATAAATTCTTTTAAAAAAATTCATGTCCAAAAACTTATTAACATACGAAAAAAATATAAAGGTGAAGCTATGTAGAAAACCTAAAATTATCAAATATATTTTCCTTTTAAACTTTAACCAGCATATATTAAAAATGTGTTTTGATAAGATGTAAGGTATATACAAACATTGGGCAGCTACCTGAATCAAAAACAATGTTTAAAAAACAAGAAACATACAAACTGTAAAGTCTGTCCCCATTATATAACCTTATAATTTTAATATAGGCCGGGTGAAATAGAGATCTCGTATATTATCACAAGATCTCATTGGATCAGCCATATAAAAAACTGTTTCTGCTATTTTAAAAAGAATATAAAAATATGTAAGACCTTGATTTTCAGTAGAAACAAAACAGGAGTTTGTTACGACAGTTGAAACCAAGGGATGATTTGTTATATGCCGGCAACGGAACTCAGACGACATGTGGCAGTCGCTTGGTTCTCTCAAAAGGCATCTGAATTTTTATGTGTGTTGTAGTTAGTATTTATAGGGTAACCCTAATGGAGGCCCAGTTCTTATTCATGTAAATGGGCTTTTTACATAAAGCCTAGCCTTGTAAATTGTAATATTATTATTCTTAAGCTTTAAGTTGAGTTATTTGTTTAAGCTCGTTTGTTGAGTTTATAAGTTTGTTAACAAGCTAATTATTTATAGACTAAATTGCAGAAATCGTCTTTCTTTTCGATAGATGTAGGCGTCGTTTTCTTGAGAAACTTTTGGATTAACAACAAGGATTGCCCTTGCGATTTCGTCGAGTCATCAAAACGATCACCTTTCCAAGATTAGAATCGAAATAGAAGAGAAGGCCTTTCTTTTTTGGAATTTACTCTCATTTGAATTAGGCGTCCTCTTTAGCCTTTTTTTCTTCTTTCAGTTTGAGCTAACCCGAGTCTTAAGTTTGGAAATAAATGCTCAAAAGACAAACTTGAGTTAAGCTTTAGATTTATAAGTCAAGCTTGAGCTCGGCATAGTGTTAGCATGGCTCGGCTAGGCTCGACTCAGTTACATGTGATGACATGACGTTATGGTCCAAACTCTCCCCACCTAAGGGGTGTTTGGCTTGGCTTAACTTATGGAATTTGCAAAAAAGTATATCTAAGGTGCTTTTGCAAAAGGTCCTTTTGGTCTTTTAAAAAACTAATAAGCACTTCAAGGAAGCTTAACAAAATACTTATCAAGACTCTCTTCTTAGCTCATTCGTAACCACTTCAAGTAGGCTTAACACAACCTCTCTTCACAACTCATTCGTACAAACATGTAGCCCAGTAAATAAAATAAGGGAGCAAACCATCCACTTTTAACATAATATGGTTTCTTGAACATCAAGATAACTAACCACGTAAAAAAAATACATTACTACAAATACCATAAAAAAAAATAAAGTAACTCCCAATACCGTCGTCCACGGGTTATGGGGGAGGTTAAGACGTAGACAGCCTTACCCTTACTTGAGGTAGAGAGGTTGCTTCCGATTTTACCGAAGGTAAAAAAAGACCTCCGGCCTTGCAAGGGGTGAGGATCGAACCCTTGACCTCTGTCTCCAGAGACAAAAGTGTTAACCACTTGATCCAACCTCTTTTCATTACTACAAATACCAACCATAACCTTAACTCCATAAGAGCTATGGTCACAATGTCAATAAACTTAATAATAAAGTGTTTACTACATGGCATTGCGTTAGATATGATCATCTATCTAGCCGAGCGCCACCAACCAGCGCGGTTACTGGAAGTCAGTCGTTTAAAATTGGTTTCGACACGCATGAACTTTAAGAATAGAGTTAATTACACAAATGGTCACTGTGGTTTGTTGGATTTTTCACTTTCAGTCACTAAACTTATTTTTTGACTGATTCAGTCATTGTGGTTTCTTGTTATTACGGATCCAATCCAAATCCGTATGAAATGACCAAAAAGCCCTTGTCACCTTCTTTTTCAAATGAGTTAATTACATAAATGGTCACTCTAGTTTTCTGTCACACCCTCGCCGGAGGCGGAAACACGGAATTAACTAACGGAAGGGAACATAAACACAAGATAATAGAACATACCAACGTTAATATTTAAAAGAAAGAGTACACCATTACAATACCCGTTTAGCCGTCATCGGCAAATATATTACAAAGTTTAGATTCCAAAATATTGCGTTCTATTACATAATGATTTGTAGTGACAAGTGAAAACTTCATTATGCAAGACACGAGTAGAAAAAAACTTATTAACGATCACCTTTGAAATGCAATGAGAGAAAAACGGGTCAACTATGAAAATAGTTGGTGAGTATACACGTTTTGTAAAATAAGAAAAACTCATAAGAAATATTCAAAGCTTTAGGTCATCGAAAATAGTCCACAAAGCAAAGGCATTGTAAATCCACTCCAGTTCAAGTTCCCCATACAAAACGCAGCTTGTGTGTTCACAACCCAATGCACAAAATATAGCGTCTAGTTTATGCTCATGCACACGTTGCCAAATGAGGTCACAAAGCAAAGGCATTGTAAATCCACTCAGTTCCAAGTTCGGCCCATACAAAACTTGCAACCTGTGTGTTCACAACCCATTGCCAAAAGTAGTATGTATAATGGTCAAGTATAAGCGGTCATAATAGTTCACAATATAGTACCACTAATATAATAATTCAGGGATGCTCCAAACATGGGAGACTTTGCGGTGATGCTCGAACAAGGGAGACTTTGTAGTGATGCTCCGATAAAGCCAAATTATCTTTGGGTGCCTCTTCCCAAAGATACACTGGGTGCCTCTTCCCAAAGATATATTGGGTGCCTCTTCCCAAAATATACCGGGTGCCTCTTCCCAAAGATACGCTCGAACACGGAGACTTTATAGTGATGCTCCGAACATAGGAGACTTTATAGTGATGCTCCGAACATAGGAGACTTTATAGTGATGCTCCGAACATAGGAGACTTTATAGTGATGCTCAGAACATGGGAGACTTTGGGACAAGGTCATAACATATACTCTGTTCAATAAGTTCAAGTAAGGCATTATTTCATAATTAAGTTCAAGGATTTGTTTCAAGTTCACAAGTTCTAGTCAAACTAGTTAATAAAAGTAGTAAACCATTTAGCTCAAGAACGGTTCATGCATTTACCCCCAAAATATAGTAAAACGGTAAAAAGGGGTGTGATTACTCACCTGATGAATCGGTATGATGACAAGAGTGAGTACACCGAGGTATAGAGAAACTTTAATCTTGACCTATGATGAATGTTATGATACGTAATGAGTTATGATGTAATGATATGCATGCACTTTGTATGTTATTTATACCATTTGCGAGTTTTGAAAATATTACTTATCGTAGAAAAATACTCGTTTGACGTCTTGACCATTCTAAAATTACTTTACAAGTATTTACGTCAAAATGTCATCCTACGATAGTTTCTTAATGATTTATTGTGAAATTTTCACTTTTTAGGTTAGTAAAACAATGTCGTCGGAAATTTCATGAAAGTGATAAAATGGCTTCGAAAAGCTTTGAGTAAAATGGTGTGCGTCGAACGTTAGGAAACGAACTCGACGGTTTTGGAAAGCTTGTATCAAAATCTAGAAGTTTCAGTACATGAGTTTTCGTCATAGAGGTCTCGAATATAAAGATAATAGAGGTTAAGGATGGTGATTTTGTCTAAAATGTTGTGTAAAAAGTGAGTTTCGGCAAAGTTTAAGCGACCGTAATTAATTTATTACAACTCCGCTATACAAACGGTTGGTCGTTTTAGAAAATATGCTTGGTGATCTCGATTTTATTAGAAGACATTTCGTTACAAAAAGTTCTACATCCTAGTTAAAAACAGCCTTCAACATGTGGATTTTAGTTACCACTTGTCTCGTAAAATAATATAGTTTTTTCGAAAATAATAGTTACGGCAATTTTTATGAAAGCGTGTATATCTTAGTCGTTTTGAAACCGTTTTCTGTATTATACGTCGGCAAACTAGCTTCGTATCAAAGCATACTAATATATTTTTGATAAGTCGAAATAATTTATAAAGCTTAAGACTCGCTTTTGACTAGTATAAAACAAAAACATGTTGCTTGAAATTTTCAGAAAATATATATTTAGTCGTCAAACTTGAAAAATTCATAACTTCTTCGTTATAACTCCGTTTTAATCCGCAAGCGCCCGGGATTCGTTTTAAAGTATATTTTCTAAATATCAAGGCCAAAAATTCGTGCCTACTGTCAGATTTTCCAGAAAATCAAAACAAGATCAGACCACTATATATACTTGTCGAAAATAGTTTTTCTCGTACTAAACCTATTCCAATCCCTTCAAATCAACTCCAAAGCTATTCTAATCCTACCATACACCTTCTTAGGGTGTCATGGGTTCCTAATCATCATCAAGACCAAAATATAACAAGGGAATAATTATAGGATGACTTTATATGTATAAAACTCTAAAAATCAATGAATAAATGGTATAATCAACACAAGTCTTGCATGTTTGCACAAAATATGAAGAAATAAATATGAAATGAAGATGAAAGATATAAAATGAAAGAAATATGCTTACAAGCTACTATGATGAGGTGCAAAGAACAAAGGTTTAACCTAAACACCCTAGGTTTTTATTTCAAAACCTTAATAAGAGTGTAATTCTAGATTGTAATAAACTTGATCTTGTAAAAATTTTGTGATCCCTTGTAACACTCTTGAAGAACCGGTTTGATGGAGGAAGAACCAAGGAGAGAAAAATAATTTTTACTACTTGAATTATTAGGAGATGAATGAATGAAATGGTTTACTTGGAGTATAGATATATCCCATTGAAAAAACTTACCAACATTAAATGCATACTCCCCCCCATAGGGCCGGTTTTTAGGGGGAGGTGTTTCCCAATTATATATTTTTTTTTTATAAAATGTATTATGTATAAAATGTGTAAGTAAAATGTAGTTAAGTATAAGTTTGTTGTAACTTGTGTACACATTTGTGCAATAGGATAGTTTTAGCTAATAAATTTTAATTGGTCAAAGTAAAATATATTGAGTCATAAAAATTGTAAAAATATATTTCTTGCATAATTTGAGTGATATAATAATTATCGTGTAGTTTTTGAGAAAAACGTCGTAATAATATAAATATAACGATTTATATACAAAATAATTTATAACACTAGGTAAACTCAAAATATTGTTTTTATAAACTAAATGTAAGTATAAAAATATGTCGGGATCATTTTTGGAAGTATTGGATTAAATGTTCAAAATAATAACTTACGCGATAGCGTTTATTTAATATGAAATTATACGCTTAACGTGAAATGAAAATTCATGCATGAACTAATATGATGAATATTGAGTTTAAGAAATGACCGGAAATTGAGAATTGTGACATTTTCAAATGACAATTAAGTAACGGACGTTAGTCCTTTATACTAACGGTCGTTAGTAAATAACCGAAAATTATGTTTTCTTACGTTTTCATCCATTTTTACGCCTTATCGTCCGTTTTTACACATTTTCTTCCGTTTTTACTCGTTTTCGTTCGTTTTTACACCTTTTCATCCGTTTTTACACGTTTTCGTCCGTTTTTACATATTTTCATCTTTTTTACACGTTTTCGTCCGTCTTTACACGTTTTCATCCATCTTTGCACGTTTTTGTCCATTTATATACGTTTTCATATGTTTTACACCTTATAGTCAGTTTTTACACGTTTTTGTCTGTTTTTACAAGTTTTCATCCGTTTTTACACGTTTTTGTCTGTTTTTACATGTTTTAAATTACGTTTACCGCCGTCTTAGTCCATTTTTACGCGTCTTCGTCCATTTTACCGCGTTTTAAATGCGTTTTACATGTCTTCGTCCATTTTTACACGTTTTCGTCCATTTATATACGTTTTCATTCGTTTTTGCACGTTTTCGTCCGTTTTCTTCCGTTTTTACTCGTTTTCATCCGTTTTTACTCGTTTTCGTCTGTTTTACACATTTTCTTATAAAAATGGACGAAAACGTGCAAAAAACAAAACGGCGAAAACATGTAAAACGGACAAAAATGTGTAAAAACATACAAAAGTATGTAAAACAAACGAAAACGTGTAAAAACAGACAAAACATGTAAAAATGGATGAAAACCTGTAAAAACGGACGAAAACGTGTAAAAATGAACAAAAATGAGTTAAAACGGACGAAAACGTGTAAAAATGGACGAAATAAAAAAGGGCAAAAATGAGTAAAAACGGAAGAAAACGTCTAAAAACGGACGAAAACGTGCAAACACGAATGAAAACGTATAAAATGGACAAAAACGTGCAAAAACGGATGAAAACTTGTAGAAACATATAAAGACTTGTAAAATTGGACGAAAACGTGTAAAAACGGACGAAAACAAGTAAAAACGGGCGAAAACGAGTAAAAACGGATGAAAATGTGTAAAAACGGACGAAAATGAGTAAAAACGGAAGAAAACGTCTAAAAACAGACAAAAACATGCAAAAACGAATGAAAACGTATAAAAATGGACGAAAACGTGTAGAAGCGAAAGAAAACGTGTAAAAATAGACGAAAACGTGCAAAAACGAATGAAAACATATAAAAATGGACGAAAGCGTGCAAAAACGGACGAAAACGTGAAAAAATATACGGAAACATGTAAAAACGGACGGAAATGTGTAAAAACAGACGAAAACATGTAAAAATGGACGAAAACGTGTAAAAACGGACGTAAACGTATAAAAACGGAAGAAAACGTGTAAAAACTGACGATAAGGTGTAAAAATAGACGAAAACATAAGAAAACCAAAATTCGATTATTTATTAACGACTGTTAGTATAAAGGACTAACGGTCGTTACTTAATTGTCATTTGAAAACCACAGTGACCATTTATGTAATTAACTCATTTGAAAAAGAAGGTGATAAGGGCTTTTTGGTCATTTCATACGGATTTGGACTGGATCCATAATAACAAGAAACCACAATGACTGAATTAGTCAAAAAAAAAGTTTAGTGACTGAAAGTAAAAAATCAACAAACTACAGTGACTATTTGTGTAATATTCAATGCAAACATGACGAGACATCAAAAGTAAAAATATTAATTCGAGCTTTCAATAGATGCTTACCTTATTCAACATGATGAAGTCGTCAAGTCGATAGCAAATCTTCACAGTTAAAAAACCATAGATACCTCTGATTTATGTACTAAAAAACTTTTGAATGAATTTAAATAGGAAAGTTGTTTTATTTTGGATATCATTATTTTGGTGCTTACTAAGGGAAAAATCCCACCATCCATCTAGTTTGATATAAGGGTAAGGATTAACTTAATATTTAATATGTAAACCTAAGTCCATGTCTTTTTTTCTCATTTTTCTTTGTCTTTTTGTCTTTCTTATTTATTCACAATTTTGTTTTGTCTTTTCTTTTAATTCACATTTTTTTATTTTAATTCAAGTTTTCTTTTGTTTTTTTTTAATTCACGTTTTTTCTTCGCTTTCATACTTTTTCTTCTGTTTTCATACGTTTTCGTCCGTTTTCATACGTTTTCGTCCGTTTTCGCCCGTTTTCATCCGCTTTGATACGTATTCGTCCGTTTTCTTACGTTTTCATTCGTTTTCATACGTTTTTGTCCATTTTCTTTCGTTTTCATCCATTTTTCGTACGTTTTCAGGCGTGTACTTACGTTTTTATACGTTTTCATCCGTTTTCTTACGTTTTCATTTGTTTTCTTACGTTTTCACCCATTTTCGTATGTTTTTATACGTTTTCGTTCGTTTTCATACGTTTTCATCCGTTTTATTTCGTTTTCGTCCATTTTTCATAGGTTTTCTTCCGTTTTCATACGTGTTTTTACACTTTTATACGTTTTTGTCCGTTTTCATACATATTCGTCCGTTTTAAATTGTTTTGTCCGTTTAAATGTTTTCGCCGTTTTCAGGCGTTTCATACGTCTCTGAATATCAAAGTGATATTGAGAATATCTAAGTGATTTTCAATTGATGTTTTGTACCATGAAAATCACAAGTGGCATGAGAATATCACAAGTGATATTTAGAAAATCACAAGTGATAGATATTCAGAAAATCACAAGTGATATCCAAAAAATCACAAGTAATATTCTGAATATCACTTGTGATATTCAGAAACGTATGAAAATGGACAAAAACATAAGAAAATAGACAAAACGGGCGAATCGTTATGAAAGCGGATGAAATATCACAATGATATTACATAATATCACAAAATGATATTCATAAAATCACAAGTGATATTCAAAAAAATATCAAGCGATATTCAGAAAATCACAAGTCATGTTCTTAATATCACTTGTGATATTAAAAATAACGGATGAAAGCGTAAGAAAATAGGCAACGTAAGAAAAAGAAAATGGGCCAATCGTATAAAAACAAGGTATGAAAGTGTAAAAACATGTTTGGCGGACAAAAACGTATGAAAAATGGGCGAAAGCGAAAAGCGAACAAAGCGTAAAGAAAAGCGGACGAAAGCATATGAAAATGAACGAAAATGGGTGAAAATGTAAGAAAACGAATGAAAATGTTTGAAAGCGTAAAAACACGTATGAAAACGAACGAAACGAAAGAAAACGGACAAAAACGGACAAAATTATGAAAGCGGACGTTAAGCGAAACATAAGCGGATGAAAACATATGACTGTGGAAAACTAGAAGGGGGGGTTGAATAGTTTTGCCAATTTTAAGTTAGTTTCAAAAACTTTAGATTTGATATTATGTGAAATCGTATGGATGAAGAGAAAGTATAGATCTAAGAGTAATGCAAGTAAAGAAAGCAAGTAAAGTAAAGGATAGAAATGACACAAATGGTTATAGTGGTTATTTACAAGGATACCTTCCGCCACTACTCCACTCCCGAGTCACCTCTCGAGGTTCAAGCACTATGTCAACAAACTCCTTCAACTTGGCGGAGCCAACCACAAGCGTTAGCACACTTTTCTGTACAAAGCTAAATACAGAGGTCAAATACGGAGGACCAAACCAACACTACTATAACACAATAAATATGTGAAATATGAAATACAATATTAGATGTATGTTTTGAAAGCATAAGTTTTACTTCTTCTCCCCCTTTTTGTCGAAACAAAAAGTGGCCCTAATGAAGAAATAAAGTGTGGAAAAATAGTCCACGTATCTCTAACTTCCCCTTGACAGTAGCTCCCCCTAGAATGGGGCGTCAAGTGAGAAAATATAAAAACCTACAAGAAAAAGGTTAGTAGTAACATAAATAATCTTGTGATTGATGAGAAACAAGATTGGGATCCAAGGTATGTAAACAAAGCCTTGTAATAACAAAATGTAGAGGTATTTATGCCACATACAAACATGTAAAACTAAGAACAAGACTTGTTCTAACGAAAATGACTCAAAAATAAAAAAAATAAAATGGTTCCTTCCATGCTTGCATAGGGTTACGGATGGAAGTTTTGGTGTGTGATGATGTTGATGCGATTAAGGATGAGGTCAAGTGTGAGTCGCATCTCTTCCCTAATTTCTATTGCAAGATCCCTAGTGGATTGGCAATGTTCACAATGTAAATGATGTGGGTAATGTGTGCGGAAGTTTTCCGGGTTAGTTTGATTTGTGAGATGCGGAAGTTGTGGTGGAAAAGTTGGAAAATATGGATCAAAATCCGGAATGTTTGGAAGTGGTGGTGGAAAAGAACCTAGATGTTCTTGTAAAAGAATGGGAGCTAAGGGTGGTGAAATTACAAGATCATTGTAAATTGTGTTTGGAGATGTGGGAGGTGTTAAAAAGACTAGTTCTTTTGGGTTGGTTTGTTGGGATCTTGTTGGAGTCTTAAGGAGTTCCAATAGAGTGACTTTAGATGGAGACTTGATAGGTGATGATGGTGGTGTGCTTGTTGGAGATGAGGGAGGTGCTACTATGGAACCATTTGGTGGTGAAAGAGTAGTTGGTGATGAACCATTTGATAATGGTTTGGCTAAACAACAAGGCCGGATGCTAATCCGTGCGGTTTGTCTAGATTTGGATGGTGGTACTACGGAAGGTGGTAGGACAAAATTTTGGATTTATTGAAAGGGATTGTTTGCACTAGGTGATTCATCTATGTTGGAAGATCTTTTGGATAACATGATGATGGTTGTTTGTGAGGTTGAGAGTGATGAAGATGCAAGCATTTTGGGAACCCTATTTATAGAAAAATAATGCATTGTAATCAATGCTTGACCCAAAATGTGGACTAAAATCTAATGATTAGATATGAATTTAAGGCATGTGATCATGAGAACACAAGCATTAAGTAACATATTCATAAGTAAAAAGTGTAAAATGATGAAAATATAGAGGTTTTTAGCCAAAGTGAGAAAAATAGAAGAGAATTTCAGCTTCTGTCTCACGGATCCCACGGATCCTTCCCTTGAGGGAACCGTCCAGCGTTAATGCTGGGATCCGTGGTACTGGTGACTCAGGCAGCTTAAAATTTTCCTTTTGGAAACATTTGTGCCTAGTGTGTGCCTATATGCAAACCATTTGGAGTTGCGGTTATCTCGACTCTAAAAAGAAAATAAAAATAGACTAGAAGTGAAAAAAACATACTATTATGTGAGATAACCCGAGTGCTCCTAATTCATTTTTGCAAAAATGAATGTACCTAAAAACACATATTAGTTATGTGTTCTCTTTAGCATTCAAAAGACATGCAATGAAAACGGGTTTTTACTTTGTATTAATAATGAAAAAAGTGGTTTGTCCTAGACGTGAGAATTAGCTTTTATGAAAGTGATAAGGGAAGAAGTATCCTTTTAGAAAGCATTTTGAAAAAGTTTCTTTGTTTGAAGAAAACGTTTATCCTTAAAAAAATAGGTATGAAATTACATGTTGTAAATGAAACTTACCTCGAAAAGTAAAAGAAAATTATGAAAGTACGAGTTGTAAATAAAACCTATCTTGGGTTTTGAAAATTCCCGTATTGTTTTTGAGTTGTGTGTGAAATAGAGATCCTAGACTCAGAAAGAAGAAGGCTAGTGTTTACATACCTTGTAGAGTTAAAAAACTAATTACGACGATTGTTCCATGAGACCAAGACCAAGATGAAGTAGGTTGAATTGTTCCCGCTTCAATGGTTTGGTGAGGACGTCGGCTATGTTGTCTTCGGATGCTACCTTCTCAATAGAGATGTTCCCCTTTTGAACATTGTCTCTTAAGAAGTGATGACGAATCTCTATGCTTAGTGCGAGAGTTATACGGATTCTTGCTTAAGTCGATGGCACCGTTGTTGTCACATAGAATGGCTATGTCACTTAGATGAATGTCGTAGTCAACTAACGCTTGTTTCATCCATAGTGCTTGTTGGCATGCTTTGCTTGCGGAGACATTCGGCCGGTTGTTGATATGGCCAATTTGTTTGCTTCTTTGTGAACCAAGATGTTAAACAACATCCTATAAAAGTACATACACCACTTGTACTCTTTCGGTCAACATAATCACCTGCATGGTCAGAATCTGCATATACAATTGTTTCTACCCTCATACCCTTAGGATACCATAATCCTAATTGAGTGTATTTAATGTATCTAAATATTCTTTTGAACGCTTCTAGATGTGATGTTTTAGGATCTTCTTGAAACCTAGCACATAGACAAACACTAAACATGATATCCGGCCGACTAGCCGTAAGGTAGAAAAGACTACCAATCATGCCATGATATTTGTGTTATCAACGGATTCACCTCTTCATCTATTGTAAGTTTGTGTCGGATGACATTGGTGTTCTTATGGGTTTTGACTCTTCCAATCCAAATTTCTTTAACATCTCTTTTATGTATTTAGATTGATTAAAGAAGATACCATCTTCTACTTGTTTGATTTGTAGACCAAGAAAGAAACTTAGTTCTCCCATCATACTCATCTCGAACTCGTCATGCATGATTTTAGAGAAATCATCACACATGTCTTGACAAGTAGATCGGAATATAATATCATCCACGTATATTTGAACAATGATTATATGTGATTCCTTTTTCTTAGTAAAAAGTGTATTATCAACTAACCCCATGGTATAGTTGTTTTTGATTAAAATGACTTGAGTCTATCATACCAAGCTTTTAGGGCTTGTTTAAGACCGTAAAGAGCTTTCTTTAACTTATACACATGTTTAGGTTTTTCGAAATCGATAAAGCCGGAGGTTGAGCTACATATACTTCTTCATTAATAAAACCATTTAGAAAAACACTTTTGACATCCATTTGATAAAGCTTAAAATCATTAGCACAAGCATAAGCAAGAAGTATTCGTATAGACTCTAATCTAGCCACGGGGGCATAAGTCTCATCAAAGTCTATTCCTTCTTGTTGATTATACCCTTGAGCAACGAGTCTAGCTTTATTTCTAGACACTACACCGTTTGCATCTAACTTGTTTTATATACCCATTTGGTTCCTATTATGGTTTGATTACTAGGTAAGAGAACAGTGTCCAAACATCATTAGAAACAAATTGATTTAACTCTTCTTGCATAGCCATTACCCAACTTTCATCTTTTATGGCTTCTTGTGTATTCTTAGGTTCTATGGTTGAGACAAAACAAAATAAACTAATTTGGTTTTGGACTTGAGACCTTAAGGTTCTTTCGTTTAATTTTCCTATGACCTTATCTACGGGGTGATCTTTAGACTCTTTAATATTAATGATTTCTTTATTTAAAGGTTCATCTTCTTTGTTGTATTTTCTTTTATTTCTATAGCTTCACTCTCGACTATCTCGTCATCGACAAGAGGTAAGTAGGTTTTGGGTGGACTCTCATCAAATTTTACGTTTAATGACTCTTCAACCTACATTTTTTCTTTATTTAATATGACATAAGCTTTGCTATTAGGAGAGTAACCTAAAAAGACACCTTCGGTTGATTTAGGATCAAATTTTGTAAGGTAATCTTTTGTGTTAAGTAGAAAACATTTGCTACCAAAGACTCTAAAATGTTCTAACGTAGGCTTTTTGCCTCGAAGTAGCTCGTATGGAGTTTTACCTAAAAATGGTCTTATTAAGACTCGGTTAAGTATGTATGTTGATGTATCAATGACATTGCACCAAAACTTTTGAGGTATGGATTGCTCATTTAACATGTCGCGTGATACGCTACAGCGTCGTTCGGTCAAAGGACTTCGATTGTGTCGGACAGTTTTTCAACACCCTAGGCAGTGAACCTAATCGTTGTAGTGTAGTATAAGGGTAAGCCACGTGAATTGATATCGTTCTCTAGGGGAATAGGAATGCTAGTGAGAGGTTACTACGCTAAGGTTGGGGTTGAGGAAGATTATTTTTTATCTTTTTATATTTTTTAGGAAATGGAAAGGTACAAATCTCGGGGTTTGGATTTGGGGGTTGGTATTTCTACCGATTACTCTATTATCTAATTATCTAATTAACTAAGGTGAGGGTAGTCTATGTCTAGTTATTGTGTTACCATTATGGTGGTTTAAAAGATGTGTTTACTTAGGTTTATGCTTCTTAATTATCTCCTATTGATGGTTGAATTGTCACGTCCTTATTCTTAATAAAGTGTTGTGTGTCTAAGGTTAAGTAGGGTATGCGTTTATCCTAACTCTTTGAAACTACCAAAGGGTCTCGTCTACAAAATCTCTTGGATTTATAAACTCTAACTCTAAGGTACTCTTTGGATGGTTTAGCCTACAACTACTCTAGGTGTTATAGTCTTAGGTTCACAAAGATTAATCAAGCATTAACTACACAACGAATGACCTCATGATACTAGATCATTAACAATTAAGATAAGAGCAACAATCAATATTCAATAGTTAAGTTTCATATTCCTAAGCAAATACACAAGTAAATGGTAGGACATGGAGAACATACAAGCATACACACAAATAATTGAAGACATAATTAAATTAATGAAGTAAAACACTTATCTTTGTGTAAGATAGGGTTTGGAACCTAAATCTTGTACAAGACGGCCTTGGTTCGGTTTAGGTTTTACTCCAAAGACTACACTGCTTGACAACTTCGCCGGATTCTATATATAAGATTACATTCTCGGCGGCGTCACCTTTTAATTTATATGCGTCGGTGCGCCGTTCAATAGAGTTTCGTCTTGGCACGTTAGTCTTGCGACGGCGTCACCTTATCTTACGACACCGTCACGGATCAAAAACTAAGGCGTCTGATTGCGACGACCTACTCTTTTAAAGCCGACACCGTCACTTGTAAATAAGAAATTTGGCTCTTGAGCCATCACAAAAGTGATGCGACGGCGTCATGCAGAATAACACTGACGCCGTCCCTTGTGTTTTGGCGGCTTGAGTGTCTCGATTCTTGACTTTGGCCATTTCTTACGTATATCGCGCCTTTTTGGTCCAAATAAGTGCCATTCGGCAATTTGCCTTCAAGAGACCTAAAAAGAAGTGAAAAGGCGATAAGTAATACCGCGGATACAAAAGTGATCATATATAAGGGCTTAAGCGACTAAAGTACATTTAAAACCTTATCGTGACTCATTTCTTGTAGAGTTCTATTTTTCTTTCAACTACCATATGATTGTGGAGTGTGTGAGGAGCGAGGAGTTGTGAGTAATACCATTAGCGTCACAAAAGGCTCCAATTTGCACTTCATTAACAAATTCCTACCATGATCTGTTCTAATAGACACTATAGGACTTCCTAGTTGTCTTTGAATTTTCTTACTTAATATTTCAAAATGTCGAATGTTTCAGTTTTAATCTTTAAAAATTTAGTCCATGTGTACCTAGAGTAATCATCCACTATAACCAAAGTGTAGTAGTTGCCTCCATAACTTTGGATAGAGGATGGACCAAATAAATCCATGTGTAGTAACTCTAGACACTTAGTTGTAGAGATCATATTTTTAGCTTTGTGGCTAGCATGAACTTGTTTTCCTACGTTACACGCATCACAAAAGTGATGTTCATATTTTAATTTTGGTAGATCTCTTACTAGATCTTTGGATGATAGCGATTGAAGAAGTAACATATTAGCATGGCCCAATCTTCGATGCCATAAGGTCAAAGTATCATCCATAGAAGTAAGACAAAGTTTGTCTTTAGGTTCATTACCGATTTTAATGACATAGACTCTATGTTTCCTAATACCTCTACCTATAGTGATACCGTTTTTCAATATCTTACTACCGGTTTCATTAAAAAGTACGTTACACTTCTTATCACATATTTGTCCTATACTTAAGAGGTTAAAGTTTAAGTTTTCTACATGACACACATCATTAATGGTTAGAGATTTGTCATCATTACCTTTACCGATGAGTTTGCTTTTGCTATTTCCAAATACCACATTTCCTCCATTGAAGGATTCATATGTGGAAAATAAATCTTTATTACGGTCATGTTCCTCGATGCTTGCTATCCTTGATCCATTCATGCGGATCTAGAATTAGACCTTTAAACACCTAAGAAAACAATTAACTCAAAAGTTTGGTCCCCATTTATTCATGGGTCTATTAGTGTTAAACATTTCATTCATGTTAGACATATATGGAAAGGTGAGTATGCATTCCATGGTGCAAAGTTTTGAAATGGAAAACCATTTTTCATATTAGGATTCCATCCCATTTGATGATTACTTCTCGGATAAACATTATTAGGTCTCCTTAATGTGTTTGGTTTTGAAAAGGATGGACCTTTGTTTCTTGTAAAACTTTGATTTTGTCTTGGAGGTGGTTGTCTAATAGTAACATAGGTTGGTTTCTTCTTATTAACAATAACAAAATCGGTTCTAGATGAGGAAGCTATATTATTGCTATTGTTTGCTTGTGGACCCACGGATCCACAGTACGTACACTAGCAGGTTCTCTTTTATTGGGATCCGTGGGATCCGTGTTCTGATGGTTTGTTTTCTATTGCTTTGGCCAATTGTGCTTCTTTGTTTTCACTAGTTGATGCATCAACTTGCTGAAAACCTAAACCTTTTTTGTTGTTTCCTGTTTTAACACTATCTAATATCATATCTAGAGTATTAGTATTCATTCTATCAATTTTATAGTCTGGATGATCAGCTAGTGTTTGAAGTTGAACGCAAAGTTCACATTCCCCACTTGCTATCTTCCCCTTTTCTAGACGTTTTAATTTTGCTTTTAACTCAAGGACTTCCTTTTCTAAACGTTGATTTTGATTTTGATTTTTCAAAAACTTGTTTGTTGATTATTTTTAAACTAATTTTGCAAAGTTTATCATATTCATGATGCAATGAGTCATCATCTAATGATGAGCTACTATAGTATTCGTGACATACCTCGTCATTTGTCATGAGACAAATTTCTTAGATCCTCCTCTCGCTCATTTCCCACGAACGGCTCACGAGCGCTTTTGTTCATCATGTTTGGGACACTTACTAATAAAGTGGTTGGGATCCCCACATTTAAAACAAGCGCGTTCATCCCTTGCCTTCTCGTAATCTTTGCTTTTCCAGAACCCTTTCTTGTCGTCATAAGGTTGTTTGACGTATCTTCTCTTTCTTCTAAAGAACTTCTTGAAGTCCACTACAGCCATGGCATACTCCTCGTCATCACTATCAAAGAAGAGTTTTCTTCATGCAGCTTGAGACCTTCTTTGCTTTAAGGGCAAGAGATTTGTGCTTCTCTTTCACTTTTGAGGCTTCGGAATCTTTGGCGAGGACAAGCTCATAGAATTTTAAATTTCCTATGAAGTCCCTTACCACTTGGATGGAAGTGCCCTTAGATATCTCCTAACATTATTACGACTAGAGAGAGACTCATCAGTGCTTGTAAAGATGTATTTATAGTATTAAAGTTAGCAAAAGAATGATCTATAGTATCCTCATCCGATATTGAAAATTGTTCATATTGTTGAACAAATAAATCTATTTTATTGTTTTTAACTTGTTGATTACCTTGATGAGTTACAACTAAAAAATTCCAAATTTCTTTAGAGGTTTTAAGCATGGAAATTATTTCGAATTCATTTTTGGGTAAAGCATTATATAAAACCATTTTAGCTTCGCTATTTTTGGAAAACTTTTTCTTAAGATCATCGGTGAGTTTATCATGAGGTGTGTTAACTAAATTTCCGTTTTCATCTTTTGTAGTGGCTTCAAAATCGCCTTCAACACTGATGTACCAAAGATCAATATCTTTTGACTTCACATACGTTTCAAATCTATTTTTCCAATATATAAAACCATTAATTTCAAGTAGTGGAGGGCGTTGCATGGATTGCCCTTCCTTGTAATTTTCAGAACCCATAGTGATTGAAAAGTTTTTAAAATACGGTTTACTTTAAAACTTTTATAAACTTAGCTCTGATACAATTGTGGAAAACTAGAAGGGGGAGTTGAATAGTTTTGCCGATTTTAAGTTAGTTTCAAAAACTTTAGATTCGATGTTATGTGAAATCGTATGAATGAAGAGAAAGTATAGATCTAAGAGTAATGCAAGTAAAGAAAGCAAGTAAAGTAAAGGATAGAAATGACACAACCGATTTATAGTGGTTCGGCTACAAGGACACCTTCCTTGCCCTACTCCACTCCCCGAGTCACCTACTCGAGAGTTCAAGCACCAACAAACTCCTTCAACTTGGCAGAGAAGCCTTCACAACGTTGCTTACACTTTTTCCGGTACAAAGCTAAATACTGAGTCTATAACACTGAGGACCAAACCAACACTAGTATAACACAACAAATATGTGAAATATGAAATACAAGATCTTCACTACAGAAATCTTGTGGAGGAACAAATCAATCAAGGACCCCTTGCTTAGATGACTTGTAGAAT
>OU343223.1:276793546-276811115 GCA_910596185.1 Chrysanthemum makinoi | reverse complement strand
GCTCGTGATCTCGCCTTAGAGAATGACCTATATGAGAATCACAATACAAGAAAGCAGAATGACTCTCTAGATCAAGTGATCTTTTGTTAGAAGAGTGTAAGAATATATGAGAGAGTTTGTAAGAAGAGGGGTGAGTTAAAATGAAGAAATGACTATCTATTTATAGAAAAATTCTTGCCACTGTTGCACGGATCCCTTGCCTGAGGGATCCGTCTAGTGTAACTTGAGGGATCCGTGAGAGGCTCATGTTTGCCCATGGGTTTTTGGGTTATGGGTCATGGGTCCTAGACATTGGACCATGGGTATCTAAGTAGATACAATGTATCTAATAGATGCAATGCATCTAGACAATGGGTATGGGTTAACTCCATGGGTTATGGATATGATCCATGGGTATGGGTCATGGGTTATGGTTTTTACCCATCCTAATAAACTATTACAAAAAATGAATTTTTACAACACTTTGTATTAAATGACTATATATGTTGATGCTTTACAAAAATAACATGTATCCTTATAATTTTACTTAATATAACATTATATTTGTTATCAACAAAACACAAAGAGATCGCTAAATATTAATAAATGTTTTTATGGTTTATTTGTATTAACAATCTCCCCTTTTTGTTGATGACAAAACATAATGTTATGATGAGTAAAACTTAAGATTAGATGTATGTTTTGAAAGCATAAGTTTTACTTCTTCTCCCCTTTTTTGTCGAAACAAAAAATGACCCTAATGAAGAAATAAAGTATGGAAAAATAGTCCACGTATCTCTAACTCCCCCTTGATGTTTGATAGGGATTTCTCCCTTGGTAAGTACCAAAATAAAGGTAAGCAATTGAACTTTTCTCTTAAATAGGATTGAGATCCAATATATTTATTGCGCGTACAAGTTTAACCCTTCGTCCAATATAAGGTGATGACGTATAGTATGTATAACAGGCCTACTAGGCCCAATACACACTATACACATACTAGGCCCAGGCCCAATAACGATAAAATATCTACGAACTCTAGACCAACAGTAAGCCCAATGACTAAATTGGCTATAGTCCAGGCTAAAAGATGCACACAGGATACTTAGCAGGCCGAGCCTTCGGCCGCTGAAGGCATCTTGTGTCCGCATCCGCGATTAACACAGAACCTTGTTGTACAAAGGTCCGACTCTGGCAGATTAACCACTATATGCGAGTAACCAGGAAACACTAGTGGTAAGCCTCACCTATAAAAGAGGCTCTAATCCCCATATAAGGTACAACAACTTTCTCTCTCATAATTACACACACATACTATTACTTTCTCTGACAAGGATGTGTACTTACTCTCATGCCGGAGTCTAATCGTAGGGTCCGTCCCCATGGTAAGGCTAACGGTTTACTATTCTTTGTGCATGGAAATCAATCAAACTACTTGGATTAGTACAAGATCAGCCCATTAGCAGCTTGTCAGCGCAGTCCGGCAAACTACACTTACGCCCATTACAACCCGTCACACTTTTTGTACTAACAAGTTGGCCATCCGTCAGGACCCAGATTACCTGGCGCATTCCGAGAAAATACTCACCATGAGCACTCGGTCCGAATCAACTCCCGCCTTTGTGTCCACATTGCGAAGTACGGCGGAAAGAGAAAACTACAAGACTTCGACGGATCTTGAGGGGTCTGCGTCCGATGCAGCCCTCCGGAAGTATTGTGATAATACTTCGACCAGATCTTACCGATTGTGATGGAGAGAATTCAGAAACGGGAGGAAAGAGCCAAAGCGGTAAAAATCCGAGCAATTACGTGAAGCCCAGCATCATCATGAATCGGAAATACCAAAGGGAAGGAGAGACTTACGAAAACAACTCGAGTCAATGAAGCGGCGAAGACGCACCCGATCTAGGTCATCAAAAGGAAAGAAGACGGGCCGAGCTTGATGTTCAAAAGGCTACGCAAGAGTGTGTTCCACCGGTGGGAGACAAAGAAGAAAGTATTTTACCGTGTACTCCAAAGACCCCAAGCAGCCAGGTCCGCCATATTCTTTGAAAGAAAAAGGAGAGTAGCCACAAAGACTCCCAATCACAACGGTAAGACCATTATTGAAGGCACATAGCGAAAGAATTGATCCGCGGAAAGTGGAGCGGTTGCTTTCGAGGAAATGGGTCAAACGGAAGTGGATGTCTGAGGTCCGAAGTTAGAAAGCGGAAACCACATGATAGCAACGACTATGACCTGGCTAGACCCTGGGTCTGCAAGGAGACTGATCCGTTCACTCCACGTATCCGCTACTTCAAGATGCCAACGAAAACGCGAATGCCAACCAACATGAAAACATATGATGGGAGTGGAGACCCAGAGGATCATCTTAAAATCTTCCAGGCAGCTGCAAAGGTAGAGCGATGGGCCATGCCAACTTGGTGCCACATGTTCAACTCTACACTAACCAGATCCGCTAGGGTCTGGTTTGACAATCTCCCGTCCGAGTCAATAGACAGCTATGATAAACTGAAGGAGGTTTTCTTGACTATCTTAGTCAGAAAAAGAAGTGTACCAAAGATCCCGTAGAACTTCATCATATCAAGCAAAGGGATGGAGAGCTAACGGAAGACTTTGTAAGAAGGTTTAAAGAAGAAACCAGGGACATAAAGGGAGCTCCGAAAATTATGAAAGTCTCAGGATTCATGTATGCAATCACCGATCTGGAGCTGATTAAGTGGTTACACGACAGAATCCCAAAGTCAATGAGCGAAGTAATAAATATAACCACCTCCTTCCTAAGAGGAGAAATAGCCGCACGAAGTCGCGAAAGAAAAAGGCCCTGGGTACAAAGACCAATGGAACAAACAACAGTCAAGCATCGACAAAGTTTCAAAAGAGAATTTAGGAACAAACCAAGAATCAGAGAAAGGCAACAGGGTTTCCGCAACCTACGAAAACCTTTCGGGGAAATATTGGCACAAAGGAAAGCAAGGTCCCCAAACCTTTTCCCAACCATCGCAGTCGAGGAAAGGACTAAAGGGAAGTTCTACGGATTTCACGAAAAAGCAAGACATACCACATAAGAATGTCTGCATTTGAAAAACCAAAGGGAAGAGAGGAAGAAAGGACCGATGATAGAGGTTGAAGAGCAGCGAGAAAAAGCCAACCGTTGAACCAAAAAAAAAAGAAAGAAAAAAAAAGAGAAAACACTCAAAGTAGAATTAGTGGAACCGCACCCACATCTGGGAAAAGATTAAACCGAAACTTCAATAAGATAAGGAAAGCAGGAACGTCAATAAAATAAACACGGATCTGGACATCCCTAACAGAGCGAATGAAGATCCTGATCCTATAAACTTCAATAGATAAAGACTCAAAAGGCTCAAGAAAAACACAAAGTAAGGAGGCGAACAATTAAAAACAATGAGAAGAGTCAACTATCGAGAAGGCTCAGGAAGCAAGTACAAACGTTGCAAAAGTGCCCTGTTACTGCAAAATAATCGGATCACTGAAGATCACGTGAAAAGAAGCCAGAATAAAGGTCGAAAAACACAGAAACACACTACGGGCGTATGTGGAAAAACCTTACGGAAATCATCCCCAGAGAATAAAAGGAGCAAAGATTTGCGACTCAAAAAGAATTAACTTCGGTGGAAGTAATGCCCGAAGGAAACGCATAAAAAGTCATGGCGAACCACGACATAAAGGATACAATGTGGGAAATAACGAGACTAAGGGAAGGATACAGCCTCGAGAAGGAAAGTCCCCGACAATAACCAAGCAAGAGCGGAAGCAAAAGGATAAACCTTATCCAGATAACCAAAAAGGAGAGAAAATCTGCAAGTACAGATTTACGTTCCTTCCCAAGAAATATCATGTCAAATCCAGCAGAAAAAACAGACGCCCAAGCTGTGAGCCTAGACACATGCTAACCTACCAAATCGTAGAAAAAGGCAAATGCTAGCACATGCAAAAATAGTAAAACCTTCGCTATAAATACGTGAAGTAAAAAAGGGGGAATGCAGAAAAAGCAAACGATAAACTTTGTCCTCCAGAATCAAACATCCTAACAAGAAAAATTCGAAGAAACTCATAAAAATCATTGTGAAAGGAGCTGAAGATGTTATTCAGAAAAAGAGTACGATGGCACATAGGAAAGAAGAAATACAACAAGTCTTCCATGGCAACATGTGGTCCACATACCAGTAGAAAGGTCCCACATAGCTTAAACCTTTACCACCCCCAAAGGAAAAGCGCAAAAGAAAACATTGCGAAAACCAAAAAATGTTCTTAAATGACTACTAATAATACTTAGTTGTTCTAAAATGGCGACTAATAACCCACCACCACAATACCTCATAACACCCCTTCACTCAAACCTACTCCTATGGAATTTCCAAGTACCTTGCCAATTAACCACGGCGACTCCCGCGACCGGAGCCATACTATCGATTAGACTCCTAGTAGCCATTGGGAAATAAGATCGCACAGGTGCTCACGGGTCAACTGCGGAAGCAGCCAGGGCAAGGAGCCACGTGGGAAGTGAAATGGTAAAGGAGGGAGTGATAGAGCGTGGAAAAGGATGGGTCCTCAAGGAAGGATAGAAAAGAATGTTAGGGGCAATGAGTTATATCAGACAGTCCCTAGCTAACAAGAAGTTTCCCTTACAACGGCAAGTAACAAAGGATGCAAATTACACCATCATCCTATTGTTGTTGCATCCCGACCCCCAAACAAGCACACATCTACCAGTCCAAGTAAATCAGGTTGGATAGACTGAATTTAAGGTAAAGATGACCAGCTTGCGGGTCTTTGGGATACATGTGTAAAAGCTTCCCCAACAAGCCACACTTTCAAAAAGACGAAACTATCCGAAAAAGATCCTTGAAAGGTCTACTGCACTTGCTGTATGACCTACAACATTTCAAACTCGCCGCTAAAAAAGTACAAGCATGCTTGGAAAGCATTCAAGCCCTTCACGGAATAATAACAAGCCTGGTAGCTCCCCGCGAATCACCGTCAGAAGAGAGTGACAAAAGATTCCCCCAAAGAAAATGGTAGTAAGCAAGGAAATGATTCTAGCCCATAAGTGGAGAAAGAATACTTACAAAGACGTTACCCACACCGACAAAGCCGACAAAAGATAGCAAAGGCAGCAACAACAAGATCAGCCAAAACAATTCTTCAAGAAAGAAAATTATAGCTATCATAAGCAAGACAACCCATTGCGGATAATCGCTAAAATAGACTTCCGCAAGAACAAAATAGACGAGAAAACCTTCCAAGAAGCGAAGCCTCAAAGAAAAATGATGCCTGCCATCACCAAAGTTCCGAAAGAAGCAAGGCTCCAGCGGCCATAAAACTGAAAGTAAAAAGGGTAAGAGAAACTGGTAATAGGAAAAATGTACAATGTATTTGAATTTACTAATTTTTGTAATGTATTTCGAAATGTGTCAAATCAATAAAAAGTGAAGATTAGCTACCTTCATTATTTTATTTTTCCAAATAATTTCATTTTCATTAAGTGCATAAGAAGCGCAAGCACAAAATGGGGCACGACCCAAATATGTTATTTCCGAATAACAAAGAGTTATCACGAATAACCAACAGGTGAACAACGTAATCACCAAAGTACATAAGAGGTATTGCAAGCCCAGTACTGGGAGGATAGCCCAAAATTATCCGAAGACTATTACAAACGTATATATCTGTATAACGTTAAGCAATAGCACCGCACTAATAAAAAGAAATGTGTGCACAAAAGACTATTAATAACGTTCATATCCGTATAACGTTAAAGTAGCAACACAAAAATGAAAAACAACATACACAAAATTTTCAGAACATGCATATCAGCATAAAGAAAAGGTAGTAACATAAGCACAAAGTCAAAGAACAACGTGCAGAAGTAAAAACAAAAAGCTGCACGCAGCTACCATGGGCATTACAAGAGAATAAAAGATAAACATTATTCAAAGGAGTACAAACATCCAGGAAAATAAGAAAAACTAATTTCGCACCAAGGCAGTCGCACTCGCTTCAGGTTCGGACAGAACAGAGGGATCTTAAAAACTCAGGATGCGGATCATCCGCAACATCAATAAGAGCACTAGACCCCCCAACATCATAATCATCAATGGAAAGGGGTCTCACAGGGACGTCAGAGGCACTGGCAGGAAGAAGCACAAGTGGCAAAGAAGTAGTGCACGTCAAAACTGACTCACCGGTCGAAGGTACTTCCACACCCATAACATTACGGGCGGACAAAGGACCAACGGAAGAACTATAAACATCATAAACAAATAGCCGATGAGCAGCATGGCACTTCCTAACCTGATCAACTCTCTTCTGAATTACTCCCAGAGAACGATACAAAGAACTAGTTCCAACAATAGCGTTATCATCCCTATCATAAACAGGGACCACAAGCTGTTCAAGATCAGGCTGTAACCCAGCAATCATAGGAGTATCCGCAGGAGATCCCTCAACATGAAGAAGATTCATAATCTCCGCAATACCAGCATCCTTGCTAGACGTAAGAGCAGAAAGTAAGGAAAACTCCACATCAGCAAGGGCTTTCACGGCGAAAAGATAGTGAGCCTCCGCAGAAGGGTCATACGCAGCGAGATCAACAAGCTCTTTTTTCTCCTTGCCATGAACAATACCCCCTGCTAAACCATCTTGCATACCTTTATCAATAGCACGGCCGATAACTTCCGCCATTGCTGCATAATACTCCAGAGAATTCAAACACTTAAACACAACAAAGCTCATGTCATTAGTCAACAACCAACGCCGACAAGATAGCAAAGTAAGAAAACGAGGATAAAACTCCTCATCAAGGTGACTAGCCAGCGCATATAAGTCAGCAACAGCCGAATCAACTTTCTTCATAAGTGCGGCTGACTTAGCATCCTGAATCTTGCAAAATTCTTCCTTCAAAGCACCAAGAGAAGGAATCCGGTTGCGAAGGTCAGAACATGACTCCTCCATGGTGCATATCTGCAAACAAAACAAAGTCAGAAGACAACGGAAAAAGGCGAGCAAGAACAACTAACCAGAAAGGCACGGACGCATACATGTCCGGAAAGATTGGAATTCTGAGATTTGAGAACAGCAACTTCAGCTCTCAAAATAGACGACTCAGAATCTTTCCTATCAAGAAACGATCGAAGTGCCACTACCTCAACTCGAAGAGAATTTCGTTCTTGCTCAAGAGTAGAATTTTGACTTTTCAACGACATAAGTTTCGCAGAAAAATCTGCTGAGGATGTAACAACGGAAGACATATCAGAAGAAGTAGCTTCAGTAGCCTTAGCCTTAAGAACTGAAATCTCCTTGTTCCTATTCTCCAAAAAAGATAATAAGCGTTTCCGCTCCATCATATTATACTCCAAACGCAGACGGACCTCAGAACTAAAGCACACCTATCGTGCCGCAACAACATTGAATTCAGCAAGGAAACGCTCAAACCCAATTTCACCGAGCGGATGAAAATTAGTTAGGAGGGTCAAACTCATCCACCATAACGCGGCATTCATAAACATCATCAAGAAGCGAATCCTTGGTAACGTTCCATTTTGGAACATAAATATCAGCCGAAGAACTGGAATCCGAATCATCAGCAGTACGGATATCCCCAGCCGAGATATCAAAGTCAGAAAGGTCATCAAGAATGGGATGAACACTACCGGTAGGATGAAAATTGTCGAGGAAGGGATGAAGAAACACCCATTTGATCCTTCTCCTTTCAAAGCAAGGACGTAGTAACAACAACATCTGTCATAACCGGCGCAGGAGAACTGTCAAAAAACAAATAAAGAACAAAAAAGTGAACGGAAGAAAGAAAAATAAAGGAATCATGAAAAAACGAAAACAAAGATAACAAACCTAGGGGGAGAACCATCAAGATGGAGCAAACCAAAATCAGATTCAGTAGACGTCCCAGCTTCATGAATAGGAGTAACTGATAATGAAGGAGAAGAAGAGGAATGAGTGGGCAAAGCATTCAAACAAAATTCAAAAGTGTGCGTACTTTGAGCTAACAACTATGAATAGATTCTGAAGACTTAACACCAATAGAGGCCCTACAAGAATCATTCTGGTTGCTCCTCACTTTCTTAGGAGGGTAGACAGGGTTGGTGTAAACCTTTCTTTTCCTCCTAGAACCGGAAGGCACATCACTATTAGACACTAGAAGACCAGCCTCAGAAGCAGAATAGTCAGGTCGCACAACATCCACAAAACTATTATATAATCGAGAGGCCCCGAGTTCCGAACGGGCAACTACATTTCCATCAACACCCGAAGATGGAGGGGTAAGAGAAACAGTCCGGCTTTCAGTTAATTTTAACAAAGGGAGCTCAATTTCCTCCAGCGATCGAGTATCAACCTTAAACTTCATAGGATCCTTCATCCGAACCAAAGATAGTAGATCCATCGCTGTAGAAAGTAGAAGAAAAGAAACACAGTGTCAGACCAAACAAAAATAGATTAGCAAGCGAAGAAAACATAAACATGGTATACCCACCCCGATCATCTTGATCATAGAACACATGGTAAGAATCTTCGCCCAAAGTGTAATTACGACTTAAACCAACTAAACAAAGAAAAGGCTCTGGAAATTTGAGGAAAGGAGAAGCATGGGCAACAAGGGAAGCAACATTCCCAACATCAAACTCTGCATCCCCAGGGCTAACATCCTTAGGAACACTTTTACCACCTGAGAAAGGATGCATAGCAGGACCAGCAAAGAAGTCAACCCAAAAGAAGTGGTCCTTCTAACTTTTAAGAGAATCAAGAGGTTTAGAGTAACAAACACCAAAACTATCAACCCGTTTACTAAAAGACAACCAGCCATTTTTCTGAGACAAAACATAAAAACACCTAAATAGACCAACTGAGGGTTTGATGCCGAGGGCAAAACAAAGAATCTCAAATTGAGAAACTTTAGCAGCACCAATAACAGAAAGCTGCGATATATGGATGCGATAGTAATCAAGAATCGAAACAAGAAGAATAGACAAAGGGAGACGGAAGTTAGCAAACTCGAAAAAATGGGTATATACACCAATCTTCCCATTCTGTGCCTCCCGAATAATTTGGTCAGGTTCAGGAAATTCCGGATGAACAAATTACGGAATTGAATATCTAATACAAAAACGATCAAGCGCCCCTTGTGAAAGTTTAGATTTAGCAGATGCAAAAGTACCCATAACGGAAAAAGGAAAAGAGTTAAGAACCTAACCTGGACAAGGAACTTGGAAGGCGGATACAACAAAAGGTAAATTGGATCAAAGAAAGAGAAAGTAGCGTTTACAAGAGAAGAACAGTAAAAAAGAAAAAATGGGGTAAAGCAAAAATAAAGGGTATTTATACAAGCGGAATGATGATCCCCCAAGAAAAACCCTAAGGAAGGACACGTGCCCAAAAACGATCTGATCCAACGACCCAAGTAAAAAACACGGGGATAAGGATAGTAAAAGACGAATGGCCCACAGAGTCCAATCAACCAAAGCATGAAAAGTCATTAACCGTCACTCCACGTTATAAAAAACACTTTCCAAGAAAAGGGAGCGTCAGAAAAACGCTTCAAGAGTACGGAAGAGGAAACGCTCCGCATTAGTCTAGTAGCATCCACCGCACGCGACAATATCCGTACGCAGTGCACATACTAGACTGGGGGGACTTGATGACGTAGCAGTCCTAAAAAAGAAAGGAACATTAGAAGGGCATTTCAAAAAAGGCACGGAAAGGAAAAGTGCTCAGTCAACTCAAGTCTAGTAGCATCCACCGCACGCGACAATATCCGCACGTAATACACATACTAGACTGGGGAGTACTTGATGACGTATAGTATGTATAACAGGCCCACTAGGCCCAATACACACTATACACATACTGGGCCCAGGCCCAATAACGATAAAATAACTACGAACTCTGGACCAACAGTAAGCCCAATGACGAAATTGGCTATAGTCCAGGCTAAAAGACGCACGCAGGATACTTAGCAGGCCGAGCCTCCGGCCGCTGAAGGCATCTTGTGTCCGCATCCGCGATTAACACGGAACCTTGTCCGACAAGGGTCCGGCTCTGGCATATTAACCACTATATGTGAGTAACCAGGAAACCCTAGCGGTAAGCCTCACCTATAAAAGGGGCTCTAATCCCCATACAAGGTACAAGAACTTTTTCTCTCATAATTACACACACATACTATTACTTTCTCTGATAAGGATGTGTACTTACTCTCACGCCGGAGTCTAATTGTGGGGTTCATCTCCACGGTAAGGCTAACGGTTTACTCTTCTTGTGCATGGAAATCAATCAAACTACTTGGATTAGTACAAGATCAGCCCATTAGCAGCTTGTCAGCCCAGTCCGGCAAGCTACACTTACGCCCATTACAACCCGTCACACTTTTTGTACTAACATAAGGCATGTTACTAATTCAGTATTTCCTTCTCTAAATAGCCAGTAATTACAAAATCAATTTCTATATTTCCATTAGTACTCTTCTATCACTAAATTTGAGTAATTTAATAAACTATTATACCCTTAGAAAAAATTAGTAACACTAAATTAACATTTTAAATACTATTTAATCCCTAAACTTTCATCATTTTTTTTTGGATAACTCATTAACTTTTTTCGCAATTGCTACAAATTTACCCGTAAATATTGCATCAATGATCAAACCAAAATCACAATTTCACAAGTATAATTATTTGCCATAATACACCGTCGTTTTACACAAGTATTCGTCCATTGTTACATAATACACTTTGTTAAATGTGACCCTCAAAGAGTTAATAGACCTTATTTATTTATTGTTCATCTTACTAATTTTTAATTTCATGCATATATTGATGCATGGCACGTTCGGGCTCCCACTACTCTAAATTAGCCGCCATTTTAGTCGCCATTTTATTGGTCAACATGTGAAGTCATGTATTGCAGTTGGTTCGAGAAAATTGAAAGGTAAAACGACAATTTATTATTGTACTAGTAATGTATCTTCTAAATTTTAATAATTTACTTTTTTAGTCTAAGATTAGTTTAGATTTTTAAAAGTTATTTCATTTTCTTATTTTAAATACTAGACATGTTCCTATGATAGAGACCGAATTTTATAACGGCATATAGTTATACTTGAGATATTATGATTAAGTGTTTCGTGTAATGTTTAGCAATTGACATTGGTAAGTCTTGATTATTATCCGAGAGGACAACAATATCATACCGGTTCCATTTTAATAAATTAGGATTAAAATATGGACCAGGATTGAAAATGAGATTGTGATGAATTTGTAAAAAAAGAAAAAATTGGTAAATGATGTGTAAGTTTACAAATAACATTAATTTTAGAAACAAAACTATTTTAAGGCAACTATTAAAAAAAGATTTTTATGTGGAAAAGTAAAAATAAGATTTAAATTTAAGTTTTAAAAGGGTATTTTAGGAACATTATTCATTTTTAAGTTTTATAAACATTAAAAAAGAAATATTTTTGCACTATATATAGTAAAATAGCTAGGAAAATTAGCTTTCTCTTCAAAAATCAACAAGACTTTAAAAGATTGCAATAGTTTTATGTTTCAGAAAGCTGATAAATTAATAGAATAAAGTGAGAGTCTTTTGAAGTCCCAATTGTACGCCTTTTGAGGGTTTATCGATTGTCGTTTACTTTGTTATTTGTGTGGTTTCACTCATTCACAACATCACACCCGCCATCATTTGGTATCAGAGCTTCTGGTGCAAATGGCCAAGTAGATCCCTCATGGACATGGAAAACCCCATGGTTTTATCGCTAGTAAAATCACCGAACGAGCCAATGTGACAACTTACCATCGTGAGCCACGTCATAAAAAGATTGAACACCTACGACAATGGGTGCTAGAGCTCTAGCTTCATAAAGTGGCTCTCGGGTTAGAACGAGCATAGGAAACCTTAAAAGAGGATAACCTATTTATTCAAGATCCAAGGATTTTTATAATGACTCACCGCCAAAAGAGATCGAAACAGATTCGAGCGTTTAGGACGACGTTTACATAGAGGATAATCCTTTTGACGAATACTATCAAGATTATCATGGTGACAACCATGATGACACTTTGTTGACAAAGGAAACAAAATCTTAACCTATTATATTGGATATAAGTAATAGGGAAGAGGAGTATCATTTCATCTCAAATTATCTGATTTTTCAAGATGAACCTCATGATGTAACCTTTTTGGGACATTGTGTTGGTAGATAAGAATTGCATCTCGCATATGATATTGATAGAGATGAATAATAAAAGCTCACCAACAAAGAGGATAAGTGTAAAGATCGCCTTGAGTCATCTTGATCTACCCTTTTACAAGCATGGATTTTCAAAAGCAAACAATTTAACAAAATACTAGTTTCTATTGTTTAAAAAATGTATTATTATCAAGGTTAGCAAAAGTTTGTTTTATTTCTAATTGGAAAAAAATATCAAGAAAGGTATGTGAACTCTTGAAACATTACATATAAGTTGGGTTTGAAGACAACAAAGACTGAAGGTCGAGTCTTTCCAAAGAAAGGGTGGATGATGCAGGGAATCAAAAATCCGTTTTCAAATTATGCGGATTCGACATATACTTATTTTTGGAGTCTGATTTTAACGAAAATTGCATGGTCGATGAAAAACGGTCCAACAAACAAAAGTCGAATAGCCTCAAAATTGTGTTTCTTTATTGTTAGTTTTTAAAAAATATTAGTTTCGATTTGTTTCCTTCTATTATACCTTATCTTTTTCTAGGAAATACATTTGTAATCAAGCTTCATCTTTAGGATTCATAAACTATAAGTATTAGACATTGTCGAGTCTTTCAAGAAGGTTAAATTATGAATGTATGAATAAACAAGAATGACAACTTATTATTCGATTTAACGTTCTTTGAATTTGTTTTTTTTGTGTACGGAGATTTAATCGTACCGATCCGTCCATCATATATAACTAGATTTCAGACTTGTTTGATGGACATATAGTTCATAAATTGTGTACTAAAAAGAAAAAGCATGTATAAAATCATGATAGAAGCAGTTATTTAATGAACGACATGTTTTTCTTATATAAATAAAACATGCGGCTCAAAAATAAATAATATTATCACTTTCAATTGCTTAATATGTAAAAATATGTCATACCACTTTATTGTTATAAGCTAACCAAATTGTCTTGTAATTAACATATAATGAAACAAATTAAAAACAATGAAGATGATATATTAAAAATACTTATATTATACTAATTCATGTCGCAATTTGGATACATGCAACGTTACCCGGTAATTGAAAAAGTTTTGATCATGCGTTCTAAAATTGTGAGAACAATAATTGGTAAAACATATATATATACTAAGATCAAGTTTAAATATTTTATACAGCTACAAAGTTAAAATATGTAACAGATATTATGATATTTGCATATAAAAATATAAAAAAATAAAGTTTCATACCAAAATAATTTTTTAGTAAAATAAAATATCGTACCTAACAATTAGGTGTGATAATTGTATACAACACGTATATTATAAGTAAAAAGTGACATAAATATAATATTTGATTGTATTTTATTAAGAAAACATTATAAAATATTTAAATATTATCATAATGTTGATTTGATTATTATAAAAACAAGTATATGATTATCATGTTGACTACTTCATACATTAAGGAATATAATCGTATTATGCATGTTCTTATTAACTAAAGGGTGCAAATTGAAAGTTGAAATATTCTTTAAACTATTACACCTCTTACATGGTTTTACATAAATAATGAACGTTTTTTGTATTAACCGTGACAAAAAGACAAGCTTGATGAATATAATTTTGCATATTAAAAATAAGCTTGATGAATATAATTTTGCATATTAAAAATACGCATTAGAGCGTAACGTGTAATAACATGTTAACACCGTTTTTTTTGTCACCTCAGCGCCACATCACTTTAACACCAAAAAATCACGCCTTATCATAACACCAAATAAGACCACCTTTTGGGACCCATCATTTACAAAATTACAATTTACAAATTAACCCTTTAACTATTTCATTCACTAAACAACCTAATACTTAAAAATCAGATTGCGAATACTTTTAGAAAAACAAATATAAAGAGCAAAGGAATAAAAATGTTATTTTAATTTTTTTAAACAAATTACATTATTTAAACAAACTAACTAAAAAATAAAAATGTTATTTACTTTTAAATTTTTTTAAATACTACAAAAACCAAAGGGACTAAACAGTAAAAATCACATTGACTAAATTGCAAAAACCTATTAATACTTCATCTTCCCCAACTTTCAAAAACCTATTAAACACACACTTGCTGTACACACATACCGCAAAAATCATTTAATACTTCATCTTCCCCAACGCAAAGAGCAAAGTAACTTGAGGGGGCTGTTTGTTATTTTTTTTGTCCATATGTGTGTATTGTCCTGAGTTGTGGTAGTAACGTAAATGGAAACACAACCCCAACGCCTCCTCTTCTGGTATGGTAATGTCGCCTCAACGCCTGCCACCTCAACCATAACGTCGTTGGGGCGCTATTATACCCATCCCTCTTAGTATATGTTTTATACATGCCATTGTTATTGTAGAAAACTAGAGGGGGGGTTGAATAGTTTTACCAATTAAAACGATGTTTTAAAATATTTAGATCGACTTATGTCAATCTATTTAGATGTGTATGTTGGATGTTGATAGATAGATATGGAAATGTGTAATGTAAAAGAGAAGAGTGAGAAACACAAAACCACGACACAAGTGTTTATAGTGGTTCGGCTACAAGGACACCTTCCTTGCCCTACTCAACTCTCCGAGTCACCTACTCGAGAGTTCGTAAACACTACACGACACCAACTCCTTATGGCGGAGAAGCCTTCACAACGTCGCCTACTCTTTTTCCGGTACTAGGCTAGACACCGGGTTCTTCCACAAGGTAGAACCACACCTATAACAACGTCGCCTACCCTTTATCCGGTACTAGGCTAGATACCGAGTTCCATTACAATGGAGGAACTACTACCCAACACTACACAACACCTAACCCAAAGGAGACCCACTCCTTATTACAAAATCATTAATGATATCAATATCCTTGGATACAACCTATCTCTATTTGTATATCGATGCACCTCATCGATTATACACCCTTGACATCTTTCACTAATGCACTTGACTTGACTTCTAGGCACCCTTCACTAATGCCCTTGACACAGACGTTTGGCATCTTTCACTAATGCCTTTGTCTTGACTCCTTTGGCATCCTTCACTAATGCCTTTGACACAAACGTTTAAGCACCTTTCACTAATGCTTTCGTATTGACTCTTTCGGCATCCTTCACTAATGCCTTTGACACAACACTTCTATGGAGGAAGAAAGAACTATCAACAAGAGAACCTCAGTAGTCTTGATGATGACGAAGCATGGCAACTCATGGACTTGAGCTTTCTTGACTTCAAGAGGTGGTGATCTCGCCTTTAAGAGGAACCTAGAGAATCACACAAAAACAAAACACAAAGTACATAGAGAGATCCTTTAGGATCTGAGGTTAGAACGTTTACAATACTAGGAGAAAGTATGTGTGGGAGTGGCAACCCAAAATGAAGAAATGACTCACTATTTATAGAAGAAATTTAGCTACTATTCCACGGATCCCACGGATCCCTCACTTGAAGGATCCGTCCAGTGTATTCCTGGGGATCTGTGGGACGCTCCTATTTTCCCATGGATTTTGGGTCATGAGTCATGGGTCATGGGTTATGGGTCATGGGTCATAGACTTTGGACCATGGGTATCCAAGTAGATACAATGTATCTACAAGATGCAATGCATCTAGTCAATGGGTCATGGGTTAAAACCATGGGTCATGGATAATACCCATTTATGACTTATGCATGATGTCATGCAATAGGTTATGGGTTAAGCTCCATGGGTATGGGTCATGAAATTTGGGTTTTACCCAACTACATTCAATGTATTTGGTCAATGGGTCAAATATTTAAACTTCTACCCATTTATATTACCCATTATAATACATACTAGTTATGTATATATCTACCCAATATGTAAACACTAGTTGTTGTACATATGTAATACTAAATCATAAAACCACTTTTACTTGTTTAGTTGTTTTATGTGAAAACGTAAGTGTGTTAGTAAACTATTGGCTCAAATCATTTACGTATCTTATTTGTTTTGTTTAAATGATTTTACGTTTGTTATCGACAAAACATTAGAAGATCGTAAAATATAAATAAGCGTTTTTACGGCTTATTTGTATTAACAATATCCCCCTTTTTGTTGATGACAAAACATAAAATTATTTTAAGGAAAAACTAAAATTCGTAAAAGTTTGAATTGGAGTTTTTACTCTCTTCTCCCTCTTTTAAACAAAAAGAGGCGTAAAAGAAACTAACATCTTGTTTTAAGAAAAACATGTAAAAAGAAAGAAAATAAGAATATAGAGAGTAAGTGATGGGAAGTGTTCTCGTCTTAGCTCCCCCTTGACGAGTCCATCCCTTTGTGAGGGCGTCAAGTAAGAAGAAATACTAAACTAATGCATTGCAAATATGTTTGCAAATGGTTTCAGATCTTTGTGATAATGCTCCCCTTAATGATTGCAACTTTGCAAAGGGACGTCATGTAACGTAATCCTAAAATATATTGCAAATTATTTTGCAATGTGTTGCTTTGACACGAAACTCCCCCTAGCTTAGGGTGTCAAAGTCTTCATGTGTATATTGAAAATCTTCAAAACAAAGGTTAGAACATAAGTATATAATGCATAATTTCCTGCAAATAAGACTCAAGTTAGTAGAAAACAAGTCTTCTGTTGCACGGATCCCACGGTTCCCTCCTTGGAGGGATCCGTCTAGGCAAAATGGCGGGATCCATCTGTCTGAAAGCTTAAGACAGCAATGATTATGTGAACAAATGATGTCACTGTTAGGAATTAGAAATTCCAGGTATTAAAGAGTCGGTCACCTCAAGTATATGTAATCGTTAGAAAGCTCGTAGTCACAGTACTTTTATGTTAAGTAGTATTTAGTTTAGTAACACCGTGGAGGACGGACGGGTCTTTACCCACTGTATGCCTGATCCACAGCCCGTTGTGTGGCGTTTTATTGTAAGACTATAAATACTCTCTACATTCCAAGGTAGAGAGTTGGAGCTCATAATAAGAATTTTCTTTCTCTCACTAAAGTTCCCTAAACCTCTAAATTTCTCTCTCTAGAATTCCACTTATACGCCTACTTTGTGTTATGGTTTGATGTGTATATGAAATCCAATATCCTACAATTGGTATCAAGAGCCATGGTTAGATCATATCTTACACATCTTTGGATTTCTAGTGGTTTTTAGGTGGTTTTTGAGTTTGAAAAAGTTTAGTGGTTTTTGCGTCATTTGGTTGATTTCTTGTGTTAAAGCTTGGCTTTTGTAAGTACTTTTGTGTTTAGAATCATCACAAGTGTTTAGGTTTTCATTTGGTAAGCTTGAATCATTTTGGTTGGTTTGTTTTTGGATTGAAAAGTGGTGTTTGTGAAGTTTTCTAGCTAGCGACTT
>OU343223.1:276744061-276793446 GCA_910596185.1 Chrysanthemum makinoi | reverse complement strand
GTTTCGAGAAGATGGAAATGGCCCCATAAAGTCAATACCCCAGATGTCAAATATCTCACAAACTTGAATGGCATTTTGTGGCATTTCATTTCTTTGAGATATATTTCCGTGACGTTGACAAGCGTCACAAGCTTTGACAAAATCGTGGGCATCCTTATAGATAGTGGGCCAATAAAACCCGGAATCAAACACCTTTTTGGCGGTGTAGTTTGGACTATGATGGCCCCGGTGGGTCCAGCATGGCAAGCTGTGAGAATGTCAAGAGCTTCTGTCCATAAACACACCGTCGGATGACTTGATCCGCACAGATTTTGAATAAGAAGGGGTCGCCCCGAAATAATGTTTAACATCTTTGAAGAATTTGTTCTTGTTGGGTCGACATCCCTTTCACTATGAAGTTACCCGCATGGTAATTTGCGAAGTCAGCAAACCATGGGGTAGAAGAGTTTCCACTAAAAGAAACCGCATTGAGTGTCTCGAGAGGAAATGTTTCATTTATTTCCTTTTTCTCGAAAACATTTTGGTGAGGGTTTTCTAATGCTGGACAGATGATCGTGACTAGATTCTCTGCTCCTTTTTATCACGTATGATGATATCAAATTCTTGCAGGAGGAGAATCCAACGGAGCAATCTCGGCTTTGCATCTTGTTTTGCAAAGAGATATTTGAGAGTCGAGTGATCCGTATACACCACGCATTTGGTCAAGATTAAGTATGGCCGAAACTTCTCAAATGCATACACCACGGCTGGTAGCTCTTTTTCTGTAGTGGTGTAATGGGTTTGAGCTTGATCATAGTCTTACTTGCGTAGTGGATAGGATGAAAATGCTTGTTTCTACGTTGCCCTAAGACTGCACCGATAGCAAAATCACTTGCATCGCACATGAGCTCAAAGGGTAAATCCCGGTCGGGAGCAACGAGAATGGGTGCTTCAGTAAGCTTTTTCTTCAATGTTTCAAAAGCTTTGATGCACTCGGGTGAGAAGATAAAAGGAGCATCTTTTTCAAGAAGATGAGTCATAGGCCGGCGATTTTAGAAAAATCTTGTATGAATCTACGATAGAAACCGGCATGACCTAAAAAACTCCTAATACCCTTGACGGTAGTAGGATGAGGTAATTTAGCAATAACATCGACTTTTGCTCTATCTACCTCAATCCCATTTTTTGAAATTTTATGGCCAAGGACTATGCCTTCTTTGACCATAAAGTGGCTTTTCTCCCAATTTAGACAAAGATTGGTGTCTTCACACCGTTTGAGCATTTTATCTAAATGGGAGAGACATGTTTGAAATGAATCCCCAATGACCCAGAAGTCATCCATAAACACCTCCATTGTTTCCCCGATCATGTCGTGGAAAATGGCCATCATACATCGTTGGAACGTGCCGGGAGCATTGCATAAGCCAAAAGGCATACGTTTGTAGGCAAAAGTTCCGTATGGGCAGGTGAATGTGGTCTTCTCTTGATCCTGTGGATCAATAGGGATCTGAAAATAACCCGAGAAACCATCAAGGAAACAATAGTATTCATTCCTGCTAATCTCTCAAGCATCTGGTCCATGAAGGGTAGAGGAAAATGGTCTTTACTGGTGGCGTCATTCAACTTACGATAGTCAATACACACACGCCATCCCGTAACAAGTCGAGTTGGAATTAACTCGTTATCTTCATTTGTGACAACAGTAATGCCACCCTTTTTGAACACAATGAATTGGGCTAACCCAAGGACTATCTGAGATTGGGTAAATCAATCCTGCATCAAGAAGTTTGATAACCTCTCGTTTGATAACATCATGGATTTTGGATTTACTCTTCTCGATGTTGAACTGCTTGGTTTAAAGTCATCCTCCATTAAGATTTTGTGAGTACGAACTCGGGTTGATACCCTTAATGTCGGAGAGTTTCCAAGCAATTGCTTGCTTGTGTGACTTCAAGACTTTTATGAGAGCAGCTTTTTCATCTTTACTCAAATCTCTAGCAATAATGACGGGTAATTTATCATCGCCCTCAAGAAATGCATACTCGAGATGAGGAGGTAAGTCCTTAAGCTCAACCTCAGGAAATTCTTCAGTTTTCTCAACTGACTTGACTTCTTTATTATGAAGCTTGACGGGAGGGAGAGGAGGAGAAGTGTCCTGATTTAACAACTTCTTTAGAAGAATATCTCCCTCCAGATTAATCTCATTTTGATTAATCTCATCTGGAATTGAATCACTAGTGTGAGGGGTTGATGATGGATCATCATTGAGCAACTTCTCAATAAGAAGTATGTCCCCCTCAATGTCAATTGGAGCGTGATCAATTTCCCATGGGACAGAATCACTAGCCAAGTATGCTTCAATCTCTTCCAAGATGAAGTCTCTTCCCTCAAAAGGAGTAATAGAAGGAGTAGAATTGGCTATGATAGGTTGAGAAGATGTGGTGGGATCCCCACTCACAGAATTATGAGAATAACCTAGAACTTCTTGAGAGTACTCTTCAGAAGCAACATCAATGATATCTATTCGGTTAACCGATTCAGAATCATAGTTTGCGGAGTACCTCGAAGTTTGATCAAGGTTAAATGTGACAGCTTCATTACCAACACGTAATATGATTTCTTGCTCAAATACATCAATGAGAGCACGGCCCGTTCTCGAGGAATCCTCGGACCAACAATGAGAGGAACCCGATGATCGGCATCAAAATCAACAACTACGAAGTCGGAAAATGGAACTTTCCTACTTTCACAAATACGTCCTCGGCAATGCCAAGAGGCCGGGATATGGAACGATCTGCAAGCTCGAGAGTCATGAATGTAGGAGTCGGTTCGGAAGAGAGTTTCTTCCATATGAATAAGGCATCGATTGATGCTTGCACCAAGATCTGCTAGGGCAAAGCATTCAACCATTCATGGAAATACACAAGGTAAGAGAAATTTTCCAGGATCTCCAAGCTTTTCAGGAAGCTTCTTGGAATAACTGCAGAGCGGTTCGTTAAGAGGAGTTTTAGCCATTTCAAACAGCTTTTCCTTGTTGCTTAACATGTGTTTGAGAGTTGATGCAAACTTGGGCATCGGCATGATAGCATCCGCAAAGCTTATGTCAAAATGTAACTCTTGGAAAATTTGAAAAAATTTGTCCATTTGATGACTGGCCTTCTCGCGGAGCTTTTGCTCATTCAAACGTGATGGGTAAGGAATAGAAGATTTGGATTTCTGGTTTTCAACGGGAGCTTTTAGAGGTTCAAAACAACTCTGGATTTGACTTGGGTTTCGGACAACTTGAGGTTGGACTACCGAAGGTAGGGCGTGTGGGTACCGTGGGCTTGAATAATGCACCTTGTCCGTTGTATCCTTGGTAACTTGACTCATTTCTCCTAGTGGAGGAGGCATTGGAGTCGTTGGTCCATTGTGTGTCCTAGGTTCACTTTCCACTACCTTTGGGATAGAAGAAGAAGAGGTAGTAGGAATAGGTCCATCATATGAAACACCACTTCGGTTGTGATCGCCAGCACGCCCCTCGGGTTAGCGATCGTGTTGCTTCGGAAGTTTTCACGAGCCGAGGGTTGATCATTTAAAGACTTCTTAAGATCGCAATCGGTGACCAACAACCTGTTCATTTCATCTTGGGATTTCATGAATTGCTTCAATAACTCATCGGATGATGGTCGGTTGGAACAATGGCGGGAGGTGGATTAGGAAAATTTTGGCCTCTAATATTAGGATTAGGGCCTTGGTTTTGAAAATTTCCTTGATTAGGATTCATATTCCCATGAAATTGATTCCCTCGATTGAAATTGTTTTGATTAAGGTTCCTTGATGTTGGAAACCTTGATTTGGTGCAAGATAGAAATTACCTTGGTTTTGATAACCTTGGTTCATTCTAGGTTGGTTCGATTCGGTTTTGCATGTTATGATTACGGTTAAAACCGGGTGGTGCCGATTAGTGTTAGCGGTAGTGTGGTTCATTTTGAGGACGGTATTGATTACCTCCCGATGTGAACTACGGCTAGAGCATTGGCTTCAAATGGACTACCATCGGTGGCAGTACAATTGTAGTATGCATGAGGACCACCACAAGTAACACAACTCTCGACTTTCTTCACTTCACCATGTGTTGGTGTCTGAGTGAAGGTCACTTTCTTTTGGCTAGCAAGAACCAAAGCCGAACAATATCGTGAGTTTGTCAATCTTAGCATCGGTGCTAGATGTACTCATGGGAGATGAAGAAGAAGAAGGTCCAAAGATGAGACCGATATGTCTTTGCTTTCGGAAAGGCGGACCGAGATTTGTTCTCAATGATTTGCAAGGCTTCTTTGGTAGTCTTGCTCAGGAAATTACCTCCAGCGGAGGCATTTAAAGAGTCTTGATTAGTCTGGTTCAGACCATTATAGAAAGTATCCATTTGCATTAACTTCGGTAAAACCATGATGCGGACACTTTGAAGCAACTCTTTGTAACGATCCCATGCCTTCCCGAATGATTCATCAAATCTCTGAGAAAATTTCATTATCTCATTCTTAAGACTTGTGGTTTGGGATGGAGGATAGAACTCGTTAACGAACTTGGTGACTAGATCTTCCCATGTCTCAATAGAACGAGGGGGTTGTTTCTCAAGCCAATTCCGGGCTTGTCCCTCTAGAGAAAATGGGAACAGAAGAAGCTTGATAGCTTCATGTGGGACATTCTTGTACTTGATGGTAGATGCAATCTTGTTAAACCATCGAATGTGTGCATGAGGATCATCCCGCTCAAAACCATAGAATTGGATTTGGGTTACTAGATTAAGCAACCCGGTTTTGAGCTCAAAAGTATCAGCCACAATGGCTGGGACAACAATAGCATCTCCGTAACCCTCGATGGGTGCTTGGAGAAGCTCGTTCATGGGTTTGTCTTCTGCCATTACGATAGGTGGTGGTGGTGGTAGGACGTTCCTCGCCATCCGCTGAAGGAGCTGAGCGTCCTCTACGTCTACGAGGAATCTTTCCAAGTTCTGAAAGTGGACTTGTAGAACTGGAAGAACGAGCGCGCATGCACTAAGTATAAAAATCAATTTTCAAAACAAATGCGAGGCAAAACGACAAGTGAACTTAACCAATAATCACAAATGAAATGGCTTCTTTGAAAAAGGTACACCAAATCACAAGGACACAAAGGCAAGTTTTAAATCGGTGGTTCGGGAACTTATTATGGTCACACCCCAGTAGTAGGTGTCTGCCTTGATTTGCGGTGGTTGATTTTTATGTATATATTAAGTACCACTGAAAAGACGTAGGTATAGATTTGTGCTGATGGGTTAAAAAACTTTTGGACAATATTTTTGGTATCGTCTCGTTTAACCAAATCGTATCTCTTTAAGAATCACCTCAAAGAAAATACAAGATAGAAAACGTTCCGATTGTTTTGTTGTTTTATATTGTTTTTGGGTTTTTAACACTTTAGGAAAAGTGTTAATGAACTTTTTGATTTTCTTATAACTTTACAAAAAAAACTTTTTACAACTGGTGGTATATGTGCAAGAATGGGTCTGAAAAAGGCTTAAGACACGCTAAAGCCTCCCCGGCAGCGGCGCCAAAATTTGATTGTGCTAAACCGTCAAGCTATCTAACACAAGCTAGCCACTTGTGAATGGCTAACCGTAAGAAACTTAAAACAGTTAAAACACAAATGCAATGAAGATCAGAGAATATAATGAATTCTTGGGTCGTTAAGTCCCACGGAGACTCAATGGTGTGTAAACACTTGATCAGATGATAGAATGATCACTAAGGATAGTGATCAGTAAAGGTTTTGATGAATTATTATACTACTGATTGATTGGAATGTATTTGGACACAGAATTGGAAAGCACAACAATCAGATAAAAGAAACGTAAAACGTACGTTTAAAAACTACGTAAACGTACAAAATAAAAAGTGAGATCTACGAAATAAAAGACCTAAAAATATGAAAATGAAATTTTTGAAATCCTAAAAATGAAAGAAAATTATTAGAAAAAGAAAATTATTTTTACAACTATTTAATTAATTATTATTAATTAAAAATTATTTTAACTATTTAAAAATGACCTAAAATAGAAGAAAATACAAAATAAGGCTAGAAAAATAAAATTATAATTGAGAAAAATCTAAAATATTATAAAACTAATTTTAAAATTAAAAATATATTTTTCACACTTTTTATCTAATTATTACTAATTAATTATTATTTAAAATACACTTAAATTCTAGAAAATATAAAATAAATCTGGAAAAATAAAATTTCAACTTGGAAAAATCTAAAATATGATAAAACTAATTTTAAAACTGAAAAGATATTTTTTATGCTTTTTAATTATTTATTACTAATTATTTAATACTTTTAACTATTTAAAATTATAATAAATACTAAATAAACAGAGAAAATTATGAAACTTTTTCTAAAAATAACTTAAGGTGACAGAAAACTAAGAAAAGTATAAAAACAAGATTTTCTTATTAGTAAGATGAAAAGAAAAATCAAAAAGCTAAAAACTATTAAATAAACGCTATCACTATTTTTAAATTGATGTTTTTCTGGATTTTCTTTTTGAAAACTACTTAACTACTTAAAATATGAAACTTTTACAAAGACAAAAATTTTACAAATTTAAAATAAGCAGAATGACAAGCTTATGAGCCAACAGTGAGCTTAAGAGCTTATTTTGGTGAAACAAGCTCAAACAAGCTCACAAACTGAAACAAAAGCTCAATAAAGATGCAAACAAGCTAGATGAACTGAAATGAAGCCAAAAGATACAGATAAGCACACTGATAAGCTAATAACAAACAAATAAGCACTTATGCTAAACACAGAAATGGGACAAGATTAGAGCTTATTGCAGCCCTAGCAAACAAGCTAGAAAATGAAAAACCAAGCTTGAGACTTCAAGATGGCTTGGTTGGCTTTCCAAAGAACTAAGAATCACAAGCTTTAGCCAAATAATAAGCTCTGTGCAAGCTTATCAAGTTGGACCATCTAACCGTACAGGGCACCATTTTGGACAAGTACTCAAAAGAAGCTAGTTAAAAAGTACTTAAAAAGCTGATTAACAGAGAACTAGTATTTTTCTAATTTAGTTTAGCAACTAAACTTTGATAACCCAAAAGCTTTTAAGCTAAATCTCACTATTAAGCACACACTAAAAATAACTGTTTTAATCAAAAACGACCAAATGAAAATATTTGACTTTTATAAAAACTATCTAAGTTGACTTATATGAACTTTAAATCACTACTACTCACTGAATATGTTGTTTTAAGGTATATTAAGACTTATTTGAGCAATGTTAACAACTTATGAATACAAAATCATGATCAAGGACCATGAAAATCCAACAGTGAATGACAAGGATGTGATAAAATGAAATTTTGACTTTTGATGTAACAAGCACTGGTTTCCTTGGTTTCTTTGAGTTAATTAGACCAAGTGTGATACAAAGCAATAACAAACAACCACTCAAACAACTTTTAAGACAGTTTAACTCACAAATCCAAACAAGACTTTACTTAACTGTTTGGAAGATTTTCAAAGCTAAACACAAATTACAACCATGAAACTGATTACAGACATCATATTATCACTTATTAGGACTAATTAAGCATTAAACAACAACCATTACAACATTAAACTAAGAAATGATGATGATGCAATTTTAACTGTTAAAACTAAATTTTTATAAACTACAACTTTAAAAGAACAACCAACTGATTTTAATGGTTAGATACACTTAACTATATCTAATGAACATAAAGAAACAGAAATTCAAGCTAATGAATAACTACAACAGTAAAATTCCAAAATGATCAAAAGTGCTTACAAATGGCTATCCAAGGAAAACCAAGAACTAGGAACCAAGAACACTCCTATAGGCTTACCACTAAGCCACTAACCCAAGGCCATCCAAAATTCACCTGCTCCATTTGTGAACACCATTTCCATGGGATTTTTGATTTTTCACTAATTATTTGGTATTTTTGTGATTTTCTTGTTTTTGATTCTAAACTGGTTTTTAATGTTTCTAAAAGCTTGAAGAAGCTTTCTAGGAGTTTATGTGATCTATTTAGATCCATACAAACAACTAAAACAATATTTGAAGCCTATGAGATTTTTTAAGGAAAAATTGCATAAACTGAATTGGACTTTAAAACTTGAAATTGCTTATTAAGAGAGATTCACAATACACTGAAAAACTTAAACACAATGCTTGAAAGCTTTAAAATACACTGAAAATTGAAAAGTACTTAAAACGACATAAGAAAACTAATTTTACACTAGATAGATTGATACAATGCATCTCTCCCTTCCTTTATAGACTTTTATGACTCTTTGTTGACCTCTGAAGGAATCCCACTTCATCTTGACCATTGAAATCATCCAACTCATCATATTCGACACATGGCAGTTTTGGGGCCAAAAAGTCACATAGCAGGTTTTTGATATTAATGGGTTGGTTTGAATCAATAAATGGAGTTTGGGTGTTAGTGAAGGTGGAGGGGGACAAGGTAAGGTGAGGGATGTTGAAAAAGTGGAAAACCAGCTATGGTTTTTGGATATCGAGCATGGGAGAGGATAGTGAACGGTGTCGGTTTTTTTGGCGTTGACCCAATTTGACGTTTAATATTAATGGGGGTCCAAATGGGTATGACTGGGGTCAAGAGGTATTGTGAACTGGGATTAAGGTTTGGGCCAATTTGGATAAGTGATATGGATTTGGGCTTTGATATTGATAAGGGTCCGGTTTGGTTTGATAGTATACAAGGACTAGTTTTGCAAATTCTCCAAACTTGAGGGACTGAACATGGCACTTTTCCAAACTTATCACAAGGTCCAAACTTGACAAACTTTGATAGTACAAGGACCATATTTGCATAAAAATTCCATTTTTAGAAATCCAAGGACTATTTTTGCAATTTTTCAAAGTTTAAGGACCTTTTCCGCCATTTGACCAAAGAATCATTCAAGGACCAATTTTAACAATCTTAGAATATTTCAGGGACCTTGAATGATAAAATTCCACATTTTGAATTCCAGGGACTAGATTTGACAACTTTTAAAACTTGGGGACTAAAAGCGCCAATTTTGCAAACTTGAATCATTTTTCATTTGATTTTGATCTTTTTGCATTTAAAACACATAAAACACTGATTTGTGATATTTTCATCAATTTGATGCATTTTTGAGTGTTTTCAGATGATTTTGCAGTTTAGATTGTACAAAAATGATGAGTATTTAGACACTCATCAAATGCAGAAAAAGCAAACGATAAACTTTGTCCTCCAGAATCAAACATCCTAACAAGAAAATTTCGAAGAAACTCATAAAAATCATTGTGAAAGGAGCTGAAGATGTTATTCAGAAAAAGAGTACGATGGCACATAGGAAAGAAGAAATACAACAAGTCTTCCATGGCAACATGTGGTCCACATACCAGTAGAAAGGTCCCACATAGCTTAAACCTTTACCACCCCCAAAGGAAAAGCGCAAAAGAAAACATTGCGAAAACCAAAAAATGTTCTTAAATGACTACTAATAATACTTAGTTGTTCTAAAATGGCGACTAATAACCCACCACCACAATACCTCATAACACCCCTTCACTCAAACCTACTCCTATGGAATTTCCAAGTACCTTGCCAATTAACCACGACGACTCCCGCGGCCGGAGCCATACTATCGATTAGACTCCTAGTAGCCATTGGGAAATAAGATCGCACAGGTGCTCACGGGTCAACTGCGGAAGCGGCCAGGGCAAGGAGCCACGTGGGAAGTGAAATGGTAAAGGAGGGAGTGATAGAGCGTGGAAAAGGATGGGTCCTCAAGGAAGGATAGAAAAGAATGTTAGGGGAAATGAGTTATATCAGACAGTCCCTAGCTAACAAGAAGCTTCCCTTAAAACGGCAAGTAACAAAGGATGCAAATTACACCTTCATCCTATTGTTGTTGCATCCCGACCCCCAAACAAGCACACATCTACCAGTCCAAGTAAATCAGGTTGGATAGACTGAATTTAAGGTAAAGATGACCAGCTTGCGGGTGCTGGGATACATGTGTAAAAGCTTCCCCAACAGGCCACACTTTCAAAAAGACGGAACTATCCGGAAAAGATCCTTGAAAGGTCTACTGCACTTGCTGTATGACCTACAACATTTCAAACTCGCCGCTAAAAAAGTACAAGCATGCTTGGCGAGCATTCAAGCCCTTCACGGAATAATAACAAGCCTGGTAGCTCCTCGAGAATCACCGTTAGAAGAGAGTGACAAAAGATTCCCCCAAAGAAAATGGTAGTAAGCAAGGAAATGATTCTAGCCCATAAGTGGAGAAAGAATACTTACAAAGACGTTACCCACACCGACAAAGCCGACAAAAGATAGCAAAGGCAGCAACAACAAGATCAGCCAAAACAATTCTTCAAGAAAGAAAATTATAGCTATCATAAGCAAGACAACCCATTGCGAATAATCGCTAAAATAGACTTCCGCAAGAACAAAATAGACGAGAAAACCTTCCAAGAAGCGAAGCCTCAAAGAAAAATGATGCCTGCCATCACCAAAGTTCCGAAAGAAGCAAGGCTCCAGCGGCCATAAAACTAAAAGTAAAAAGGGTAAGAGAAACTGGTAATAAGAAAAATGTACAATGTATTTGAATTTACTAATTTTTGTAATGTATTTCGAAATGTGTCAAATCAATAAAAAGTGAAGATTAGCTACCTTCAGTATTTTATTTTTCCAAATAATTTCATTTTCATTAAGTGCATAAGAAGCGCAAGCACAAAATGGGGCACGACCCAAATATGTTATTTCCGAATAACAAAGAGTTATCACGAATAACCAACAGGTGAACAACGTAATCACCAAAGTACATAAGAGGTATTGCAAGCCCAGTACTGGGAGGATAGCCCAAAATTATCCGAAGACTATTACAAACGTATATATCTGTATAACGTTAAGCAATAGCACCGCACTAATAAAAAGAAATGTGTGCACAAAAGACTATTAATAACGTTCATATCCGTATAACGTTAAAGTAGCAACACAAAAATGAAAAACAACATACACAAAAATTTTAGAACATGCATATCAGCATAAAGAAAAGGTAGTAACATAAGCACAAAGTCAAAGAACAACGTGCAGAAGTAAAAACAAAAAGCTGCACGCAGCTACAATGGGCATTACAAGAGAAGAAAAGATAAACATTATTCAAAGGAGTACAAACATCCAGGAAAATAAGAAAAACTAATTTCGCACCAAGGCAGTCGCACTCGCTTCAGGTTCGGACAGAACATAGGGATCTTAAAAACTCAGGATGCGGATCATCCGCAACATCAATAAGAGCACTATACCCCCCCAACATCATAATCATCAATGGAAAGGGGTCTCACAGGGACGTCAGAGGCACTGGCAGGAAGAAGCACAAGTGGCAAAGAAGTAGTGCACGTCAAAACTGACTCACCGGTCGAAGGTACTTCCACACCCATAACATTACGGGCGGACAAAGGACCAACGGAAGAACTATAAACATCATAAACAAATAGCCGATGAGCAGCATGGCACTTCCTAACCTGATCAACTCTCTTCTGAATTACTCTCAGAGAACGAGACAAAGAACTAGTGCCAACAATAGCGTTATCATCCCTATCATAAACAGGGACCACAAGCTGTTCAAGATCAGGCTGTAACCCAGCAATCATAGGAGTATCCGCAGGAGATCCCTCAACATGAAGAAGATTCATAATCTCCGCAATACCAGCATCCTTGCTAGACTTAAGAGCAGAAAGTAAGGAAAACTCCACATCAGCAAGGGCTTTCACGGCGAAAAGATAGTGAGCCTCCGCAGAAGGGTCATACGCAGCGAGATCAACAAGCTCTTTTTTCTCCTTGCCATGAACAATACCCCCTGCTAAACCATCTTGCATACCTTTATCAATAGCACGGCCGATAACTTCCGCCATTGCTGCATAATACTCCAGAGAATTCAAACACTTAAACACAACAAAGCTCATGTCATTAGTCAACAACCAACGCCGACTAGATAGCAAAGTAAGAAAACGAGGATAAAACTCCTCATCAAGGTGACTAGCCAGCGCATATAAGTCAGCAACAGCCGAATCAACTTTCTTCATAAGTGCGGCTGACTTAGCATCCTGAATCTTGCAAAATTCTTCCTTCGAAGCACCAAGAGAAGGAATCCGGCTGCGAAGGTCAGAACATGACTCCTCCAAGGTGCATATCTACAAACAAAACAAAGTCAGAAGACAGCGGAAAAAGGCGAGCAAGAACAACTAACCAGAAAGGCACGGACGCATACATGTCCGGAAAGATTGGAATTCTGAGATTTGAGAACAACAACTTCAGCTCTCAAAATAGACGACTCAGAATCTTTCCTATCAAGAAACGATCGAAGTGCCACTACCTCAACTCGAAGAGAATTTCGTTCTTGCTCAAGAGTAGAATTTTGACTTTTCAACGACATAAGTTTCGCAGAAAAATCTGCTGAGGATGTAACAACGGAAGACATATCAGAAGAAGTAGCTTCAGCAGCCTTAGCCTTAAGAACTGAAATCTCCTTGTCCCTACTCTCCAAAAAAGATAATAAGCGTTTCCGCTCCATCATATTATACTCCAAACGCAGACGGACCTCAGAACTAAAGCACACCTATCGTGCCGCAACAACATTGAATTCAGCAAGGAAACGCTCAAACCCAATTTCACGAACGGATGAAAATTAGTTAGGAGGGTCAAACTCATCCACCATAACGCGGCATTCATAAACATCATCAAGAAGCGAATCCTTGGTAACGTTCCATTTTGGAACATAAATATCAGCCGAAGAACTGGAATCCGAATCATCAACAGTATGGATATCCCCAGCCGAGATATCAAAGTCGTAAAGGTCGTCAAGAATGGGATGAACACTACCGGCATGATGAAAATTGTCAGGAAGGGATGAAGAAACACCCACTTGATCCTTCTCCTTTTCAACAGCAAGGACAATAGTAACAACAACATCTGTCATAACCGGCGCAGGAGAACTGTCAAAAAACAAATAAAGAACAAAAAAGTGAACGGAAGAAAGAAAAATAAAGGAATCATGAAAAAACGAAAACAAAGATAACAAACCTAGGGGGAGAACCATCAAGATGGAGCAAACCAAAATCAGATTCAGTAGACGTCCCAGCTTCATGAATAGGAGTAACTGATAATGAAGGAGAAGAAGAGGAATGAATGGGCAAAGCATTCAAACAAAATTCAAAAGTGTGCGTACTTTGAGCTAACAACTATGAATAGATTCTGAAGACTTAACACCAATAGAGGCCCTACAAGAATCATTTTGGTTGCTCCTCACTTTCTTAGGAGGGTAGACAGGGTTGGTGTAAACCTTTCTTTTCCTCCTAGAATCGGAAGGCACATCACTATTAGACACTAGAAGACCAGCCTCAGAAGCAGAATAGTCAGGTCGCACAACATCCACAAAACTATTATATAATCGAGAGGCCCCGAGTTCCGAACGGGCAACTACATTTCCATCAACACCCGAAGATGGAGGGGTAAGAGAAACAGTCCGGCTTTCAGTTAATTTTAACAAAGGGAGCTCAATTTCATCCAGCGATCGAGTATCAACCTTAAACTTCATAGGATCCTTCATCCAAACCAAAGATAGTAGATCCATCGCTGTAGAAAGTAGAAGAAAAGAAACACAGTGTCAAACCAAACAAAAATAGATTAGCAAGCGAAGAAAACATAAACATGGTATACCCACCCCGATCATCTTGATCATAGAACACATGGTAAGAATCTTCGCCCAAAGTGTAATTACGACTTAAACCAAATAAACAAAGAAAAGGCTCTGGAAATTTGAGGAAAGGAGAAGCATGGGCAACAAGGGAAGCAACATTCCCAACATCAAACTCTGCATCCCCAGGGCTAACATCCTTAGGAACACTTTTACCACCTTGAAAAGGATGCGTAGCAGGACCAGCAAAGAAGTCAACCCAAAAGAAGTGGTCCTTCTAACTTTTAAGAGAATCAAGAGGTTTAGAGTAACAAACACCAAAACTATCAACCCGTTTACTAAAAGACAACCAGCCATTTTTCTGAGACAAAACATAAAAACACCTAAATAGACCAACTGAGGGTTTGATGCCGAGGGCAAAACAAAGAATCTCAAATTGAGAAACTTTAGCAGCACCAATAACAGAAAGCTGCGATATATGGATACGATAGTAGTCAAGAATCGAAACAAGAAGAATAGACAAAGGGAGACGGAAGTTAGCAAACTCGAAAAAATGGGTATATACACCAATCTTCCCATTTTGTGCCTCCCGAATAGTTTGGTCAGGTTCAGGAAATTCCGGATGAACAAATTACGGAATTGAATATCTAATACAAAAATGATCAAGCGCTTCTTGTGAAAGTTTAGATTTAGCAGATGCAAAAGTACCCATAACGGAAAAAGGAAAAGAGTTAAGAACCTAACCTGGACAAGGAACTTGGAAGGCGGATACAACCAAAGGTAAATTGGATCAAAGAAAGAGAAAGTAGCGTTTATAAGAGAAGAACAGTAAAAAAAGAAAAAAAATGGGGTAAAGCAAAAATAAAGGGTATTTATACAAGCGGAATGATGATCCCCCAAGAAAAACCCTAAGGAAGGACACGTTCCCAAAAACGATCTGATCCAACGACCCAAGTAAAAAACACGGGGATAAGGATAGTAAAAGACGAATGGCCCACAGAGTCCAATCAACCAAAGCATGAAAAGTCATTAACCGTCACTCCACGTTATAAAAAACACTTTCCAAGAAAAGGGAGCGTCAGAAAAACGCTTCAAGAGTACGGAAGAGGAAACGCTCCGCATTAGTCTAGTAGCATCCACCGCACGCGACAATATCCGTACGCAGTGCACATACTAGACTGGGGGGACTTGATGACGTAGCAGTCCCTAAAAAAAGAAAGGAACATTAGAAGGGCATTTCAAAAAAGGCACGGAAAGGAAAAGTGCTCAGTCAACTCAAGTCTAGTAGCATCCACCGCACGCGACAATATCCGCACGTAATACACATACTAGACTGGGGAGTACTTGATGACGTATAGTATGTATAACAGGCCCACTAGGCCCAATACACACTATACACATACTGGGCCCAGGCCCAATAACGATAAAATAACTACGAACTCTGGACCAACAGTAAGCCCAATGACGAAATTGGCTATAGTCCAGGCTAAAAGAGGCACACAGGATACTTAGCAGGCCGAACCTCCGGTCGCTGAAGGCATCTTGTGTCCGCATCCGCGATTAACACGGAACCTTGTCCGACAAGGGTCCAGCTCTGGCATATTAACCACTATATGTGAGTAACCAGGAAACCCTAGCGGTAAGCCTCACCTATAAAAGGGGCTCTAATCCCCATACAAGGTACAAGAACTTTTTCTCTCATAATTACACACACATACTATTACTTTCTCTGATAAGGATGTGTACTTACTCTCACGCCGGAGTCTAATTGTGGGGTTCATCTCCACGGTAAGGCTAACGGTTTACTCTTCTTGTGCATGGAAATCAATCAAACTACTTGGATTAGTACAAGATCAGCCCATTAGCAGCTTGTCAGCCCAATCCGGCAAGCTACACTTACGCCCATTACAACCCGTCACACTTTTTGTACTAACATAAGGCAAGTTACTAATTCAGTATTTCCTTCTCTAAATAGCTAGTAATTACAAAATCAATTTCTATATTTCCATTAGTACTCTTCTATCACTAAATTTGAGTAATTTAATAAACTATTATACCCTTAGTTAAAAATAGTAACACTAAATTAACATTTTAAATACTATTTAATCCCTAAACTTTCATCATTTTTTTTGGATAACTCATTAACTTTTTTCGCAATTGCTACAAATTTACCCGTAAATATTGCATCAATGATCAAACCAAAATCACAATTTCACAAGTATAATTATTTGCCATAATACACCGTCGTTTTACATAAGTATTCGTCCATTGTTACATAATACACTTTGTTAAATGTGACCCTCAAAGAGTTAATAGACCTTATTTATTTATTGTTCATCTTACTAATTTTTAATTTCATGCATATATTGATGCATGGCGTTCGGCTCCACTACTCTAAATTAGCCGCCATTTTAGTCGCCATTTTATTGGTCAACATGTGAAGTCATGTATTGCAGTTGGTTCGAGAAAATTGAAAGGTAAAACGACAATTTATTATTGTACTAGTAATGTATCTTCTAAATTTTAATAATTTACTTTTTTAGTCTAAGATTAGTTTAGATTTTTAAAAGTTATTTCATTTTCTTATTTTAAATACTAGACATGTTCCTATGATAGAGACCGAATTTTATAACGGCATATAGTTATACTTGAGATATTATGATTAAGTGTTTCGTGTAATGTTTAGCAATTGACATTGGTAAGTCTTGATTATTATCCGAGAGGACAACAATATCATACCGGTTCCATTTTAATAAATTAGGATTAAAATATGGACCAGGATTGAAAATGAGATTGTGATGAATTTGTAAAAAAAGAAAAAATTGGTAAATGATGTGTAAGTTTACAAATAACATTAATTTTAGAAACAAAAACTATTTTTAAGGCAACTATTAAAAAAAGATTTTTATGTGGAAAAGTAAAAATAAGATTTAAATTTAAGTTTTAAAAGGGTATTTTAGGAACATTATTCATTTTTAAGTTTTATAAACATTAAAAAAGAAATATTTTTGCACTATATATAGTAAAATAGCTAGGAAAATTAGCTTTCTCTTCAAAAATCAACAAGACTTTAAAAGATTGCAATAGTTTTATGTTTCAGAAAGCTGATAAATTAATAGAATAAAGTGAGAGTCTTTTGAAGTCCCAATTGTACGCCTTTTGAGGGTTTATCGATTGTCGTTTACTTTGTTATTTGTGTGGTTTCACTCATTCACAACATCACACCCGCCATCATTTGGTATCAGAGCTTCTGGTGCAAATGGCCAAGTAGATCCCTCATGGACATGGAAAACCCCATGGTTTTATCGCTAGTAAAATCACCGAACGAGCCAATGTGACAACTTACCATCGTGAGCCACGTCATAAAAAGATTGAACACCTACGACAATGGGTGCTAGAGCTCTAGCTTCATAAAGTGGCTCTCGGGTTAGAACGAGCATAGGAAACCCTAAAAGAGGATAACCTATTTATTCAAGATCCAAGGATTTTTATAATGACTCACCGCCAAAAGAGATCGAAACAGATTCGAGCGTTTAGGACGACGTTTACATAGAGGATAATACTTTTGACGAATACTATCAAGATTATCATGGTGACAACCATGATGACACTTTGTTGACAAAGGAAACAAAATCTTAACCTATTATATGGGATATAAGTAATAGGGAAGACGAGTATCATTTCATCTCAAATTATCTGATTTTTCAAGATGAACCTCATGATGTAACCTTTTTGGGACATTGTGTTGGTAGATAAGAATTGCATCTCGCATATGATATTGATAGAGATGAATAATAAAAGCTCACCAACAAAGAGGATAAGTGTGAAGATCGCCTTGAGTCATCTTGATCTACCCTTTTACAAGCATGGATTTTCAAAAGCAAACAATTTAACAAAATACTAGTTTCTGTTGTTTAAAAAATGTATTATTATCAAGGTTAGCAAAAGTTTGTTTTATTTCTAATTGGAAAAAAATATCAAGAAAAGTATGTGAACTCTTGAAACATTACATATAAGTTGGGTTTGAAGACAACAAAGACTGAAGGTCGAGTCTTTCCAAAGAAAGGGTGGATGATGCAGGGAATCAAAAATCCGTTTTCAAATTATGCGGATTCGACATATACTTATTTTTGGTGTCTGATTTTAACGAAAATTGCATGGTCGATGAAAAACGGTCCAACAAACAAAAGTCGAATAGCCTCAAAATTGTGTTTCTTTATTGTTAGTTTTAAAAAAATATTAGTTTCGATTTGTTTCCTTCTATTATACCTTATCTTTTTATAGGAAATACATTCGTAATCAAGCTTCATCTTTAGGATTCATAAACTATAAGTATTAGACATTGTCGAGTCTTTCAAGAAGGTTAAATTATGAATGTATGAATAAACAAGAATGATAACTTATTATTCGATTTAACGTTCTTTGAATTTGTTTTTTTGTGTACGGAGATTTAATCGTACCGATCCTTCCATCATATATAACTAGATTTCAGACTTGTTTGATCGACATATAGTTCATAAATTGTGTACTAAAAAGAAAAAGCATGTATAAAATCATGATAGAAGCAGTTATTTAATGAACGACATGTTTTTCTTATATAAATAAAACATGCGGCTCAAAAATAAATAATATTATCACTTTCAATTGCTTAATATGTAAAAATATGTCATACCACTTTATTGTTATAAGCTAACCAAATTGTCTTGTAATTAACATATAATGAAACAAATTAAAAACAATGAAGATGATATATTAAAAAAACTTATATTATACTAATTCATGTCGCAATTTGGATACATGCAACGTTACCCGGTAATTGAAAAAGTTTTGATCATGCGTTAACAATAATTGGTAAAACATATATATATACTAAGATCAAGTTTAAATATTTTATACAGCTACAAAGTTAAAATATGTAACAGATATTATGATATTTGCATATAAAAATATAAAAAAATAAAGTTTCATACCAAAATAATTTTTTAGTAAAATAAAATATCGTACCTAACAATTAGGTGTGATAATTGTATACAACACGTATATTATAAGTAAAAAGTGACATAAATATAATATTTGATTGTATTTTATTAAGAAAACATTATAAAATATTTAAATATTATCATAATGTTGATTTGATTATTATAAAAACAAGTATATGATTATCATGTTGACTACTTCATACATTAAGGAATATAATCGCATTATGCATGTTCCTATTAACTAAAGGGTGCAAATTGAAAGTTGAAATATTCTTTAAACTATTACACCTCTTACATGGTTTTACATAAATAATGAACGTTTTTTGTATTAACCGTGACAAAAAGACAAGCTTGATGAATATAATTTTGCATATTAAAAATAAGCTTGATGAATATAATTTTGCATATTAAAAATACGCATTAGAGCGTAACGTGTAATAACATGTTAACACCGTTTTTTTTGTCACCTCAGCGCCACAACACTTTAACACCAAAACATTTAACACCAAAAAATCACGCCTTATCATAACACCAAATAAGACCACCTTTTGGGACCCATCATTTACAAAATTACAATTTACAAATTAACCCTTTAACTATTTCATTCACTAAACAACCTAATACTTAAAAATCAGATTGCGAATACTTTTAGAAAAACAAATATAAAGAGCAAAGGAATAAAAATGTTATTTTAATTTTTTTAAACAAATTACATTATTTAAACAAACTAACTAAAAAATAAAAATGTTATTTACTTTTAAATTTTTTTAAACACTACAAAAACCAAAGGGACTAAACAGTAAAAATCACAGTGACTAAATTGCAAAAACCTATTAATACTTCATCTTCCCCAACTTTCAAAAACCTATTAAACACACACTTGCTGTACACACACACTGAAAAACACACATACCGCAAAAATCATTTAATACTTCATCTTCCCCAACGCAAAGAGCAAAGTAACTTGAGGGGGCTGTTTGTTATTTTTTTTTTGTCCATATGTGTGTATTGTCCTGAGTTGTGGTAGTAACGCAAATGGAAACACAACCTCAACGCCTCCTCTTCTGGTATGGTAATGTCGCCTCAACGCCTGCCACCTCAACCATAACGTCGTTGGGGCGCTATTATACCCATCCCTCTTAGTATATGTTTTATACATGCCATTGTTATTGTGGAAAACTAGAGGGGGGGGGGGGTTGAATAGTTTTACCAATTAAAACGATGTTTTAAAATATTTAGATCGACTTATGTCAATCTATTTAGATGTGTATGTTGGATGTTGATACATAGATATGGAAATGTGTAATGTAAAAGAGAAGAGTGAGAAACACAAAACCACAACACAAGTGTTTATAGTGGTTCGGCTACAAGGACACCTTCCTTGCCCTACTCCACTCTCCGAGTCACCTACTCGAGAGTTCGTAAACACTACACGACACCAACTCCTTATGGCGGAGAAGCCTTCACAACGTCGCCTACTCTTTTTCTGGTACTAGGCTAGACACCGGGTTCTTCCACAAGGTAGAACCACACCTATAACAACGTCGCCTACCCTTTATCCGGTACTAGGCTAGATACCGAGTTCCATTACAATGGAGGAACTACAACCCAACACTATACAACACCTAACCCAAAGGATACCCACTCCTTATTACAAAATCATTAAGGATATCAATATCCTTGGATACAACCTATCTCTATTTGTATATCGATGCACCTCATCGATTATACACCCTTGACATCTTTCACTAATGCACTTGACTTGACTTCTAGGCACCCTTCACTAATTCCCTTGACACAGACGTTTGGCATCTTTCACTAATGCCTTTGTCTTAACTCCTTTGGCATCCTTCACTAATGCCTTTGACACAAACGTTTAAGCACCTTTCACTAATGCTTTCGTCTTGACTCTTTCGGCATCCTTCACTAATGCCTTTGACACAACACTTCTATGGAGGAAGAAAGAACTATCAACAAGAGAACCTCAGTAGTCTTGATGATGACGAAGCATGACAACTCATGGACTTGAGCTTGCTTGACTTCAAGAGGTGGTGATCTCGCCTTTAAGAGGAACCTAGAGAATCACACAAAAACAAAAGACAGACTACATAGAGAGATCATTTAGGATCTGAGGTTAGAACATTTACAATACTAGGAGAAAGTATGTGTGGGAGTGGCAACCCAAAATGAAGAAATGGCTCCCTATTTATAGAAGAAATTTAGCTACTATTCCACGGATCCCACGGATCCCTCACTTGAAGGATCCGTCCAGTGTATTCCTGGGGATCCGTGGGACGCTCCTATTTTCCCATGGATTTTGGGTCATGAGTCATGGGTTATGGGTCATGGGTCATAGACTTTGGACCATGGGTATCCAAGTAGATACAATGTATCTACAAGATGCAATGCATCTAGTCAATGGGTCATGGGTTAAAACCATGAGTCATGGATAATACCCATTTATGACTTATGCATGATGTCATGCAATAGGTTATGGGTTAAGCTCCATGGGTATGGGTCATGAACTTTGGGTTTTACCCAACTACATTCAATTTATTTGGTCAATGGGTCAAATACTTAAACTTCTACCCATTTATATTACCCATTATAATACATACTAGTTATGTATATATCTACCCAATATGTAAACACTAGTTGTTGTACATATGTAATACTAAATCATAAAACCACTTTTACTTGTTTAGTTGTTTTATGTGAAAACGTAAGTGTGTTAGTAAACTATTGGCTCAAATCATTTACGTATTTTATTTGTTTTGTTTAAATGATTTTACGTTTGTTATCGACAAAACATTAGAAGATCGTAAAATATAAATAAGCGTTTTTACGGATTATTTGTATTAACAATCTCCCCCTTTTTGTTGATGATAAAACATAAAATTATTTTAAGGAAAAACTAAAATTCGTAAAAGTTTGAATTGGAGTTTTTACTCTCTTCTCCCTCTTTTTGTCGAAACAAAAAGAGCGTCGAAAAGAAACTAACAACTTGTTTTAAGAAAAACATGTAAAAAGAAAGAAAATAAGAATATAGAGAGTAAGTGACGGGAAGTGTTCTCGTCTTAGCTCCCCCTTGACGAGTCCATCCCTTTGTGAGGGCGTCAAGTAAGAAGAAATACTAAACTAATGCATTGCAAATATGTTTGCAAATGGTTTCGTCTTTGTGACGATAATGCTCCCCCTTAATGATTGCAACTTTGCAAAGGGACGTCATGTAACGTAATCCTAAAATATATTGCAAATTATTTTGCAATGTATTGCTTTGACACGAAACTCCCCCTAGCTTAGGGTGTCAAAGTCTTCATGTGTATATTGAAAATCTTCAAAACAAAGGTTAGAAAATAAGTATATAATGCATAATTTCCTGCAAATAAGACTCAAGTTAGTAGAAAACAAGTCTTCTGTTGCACGGATCCCACGGTTCCCTCCTTGGAGGGATCCGTCTAGGCAAAATGGCGGGATCCATCTGTCTGAAAGCTTAAGACAGCAATGATTATGTGAACAAATGATGTCACTATCAAAATGAGATATGTAATTAAATCACCAATCATATACTCAAAAACAACATGGCATATATCATGTAACTTCATTCAATAAAACTACGAGAAATGATCTACAAATCTCTAGAACTAAGAGAATGATTTAAACATGAAATGTGATTCCTAAACGATCTAAGTTAAGCTTAAGACTAGAACACCACTTGAATCCTTAAGCTCACGGTTGTTTAGGTTTGTTAACCTCGTCGAAATGTTCGAGGAGGTGATAAAACATGAAACGTTGCTCTTCACGTAGTTCATGTATCAAGCCTTCAACGTGTTGACAATGATAGCAATCCTTGTCATGGCTTGGAAAAGGTGGTGGTAAAAATGGAGCGGCTTGATGTGGAGGTTCAAGTGAAGGAGGTTGAGGATCCTAAAATGAAGGAGAGATTGGTGGAGGCACATTCAATGATGGCGCAACAAAGGATGATGGTGAAGGTAGAGAGGTGTCAACTTCCATGTGGTCGGGTGGTTGACTTTGATGATTCCTCATAATCCAAAATGGACCATTTAAGGGAAATGGAGAAAAGGATACCGGTGCAAGTGTTGATTCAACACCTTGGGTTTGTTGCACATTCTTCTCTATTGAAGAGAGTGTCGGCAATGGTGGAGGATTAGATGGCCTAGGAGGCAAGTCCTCTAAATTGTAGAGAGGTGGAGATGATAGTAAGGTGGTAAATGATATGGCTCTAGGAACCAAAGATGATGGTTGGGTGGAAATGGGTGTGTTTGGTTTAGTAGGAATTGTGGTGTTTGGTGATGATATTTTTGTGGGAACAATCATTTTGGGGATTGGTTTGATTGGTTGAGTTGGTAGAGGAGAAATCCTAGCATTTGTGGATTTGACGGGAGATGATTCGGTTGAGGAAATTTCGTGTAAAATACGAGCAAGTTTCTTGGGTGGTTCTTTGGTGGATGAATTAGCACTAGGAGCTTTACTCATGATGAAATGACTAAGGAGAAGGTTTCTAAATGCTGAGAATTATGTTATGGTTGATGACTAAGAGATTCTAAAAAGATGACTTATAAAGGGAAGGATTTGGGAAGTGCATTAAAGACCACTAAAATCCTTAGAAATGTGATGATTTGCATGCACAAGGGTCAACTACAGATGTGCACTGATCTATGAGTTTAATTAAGGTAGGATGGAGTGTTCAAGTTAGCCAAAAGGGCTTGAAAAGAATGTTTTAGATAGGATTTACTGAATCTGCCAGCCGGTTCCCACGGTTCCCTCCTATGAGGGATCCGGCTATCAGCAGTCAAGAAAAGAAGAAAATGATGTTGGTACAATCTAATACCTATACATCTTGAGTGTCTTAGTCTTCTTAAGTGTTTTAAATGAGTTGTGACTTAAATGATCAAGGGTAATGAGTGGTGGTAGCTAATGATTGCCTTTTATGGAAGGAAAAAGGGACTTTGTGATCACCAATGGGTGATCAAGGATGACACTAGGAATTTTAATAGTGTAAAGTCATGTTAAATGATCCTAGAGATCAGATGGCAACTTGAGATAAATTTTGAAAAATCCTTAAAAATTATAAGAATTGAAAAACTAGTTTTTGACCCATTTTGAGGTAGAGATGACTAAAATCAATTTGTTAAAATTGAGAGATTTTTAAAACTAGGTATGTTGACATGTGAAAGATGATGTGTGAGTGTAAGAGCGGAAGGATGATGAGTTTTGGTGATATGGTAAATTAAAAAGCACTTTGAGTGTGATCCTAAATGAGCTATGAGTGGGTGTGAAGCTTACTGAGCTTGAAGAAGACTTAAGTGGTCTTAAGGCCTTATGATTAGCTAGTGTGAAGTGATCTAGTGAGTTGTTTTGATGTGTGGGATTATGCATTGCACATCTGTTGCCACGGATCCCACGGTTCCCTCTAAGGAGGGATCCGTCTAGTATATCATTAGGGATCTGGCAACTGCAGATCAGAAGCATCACAGAAAGGGATGCAGATTTTGCACTATACTATGTATACTAATTTCTGTTTATCTCTACTCTAAAGAACAACAAAAACATACAAAATAACTCATAAACCATATCATAAATGAGATTAGTGATGATAATATCCAAACAACCAAACTAAAGTGCTTCACAAACATAAGAATTCATTGTAAATAGATAAACAAAATGTCTAAAACCAAACATAATCCTAATGTCTCTTTTGTCAATCTTTTCTCTTCCTCTTTCTCGACTTCACGACGTAGTTAGTTAGGCATTTGATCATACCCTTCAATTGTTTAAATTTTGCGGTCTCGTTAGGAAGAGTTGGAAGTTGTTGAAAGTAGGTAATGGGGTCCAAGTCGACGTTGGCAGCGGGGTTGACATTTACTTCTTCTTCGTTCGAGGATTCTGGGAGAGCCTTAGATTTTCTTCCATTGACCATGAACCGTTTAGAGGGTTGTTTGGTAAGTGGTACCATGACGTGATCGGAAAGGAAATGATCATCGTTGATTGGAGATGGTTGCATTGCACTAACATACTCACGGAGTCGTGTTAGGAGCATACCATAGGGAAGTACCATGTTGGCAACTTTGAATACCCCGGCCATTCTCTTCACCATGTAATAGGCGAGATTAAATGGCCTTTGGTGAATGAGGCAATAAATCATTTTGACAAGACATGCATTTGGATGGTCTTTGTTTCCGACCAAACTAATGACATTTTCCCTAAGAATTTCTTCCCATTTTCTATAGATGGAATGCATTTCGAAAAGTTCCATTTGAAAGGAATTACGGTGAATGAGCTCTTTGTTGCGGTTGAAGCGAGATTGGTCGGCTCTAATTTGGAAAATGGTGTCTCGAACAATTGTGGGGTCATCAAGAGGAGTACGGTAGATTGGTTTGGAATCAAGTGCAAAGGATTGAGTGGATAATGCCCAATCTTGGGAGTACATACAAATTCTTTCACAAGGAATGCGAAGATTTGAGCAAATGTGTTAAGGGGTAGAGTGAAGTTTTGTTTATTGATGATAAAAGCGATTGAAATGCTATCATCAGTATTTTGAATGATCCTAACGATTTTGTAGAATTCAAAGATGAAAACCAGATAAATTTGTTCATCAATATCAAGAAGACAATCAAAGTTGATTGCCGAGAAGACTTGACGAATGTCGGTATTTTCAAGGAAACATTCCTTGACCACACGACCTTCGTGGATAAGTCGTTTTTCAAGTCTTTTGAAGACTTTATGGTCGGTTTTGACAACCCCTCTTTTCGATAGTATTTGGTGAGGTAGTGGACAGTATCATGGTGGTCTTGTTGGGTAGCTTTAAGCATGGTTGGTCCTAGAAAAACAAATATTCCAATTACGTAAAATTTGTTGAGATGGGTTTATGGTTTTGATTTGTATTAACAATGTTGTAAGCACAATGTAATCTTAGTTATTTGAAAACCTTTTCTAGTGATCAATTTTGCAAAACCTAATTTTATCAATTGATTAAGAAAAATTGAAAATCATAAACCCTAGAATGAAGATGATGAAGATTAGAACATATAAGTGTAATTACTTACAATGATGTTCTAGAGGATGATGCTCGAGGATATGAAGTCCTATGGAGATGAGAACAACACTTGAGTCGTTTTTTGTGTTTTGTAAGGAGAGGGAAACGAAGCAGAATTGATTTTGAAAAGCGTATAGCTGGTTTCTGTCACATGGTTCCCCCGGATCCCTTGTAATAGGGATCCGGCTACTGTGGACAGAAAAGGGTGTTTGATGTTATTTTTGTAATAAGTTATAAACTAGCTTATGGAACAAAAATAGTTTTGAGGTTTCTAATTGAATAGATGTTTGGTCAACGGAATTTGATAAGTTAATTATCAAGGATCTATTTGTGACGACGGCATTAGTTTGACGAGATCAAGGAGGAATGATATTCCCGATGATGAGTAAGTCGGGAAAGTGGTGAGAAGAGACTTTTTAGAGACTAGCAATTATTAACGTCTAAATAAGTAGAATGGTATCAACATACTCATGTAGATGTAAACTAGCTAATGATAAGTAAACATACCTCTACGCTCTTGGTATGGTTTATGGAGACCATAAAACCGAAAATACTTCATGAGCTTTTAAAGTAATTAGTTGTACTTAGAATAAGTAGGTTGCGATTACTTTTAGGTTCTTCTTTGAAAGTTGACTTCATTATTCTTTTAATAGAAATGAAGACTTTGGAGAGATCCTAGCATGAATATTTCTTGAAGAGAAAATGTTAGAATAATCTATCAATATCCAACCTGAAAGAAACAATTTGTTTTAAAAGATTTCATTCTTTGTAGTTTTCAAACATACACGGATCGTATCAAGTTTTTAAAGTACAACATACTCTAAGAAACTTGGTAACGAAGCTCTGATACCAATTATGGAAAACTAGAAGGGGGGTGAAAAGTATTACCAATTAAAATGATGTTTTAAAATATTTAGATCGACTTATGTCAATCTATTTAGATGTGTATGTTGGATGTTGATAGATAGATATGGAAATGTGTAATGTAAAAGAGAAGAGTGAGAAACACAAAACCACGACACAAGTGTTTAGAGTGGTTCGGCTACAAGGACACCTTCCTTGCCTACTCCACTCCCCGAGTTACCTACTCGAGAGTTCGTAAACACTACACGACACCAGCTCCTTATGGCGGAGAAGCCTTCACAACGTCGCCTACTCTTTTTCCGGTACTAGGCTAGACATCGGGTTCTTCCACAAGGTAGAACCATACCTATCACCACGTCTCCTACCCTTTATCCGGTACTAGGCTAGATACCGAGTTCCATTACAATGGAGGAACTACTACACAGCACCTAACCCAAAGGAGACCTACTCCTTATTACAACATCATCAAGGATATCAATATCCTTGGATACAACCTATCTCTATTTGTATATCGATGCACCTCATCGATTATACACCCTTGACATCTTTCACTAATGCACTTGACTTGACTTCTAGGCACCCTTCACTAATGCCCTTGACACAGACGTTTGGCACCTTTCACTAATGCCTTTGTCTTGACTCATTTGGCATCCTTCACTAATGCCTTTGACACGGACGTTTAAGCACCTTTCACTAATGCTTTCGTCTTGACTCTTTCGGCATCCTTCACTAATGCCTTTGACACAACACTTCTATGGAGGAAGAAAGAACTATCAACAAGAGAACCTCAGTAGTCTTGATGATGACGAAGCATGGCAACTCATGGACTTGAGCTTGCTTAACTTCAAGAGGTGGTGATCTCGCCTTTAAGAGGAACCTAGAGAATCACACAAAAACAAAACACAAAGTACATAGAGAGATCCTTTAGGATCTGAGGTTAGAACGTTTACAATACTAGGAGAAAGTATGTGTGGGAGTGGCAACCCAAAATGAAGAAATGGCTCACTATTTATAGAAGAAATTTAGCTACTGTTCCACGGATCCCACAGATCCCTCACTTGAAGGATCCGTCCAGTGTATTCTTGGGGATCCATGGGACGCTCCTATTTTCCCATGGGTTTTGGGTCATGGGTCATGGGTTATGGGTCATGGTTCCTAGACTTTGGACCATGGGTATCCAAGTAGATACAATGTATCTACAAGATGCAATGCATCTAGTCCATGGGTTATGGGTTAAAACCATGGGTCATGGATAATACCCATTTATGACTTATGCATGATGTCATGCAATGGGTTATGGGTTAAGCTCCATGGGTATGGGTCATGGACTTTGGGTTTTACCCAACTACATTCAATGTATTTGGTCAATGGGTCAAATACTTAAACTTTTACCCATTTATATTACCCATTATAATACATACTAGTTATGTATATATCTACCCAATATGTAAACACTAGTTGTTGTACATATGTAATACTAAATCATAAAACCACTTTTACTTGTTTAGTTGTTTTATGTGAAAACGTAAGTGTGTTAGTAAACTATTGGCTCAAACCATTTACGTATTTTATTTGTTTCGTTAAAATGATTTTACGTTTGTTATCGACAAAACATTAGAAGATCGTAAAATATAAATAAACGTTTTTACGACTTATTTGTATTAACAGTTATTATAATTTAAATATAAATAGCATTAATAGTTTAATAGTTTTTTTTGGGTGAAAAAGGTAAAAATATTTTATTAAAACATTGCCTCATACAAACAATGAAAGAGCTATAGACATACCTATAACTCTTTGGGATTACTAGAACATAACAACATCAGATAATCTAGGTTATCTCATACAATCAATCAACTAAGAACAAATACAAAGCTTGCTACAAACAGTCTTCAAAACATACAAGCCTGCAGTCAACTAACATCAGTTTAGCAAACTTACTGCAGCTTCCAAATTCACCTTTTATGCACCAATAACTATCTAACTACATTTTCACCTTATCTATCCATCATGATCATTCAACATGCCACCACAATAACCATGACAACCTATATTAGTGGCTTCACTAGGAACCCATAACCTCTCCACAGCAAGGGCTATACCAACTGTGCTATATTTCCATCTACTACAATGGCTTCACACAGATGGGAACACACACCTTGCATTGAGATATTTTAATAGTTTAATAGTAAGAATGTGAAATAAAAAAATGTGAAATATTTTAGTAAGCTAAGTAAAAATTATTTTTCAAATTATGTTTACATTCAATTTTATCTATTATTTACACCTTTGTCCAACTTGGAATTTCACATCATTCCTTCTTGTCACGTCACATATAACTTCAACAATCAAGACACATTTATCAAAAACTTACACTGTATTATATAAGTTTAGATGTGTTGTTATTAAAATTATTTTAATATAAAACTTGTGCTTCTATTTCGATATGTATATGCCCGTGTATGGAATTTTGGGTTAGTAAGACCGGTTGTAATAAGGGGTTCTCTTTACTTCACTCGACGGGTTGTCCACCATTATGGTGTGTTCATGTTCGAGCAAAAATGTTGAGGTTCGGTGGTGAAGCCAAACAAAATTCAAATTTGTAATTTTGTTTGTTAGAGCACAAGATATGGTAGACATTTAACATGTTATTCGTCGATTTTCTTCATGCGATTCGTGAGCCACCATACCGGCCAGCATGCCAAATGAATTTGAGTTAGTGAAATGGCTCAAGCCAATGGTTTTTTTTGTGTTTGTTATTTTTTATTTTTTTATTTTGTGTATTATGAGTGAGTGGGTATTTTTAGTGGGGTAGACCCAATAACATGTTAGTGGTGTGTTATGAAGGATTGTGTTTTAGTTATTGGTGTGTTATTGGATGGAGATGAGGTGGCGCTGATGTGGCATACCGATAACATGTTATTGGGTAACACCATACCTAGTGCTCTTAGTATATTGTGTAGTATGTTTGTGTTTAAGTGATAGGTAGATAAATTCTTATAAAGGTGGTAACTAGGGTGTGATGATGAGTTTGATAATACAAATGGATAACGTGACGAAAAAAAAACACGCTACGAAATTTAAAACACAAATAACAATACGATACTTTTTTAGGGCCCGTGACTAGGGATGGCAAAAAAACCCAAACCCGACGGGGAAACTCGAAACCCGAACTTATTGGGCCAGGTCGGGCCATGCTTATCGGGTTTTGGGGCGGGTTTCGGGTCCTTAACGGGAATTCTTATCGGGTTTGGGGCGGGGACGGGGCACACTATCCCCGCCCCGCCCCACCCCGAAACATATACATATATCTATATACCTTAAATATTGTGCTAGTATTTATGTACTAAATATAATTATCTAATTTTTGTTAATTTTTATCTTTGTAATATATCAAAGTGTGATCATAAAATCTTGTTTTGTGTCACAATATTATAAAAAAGTTGTGATTTATTCCAATGCCTAATATATTATTAATTGGTTCTCAATTCTTTAAGTTATTCCGCAAAATCATATTGTTAATAGCGTAAAAGTAAGAATAAACGGGGAAAGGCATGAGTATGATGGAGGATCGCGCTCAAAAAATAAAACTCGATAAGACCCCAATGAGGAATGGGGCGGGTTTGGGGGAGCATCTGGCCCCAATGGGGCTCCCTGATAAGATCCCCAATGGGGATTAGGGCGGGTTTGGGGATGATTTTTGTTAACAAATTTTGTAGTTCTCGCCCCAACAGTGGCTGGTTTTTCTAGTTCTTTAACAAATTTTGTTTCTTTACTTTCACTAGTTTATGGATCAAGTTGTTGACTACCTAGACCCTTTTGATTGTTACCAGTTTTAACGCTATCGAGTATTGCATCTAAACTGTTCGTGCTCATTCTAGCAATTTTAGAATCTAAGTGATCCACTAGTGTTTGAAGTTGAACGCAAATTTCACATTCACCACTTGCTATTTTACCTTTCTCTAAACGTTTTAGTTTTGCTTTTAATTCTATGACTTCTTTATCTAATTGTTTATTTTGACTCTTTAAAAGCTTGTTTTTGTTAACTAGTTTTAAGCTAATATTGCATAGTTTATCATATTCATTATGCAATGAGTCGTCATCAAGTGATGAGCTACTATAGTATTCAGGACATACCTCGTCATATGCCATAAGACAAATTTCTTCATCCTCCTCGTCGCTCATTCCCCACGTGCCGCTCACGAATGCCTTTTGATCATCCCGTTTGGGACACTTACTAATAAAGTGGTTTGGGTCCCCACACTTAAAGCAAGTACGATCATCCTTTGGCTTCTCGTCCTCTTTGCTTTTCCGAAAGCCTTTCTTATCATCATACGGTTGTTTGACGTATCTAACCTTTCTTCTAAAGAACTTTTTAAAGTCCCTTACCGCCATAGCGTACTCTTCGTTGTCACTACTCGAAGATGAGTTCTCCTCATCGCTCGAAGCCTTTTTGGCTTTAAGGGCAAGAGATTTGTGTTTCTCTTTCACCTTTGAGGCTTCGGAATCTTTAGCAAGGACAAGCTCGTAGACTTTTAGGTTGCCTATGAGTTCATCGAGGGTGAGGATTGTCAAATCTTTTGACTCTTCGATTGCCGTCACCTTGGATCTCCACTTCGATGGAAGTGCCCTTAGATATCTCCTAACATGGTTACGGCTAGAAAAAGATTCATCAAGTGCTTGTAAAGATGTAATAATAGTATTAAAGTTAGCAAATGAATGATCTATAGTTTTCTCATCCGATATTGAAAATTGTTCATATTGTTGAACAAATAAATCAATTTTATTATTTTTAACTTGTTGGTTGCCTTGATGAGTTACAACTAAATAATTCCAAATTTCTTTAGAGGTTTTAAGCATAGAAATTCTTTCGAATTCCTTTTTCGGTAAAGCATTATATAAAACCATTTTTGCTTCACTATTTTTAGAAAGCTTTTTCTTCATTTCATCATTTAGTTTATCATGAGGTATGTGAACTAAATTTCCTTTATCATCATTTGAGGTAGCCTCAAAATCACCTTCAACAATAATGTACCAAAGATCAATATCTTTAGACTTCACATATGTTTCCAATCTATTTTTCCAATATATAAAACCATTAGTTTCAAGTAGTGGTGGTCGTTGAATATATTGCCCTTCCTTATAATTTTGGAACCATAGTGATCGAAAAGTTTTTAAAATACAATTTTATTTTAAAACTTTTATAAACTTAGCTCTTGATGCCAATTTTGGAAAACTAGAAGGGGGTTGAATAGTTTTGCCGATTTTAAGTTGATTTCAAAAACTTTTAGATTCGATATTATGTGAAATCGTATGGATGTTGAGAACGTATAGATCTAATGATAGTGCAAGCAAATAGATAAAGTTAAGGGATAGAAATGACACAACCGATTTATAGTGGTTCGGCTACAAGGTCACCTTCCTTGCCCTACTCCACTCCCGAGTCACCTACTCGAGAGTTCAAGCACTATGTCAACAAACTCCTTCACTTGGCGGAGAAGCCTTCACAACGTTGCTTACACTTTTTCGGTACAAAGCTAGATACCGAGTCCGTAGCACGGTGGACCAAACCAACACAACTATTACACAACAAATATGTGAAATATCAAATACAAGATCTTCGCTACAGAAATCTTGCGGAGTGACAAATCAATCAAGGACCCCTTGCTTGGATGACTTGTAGAATGCTCGTGATCTCGCCTTAGAGAAGGACCTATATGAGGATCACAAATAGAAAGAAAGAAGAACAACTCTCTAGATCAAGTGATCTATATGTTAGAAGAGAATGAGAGTGTATGAGAGTTTTAGTAAGAAGAGGGGTGAGTTAGAATGAAGAAATGGCTCTCTATTTATAGGCAAATTTCTCCTCTGTTCCACGGATCCCACGGATCCCTTCCACTTGGGATCCGGCTAGTGTAATCCTAAAGATCTGTGGTACGCTCCTCTTTGCCCATGGGTTTTTTGGTTATGGGTTGGTCCATGGGTTTTCTCTAGATTCAATGTATCTAAGTATACATTGTATCAAGTCTTCATTGGTATGGGTTTAAGATCCATGGGTTATGGTCCATGGGTTATGGTTTTTACCCATCCTAATAAACTGTTACAACAAATGCTTAATTATTACATTTTTGTATTTAAATGGCTATATGTAAATGCTTTACAAAAATAACATGTATCCTTATAATTTTACTTAAGATAACATTACATTTGTTATCAACAAAACACAAAGAGATCGCAAAATATTAATAAACGTTTTTACGGTTTATTTGTATTAACAAAATGGATAGATATAGAAGTGTGTAAAAAATAGTGTATTATGGTATGTTATTTATAGTCGTTTGAAACAATAAGAGCAGGATTTATTCAAATTCAAAATCAAAATGCAAATTCAAAAACGAGGGGGATTTATTTTAAATTCAAATTCAAATTAAAACAGTAAGATCGTTATTCGCACCCGCTACCCCAAAAAATGCATGCCAAATTCACAAATCGTATGACGCAACGACTTCAAGCATTATCATTGGATACTTTTTATCACCCCTGTGTAATTTCCCTTGCCATTCGGCCGGAAAAATTTTCCATTCCCAATGCATACAATCAATGCTTCCCAACATTCCCGGTAACTTATGAACCACGTTATGTGCATAGTATAAGTTTTAATGTCATTCTCATCTGGTTTTCTTAAAATATACAATTGGATTATGCACATAGTAAAATGATCTAGACAATTGCGTGCACAATGTTCCCCTATTTGTAAATACTCATCTAATGCATCAGCTGTTACGCCGTATGCCAATTGGCGTAAAGGGCATGTGCATTTCATAATCAAAGTAAAACCCATTACACCCGTAGCATCAGGCCAGAATCTAAAGAAAACAAAATGCTTGGGAAGAGGATGAAGAGTTTGAATATATGTTTCAATACCTTGCACTATTTCTAAAAATAGCTCACGGCTCATACGATAGCGACGCCTAAAATTTTCATCCGTATATTTTGGGTTGTCACCAAAACAGTCAGCCATTAGACGTTCTTCAGCAACTTGATGTTCACGGGGGATATATCTACGACGGCGTGAACTTCCGGCTTCTTGTTGTTACAACGATTGCTCGAACTCATATTCTTGCAGAATCATCTCTAGCTCCGATATCTCTTCGAGATCAAATTCACCTACTGAAGATGAATCACTCATGTTTCTTGCTTTTATATGTTAAGTGTTGTGAAATAAAAGTTGTGTAGAATTGGATGAGAATGTGTTAATATTTATAGTGTGTAAAAATTTTATTTATAAAAAAAAAAAAAAAAAACGATAGTATTTCCGTTTGTATCAAGCTGGGCCCCAACAAACCTCCCTTTTGTCAGAACATTTGCTTCGTCGTGCAGGTGAGGAGTTTGGCAACGGCGAAGGTGGAGGTGTGGTGGCGAGGGACGGCGAGCGGTCCACGTGGAACGACAAGGGATGAGTAATATCATAACCGTGTTAGATTATGGAAGTTGGTTAGTACAAAAATGACTTGAAGTGTGTGAACCTATGGGGGCACACACATTAAACACGAGAGTACGTTAGTTACGTTTATACTTGAACTATATATATTAACCCGTTTAATATATAAACCCATATAATTTGACCCGTTTAAATTCTAGGTCCGATTGCTTATTATGCAAGCCCATGACCGATTTCATGTGGGGCGTTTGGAGTAAGGTTCGGGCTAGTAGAGTTGGAGTGGAATATGGAATGAGTTTTGACTTGGTGCTCAAGTTATTAGCCCAAGGAAAGCTAGGGTTTATGGGTTATAATTACCCATACACCACCTCACAAAACTCACGCATACCTATATTATTCCCAGATATATAATTGATCAACCATCATCATCCATAACTAAAAACCAATCGGGTTTGTTCCATCTGATTAGGGTTTGATTATTAAAACCCTAAATTTCATCGTTTAGGTCCAATCGTTCAAGGGGTTTTGAGTTAGTTTTCTATGTGAATTCCCAGTCAAATAATACTCAGAAAGTGGTGAGTTGCTGTTGTGTTTCTCGATCTAAAAAGAAGACAGAAGATCTCGGATCGCTTTATCCGATATCGGACAAGACTGTCTTTTGGTTATCGGGTTTGTAGCAGATCTCGGACAAAACGAAATAATTGTTCTAGGGTTTCTTGGTTCGTAATTGTTCAAGGTATACAAAGGTTGTTTGGGTAAATATTCACGACTAGCTTTTATCGGGCGTATTCGTGGTTAAGTGTTTGTGTGTTAACTCGCAGAGGTATTCATTTTGAATACTTGGTTTCTTTGTTCGTTAATACTTGCGGGTGACTACGAGGGTTAGTTTTCTTGTTTCCTTTTATTACTTATTGTTTATTAATTATGTGTTAACCTAATTGCATAAACTAGATCCAAATTCCGCTACGTACTCATAGTGTTACTTGGTTAACTAGATCTAAAATCCCAACAGTGGCATCACGAGTCAACTCGTTTTTGTGATTATGGGTTACACGTTTTAATAAACATGCTAAAGGCTTCATGAAATCTAATTAGTTATTCGTTTTATTTTTTGTTTTGACAACTATAATGCAATACTTGTCAATTATTAATAATAAATATCTAGACGCAAACTAATAAAATTAAATTGTTAATTATAATTAAATTGTTAATTAGATACATAAAATAGCATAAATTAAAAGTTAATTAAGTTTGCCATGATATTTTATGTGTTTTTTCGGCTATAAGACCAACTCAATTGCTTTTTGTGATGTATGGGGCGATCTAGGTATTGCACCTAGTGATGGTCTTATGGTTCTCCTTTTGAGGAAGACTCGCGAGAAAACTCAGAACCATATGTGTTTATTAATGTTGTATGTTTATATGTTTGAGATTCCCTATGTGCATAATTGTTACTTGTATTTGACACCTAATTGTATGCAATATGGAATAATACATATCGTAATCATAACATTAATAATGGTCTTTATTTACACACCTAAATACCATGCTCATTGTGACCTGCTATTTGTTTCGTGGAAAATTGTTTTTGTTAAATAAGGTGACCTAAACTATTGAAACAAGTTTTTCATGAATTTAAAAACTAGACGCTATGGATACTTGGGACGTACGGCTCACCCACTAGAACAAACTATAAAGGGGGTTTAAGGAGGTGCGCACAGTAATACCTAAAGGATTTCCGGTTATTGCCTCGCGTTGACCTGGTCTTCCGCCTCCCTGCGAGTTCGATTGGAGCTACCGTGAACTATGATGATCACTACAGTGTCATTACCAAAAGTTTTTAAAATAAGTGTTACAAAGTTGTTTTACATGCTTCTTTGTATACGATTTTACCACATTTATGTGAATACCCTATGTGTAAAATTTGAAGTCTATGTAAACCAACTATGAATACGTGCATTTGGCTTGACCTCTTTGGTCAGACCTTAGGGCCATTCCAACCCATGGTGAATATTGCTCATTGGTTAGACCTTTGGTGATGTTTGCAAGTTCCTACTTGGTCGACTTATTTCGAGTATGCTTGGTCAGACCTTGGACCCGAGGCATAAGATGAGAACTAAACATGCTTTTGACATTATTACTTGTTTACTAATGCCTTAATCAGTCTCATAAAGTCTAAGAGTTGCATTATGAAATTAACGCTCGTCGCTTACCTCTTGCCTTACTTGTTTACCCATTGGTCAGACCTTTGGTAAATAAGTGGGAGGTCAAGATGGATCTTAGTCTTATTAGTAATTAATTGGGTAGTTAATTCTTTTAAGAAGTTAATTATCGAAAATACTAATTATTTGAACTTCTCTAAATTGTAGATGACTACCTCAGTCGGAAATAATTCGGTACTCAGGAGTTTCTTTGAGAAACAAAAACTTACTGGACCTAACTTCATTGAATGGTATCGCCAGCTACGCATTATACTGCCAGCTGAAGATAAGGAAACTTATTTGGAGCATCCCATCCCTGCTGCACCTGTTGCAACTCCTGGCCACCCTGTCCCTGCCGAGGCTCTTGCAGCTCACACTTCTTGGGTCAAAGGCTCAAAGGACATAGCTGCCTTCATGCTCATGACCATGGAGTTAGAGATCTAACGAAATCTAACTCATCTTGGTGCTTATGACATGCTTAAGGAGTTGAAGTCCATGTTTGCCCAACAGGCAGAACAGGAGCTTCTACAAACTGCACGTGAATTTCACGCGTGCAAGCAAGAAGAAGGTCAATCTGTTAGCTCGTATGTTCTAAAGATGAAGAGCTATAATGACACTTTGGAACGTCTTGGTCATACAGTTACTCTAAACTATGAAGTTAGTTTGATCTTAATTGGTCTCTCTAAAGAGTACGTCTCGTTTGTGCAGAACTTTAATATGCACAACATGGGAAAGACTGTAAATGAATTACATGCTATGCTTAAGAAACATGAGCAGACGTTGCCAAAGAAAGATGCTGCACCTGCACTACATAACATACGTGCGGGAAATGTCCAGAAAACCCATAAGAAGAATAAATCGTTTAAGGCTGCTAAGGGGAATCAAGGAAATGGAAAGTACAAGTTGGCTTATACTCCTGAGTATAAACCATCTTATGCTTCCAAGCCTAAGATTCCTCCACCACCCAAGAAGGATAATCCATCTAAGGACACGACCTGCCACCAATGTGGTGAAGTAGGTCATTGGAGAAGGAATTGTCCCCAATATCTTTCCGAGTTGATGAAAAAGAAGAAACAGTCTCTTGAAGCTAGTTCTTCAGGTATTTTCACTATAGAACTCTACTCTTTTCCTAATACATCCTTAGTATATGATACGGGTTGTGGTAATCACATCTGTAATACTACTCAGGGTCTCAGGGGAAGTAGGAAGCTGAATCCAGGAGCTTTAAGTCTGTACGTGGGTAATGGTCCCAAGAGTTGAAGCTATTGGTGTTTCTCATTTATGTCTCCCTAGTGGATTAGTAATTGTTTTGAACGACTATCATTATGCTCCCTCTATTACTAGAGGAATTATTTCAGTTTCAAGTTTGTATGACGATGGTTTTGAATCAAATAATGCAATTTCAGTTTCTAGAAATAACGTTGTTTATTTTACTGCTATTCCATGGAATGGTATTTATGAAATTGATATGTCTTGTTCAAATACGAATGATAGTTCTATATTTTCTATTAGAAATAAAAGAGCCAAGTCTAACTTGGACTCTGCTCTCTTGTGGCATGGTCGTCTTGGACACATTAGCAAGAAACGCATGGAGAAGTTGCAACATGATTGACTTCTCAACTCAACTGACATTAAGTCTTTTGAAAAGTAAGTTTCATGCATGTCTAGTAAGATGGCAAGGAAACCCTATACACATCAAGTGGAAAGGGCTAAAGATCTACTTAGTCTAATACACACAGATGTATGTGGCCCATTTAGAGTTGTGTTAAGACAAGGAGCAAGTTACTTCGTTACTTTTACTGACGACTATAGTCGGTATGGTTATGTTTACTTGTTGAAACATAAACATGAAGTGTTTGAAACATTTAAGGTGTTTCAAAAGGAAGTAGAAAACCAACTCGGGAAGACCATTAAGTCACTACGTTCTGATCGTGGGGGTGAATATATAAGTCAAGAGTTTTTGGATCATCTAAAGGAGCATGAGATTATTGCCCATCGAACTCCTCCTTACACTCCACAACATAATGGTGTGTCTGAGAGGAGAAATCGAACACTGCTTGACATGGTTCGCTCCATGATGAGTCAAACTACTCTTCCAAAGTCCTTTTGGGATTATGCCCTTGAGTCTACTGCACGCATTCTCAATATGGTTCCAACTAAGAAGGTTGAAAAGACACCATACGAGTATGGCATGGGGCAACCTCTAAGCCGTCTTACTTAAAGTTCTGGGGTTTTGAGGCACTTGTTAAGCGTGATACACTTACCAAACCTGATAAACTTGAACCTAGATCTGTTGAGTGTATCTTTGTAGGATACCCAAAGGAAAAAATGGGATATTCTTTCTACCTTCCATTAGAGAACAAAGTTATTGTTGCTCGAAATGCTGAGTCCTTTGAGAGCAATCTCGTGGATCAAGAAGTAAGTGAGAGTCTAGAAGATCTTGAAATAATTCAAGATGAAGATACAAATCCTTCTGTAGACACTAGCTTACATCATGATGAGGATGATCAAGAAACTGATGAACCTCAAAGTGATATTATTTCAATTCGTAAGTCCGCTAGGACACGCCGTGCTCCTGATCGGATGCGCTTATACATCGATGCTGAGGAACATGAGTTATGGGATCTTGGTAACTCAATAACTATAAAGCTGCATTGTTGGATCCTGAATCCAAGAAATGGCTTGATGCAATGAATGTGGAAATGCAATCCATGAAAGACAATGATGTCTGGGTTTTAGTTGAGCTTCCTCCTAACTGCAAGACAGTTGGTAGCAAATGGATCTTCAAGAAGAAAACCGACATGCATGGTAAGGTATACACCTTTAAAGCTCGTCTCGTAGCAAAGGGCTTCACTCAAACCTTCGGGATTGATTATGAAGAGACCTTTTCTCTTTTTGCAGACATTAGAGCTATAAGGATTCTCATAGCCATAGTTGCGTTCTATGATTATGAGATATGGAAAATGGATGTCAAAACCGCCTTCCTTAATGGACATCTTTACGAAGAGGTCTATATGGAGCAACATGAGGGTTTTGTTGATCCTAAATATCCTAACCGTGTATGCAAGTTCAAGCATTCCATTTATGGACTTAAGCAAGCATCTAGGCAATGGAATAAGCGTTTTGATGATGAGATTAAGAAATTTAGATTTTCTCAAAATCAAGATGAGCCATGTGTATATCAGAAAGCTAGTGGGAGTTATGTCACTTTCCTAATTCTATATGTTAATTACATATTGCTCATGGGAAACAACATTCCAATGTTACAAGATGTAAAATCCTATCTTGAAAGATGTTTTGCCATGAAAGATTTAGGAGAAGCTGCATATATTCTTGGAATCAAAATCTATAAAGACATATCTAAACGATTAATTGGTTTATGTTAAAGTGCTTACATTGAGAAAATATTAAAGAGATTTTATATTGAGAATTCTAAGCGTGGAGCTATCCCAATGCAAGAGAAGCCTAAGTTGAGTAAGTCACAAGGTGCTGAGACACCTGCTGCGAAAAAGCGCATGCAAAGAGTTCCTTATGCTTCGGCTATAGGATCTATTATGTATGCTATGAGATGTACTCGTCCCCGATGTTGGTTCGCCGAATGTGACAAGCCGATTTCAATGAATCCAAGTGAGCTTCACCGATGGCTGTTAAGAATATTCTTAAGTATTTGCACAATACTAAGGATATGTTTCTGGTTTACGGAGGGGATGCGAAATGAGAGCTCAGGGTTTCTTGCTATTAATCGATGCTGAATATCGACAGATGTTGATGACTTAAAATCTCAGACTGGATATGTGTTCGTTCTAAATGGAGGTGTTGTTGATTGGAAAAGCACAAAGCAAAGTATTTTTGCTACTTCATCTATAGAAGCTGAGGGTATATAGTTGCTTGTGATGCATCTAAAGAGCTGTATGGGTTCGCAAATTCATTTCTGGGCTTGGCATTGTTACCACAATTGAAGAACCTATAAATATGTATTGTGATAATACAGGAGCCATTACTATAGCTAATGAAAGCGGAATCACCAAGGGTGCTAGACATTACAGCGCAAAGTTCATTATCTTCAAGAGACCATTGAGATGGGTGACGTGAAGATATCAAAGGTTCACACATATGACAACCTAGCAGATCCATTTACGAAAGCTTTGGCGTATCCTAAGCATTCAAAATTGACCCGAGGTATAGGTTTAACACCAGCTAGTAGTCTTATGGAAATCTGTGTGTTAATTAGTATTTGGATAATTTGGAATTGTAAGATAGTTATTACTTTCTGATAAATAAAGATACGAGGTATTTGTTATTTCATTCATATAATCTGTTATTCCTTATTTGCATGTTTAATCCATGAAATGATTTATCATTCTAAATATGTCCATTTTCGGTTAACAATATGGGAATATTGTTATTTAAGGCAAATGTGAGTGTTGGTTATATTCTAATGAGAATGTGGATTGTTCCCGCCAAACTCATGTGTATTCACAAGAGATGCATATTGGATACCCAAACTTTCAAACATTTACTTTTGGATCCTTGTCATAAGTAAAATATTGAAAATGGTTTGTTAAAGTCGTCCTTAGACTTGAGATACAAGCAAGTTCTGTTATGTGTGGATATCACTTTTGTAAGTATAAGTCAAACGTTATCCTGAATAAGGTAGTTATAAAAGCTATTTTGAGAAGTGATGTGAAGCAGCATCCACAACACTTGTAATCAATAAAGGATTTGTTACTCCACTTGATATGTGCAGAAAGATACCATGGCGCCTCTCCGGATTTAATCAGATAATTGTTTGGCCAAACCCAAAGGGTAATGCAAGATGATTCTTGATTACATTTGGTATATCTGAATTGAAATCTATAACGAGATTCTAAATGGTTAAACTATATGGAATGAGTTAGGATCCATATCCAGGGTTTAACGGTATCTACAAAAAGGTGATTAAAGCAAGACATTGAATGACCATGCTACTGAGAAATTTTATGAAACTATATCTCAAACACTTTTAGTTAAATAGCTGTTGCTAGGCGTTTTGTCGTTGATTTTGTGTTATCCGCTACTCCAACTCCCAGCTGTTGGATTATGGGAGTTGGTTAGTACGAAAACGACTAGAAGTGTGTGAGCCTACGGGGCACACGTTACGCAAAACGAGAGCGTTAGTTAAGTTTATACTTGAACTATATATATTAGCCCGTTTAATATATAAACCCGTATAATTTGACCAGTTTAAACTCTAGGTCTGATTGCTTATTATGCAAGCCCATGACCGGTTTCATGTGTGGTGTTTGGAGTAAGGTTCGGGCTAGTAGAGTTGGAGTGGAATATGGAATGAGTTTTTACTTGGTGCTCAAGTTATTAGCCCAAGGAAAGCTAGGGTTTATGGGTTATAAATACCCATACACCACCTCACAAAACTCACGCATACCTATATTATTCCCAGAGATATAATCATCAACCATCATCATCCATAACTAAAATCGATCGGGTTTGTTCCATCCGATTAGGGTTTGATTATTGAAACCCTAAATTGCATCGTCTAGGTCCAATCGTTCAAGGGGTTTTGAGTTAGTTTTCTGTGTGAATTCCGTCGAATAGTACCTCGAAAGTGGTGAGTTGTTGTTGTGTTTCTCGTCGAAGAAGCAGAAGATCTCGGATCGCTTTATCCGATATCGGACAAGACTGCCTTTTGGTTCTCGGGTTTGTAGCGATCTGGATAGAAGGAAAGAATTGTTCTAGGGTTTCTTGGTTCGTAATTGTTCAAGGTATACAAAGGTTGTTTGGGTAAATGTTCACGACTAGCTTTTATCGGGCGTATTCGTGGTTAAGTGTTTGTGTGTGAATTCGTAGAGGTATTCGTTTTGAATACTTGGTTTCTTTGTTCGTTAATACTTGCGGGTGACTACGAAGGTTAATTTTTTTGTTCCCTTTTATTACTTTTTGTTTATTAATTATGTGTTAACCTAACTGTATAAACTAAATCCAAATTCCGCTACGTACTCGTAATGTTACTTGATTAACTAAATCTAAAATCCCAACACCTAAACCTAAGCTCTTAGAACCACACCACTACACCTTGTCAAACACTTATAAGTGATAAGCCACCAACAAAATTTTGGAGGGTAGGGTTTGTATTTAACGAGCGGGTGATCCCGCGCGTTGCGGCGGAAGTGTTGTGAAATGTACAAAGGACTTAGCTTGCGACGACACTTAAACCTCAAGGACAATTTTTGCCATTTTGCCAAACTTACAAAGGACTTAACTTGCAACGACACTTAAACCTCAGGGACTATTGTTGCCATATTTAAACCTTACAAAGGACTTAGCTTGCAATGCCACTTAAACCTCAGGGACTATTCTTGCCATTTTGACAAAAATGGCATTTAATGCACCTAGATTTGGTGTACGCCTTTTAGTATATTATACAAATTACACATAAGTCTTAAAAATCATTAACAGTAGCATTTGATGCTATTTTGTTCATATCCACATGTTAGACATGTAAGAGGGCCCTGTGGATATGGGCAATAAGGATAGAGAGTGACTGTTGAACATCAAGTAGCTTTTTAGTTTCTAGTTTTGACTCACTAACAAAAAAAAGAAACAAATGGCTGGAGCAATTCCCAGATCAGTATGGCTTCTACCCAACACCAAATTTGGAGTCCCAAATTCATATTCTAACACTAGAAATAGAACTCATTTCCCAGAAAGAGTTAGAATCCCAACTTTCTATATAAAGAAGTTTACCACCCCTATCCACCTTCCAACCTTCTCCATCAAGGCTGCTGCTGCTTCCTCAGGTTAACATTATTGTATAGATTATATTCTTCCTACTTTACATCAATTATAGGACTATTGTCTAGCAATGTGCTTAGGTTGGTTAGTCTTCTATTTTGATAATGTTGCTTAATAATATGACTAATGTCCCTCCTCCCTACGCGATAACTATACTTTTTGTTAATTTTATTGCTTATGTGGTATTGTTTTGACTTCGTATGAGGTTGCGTTTACGAAATTACTAAACTAGTCATTTCAAAAGCACATACGTACCAAACTGGCAAACTAGGATAATTTAAAAGAAAGTATGATAAAAGGAGTGAAACATGATTAAGTGTAATTGCTAAAATGGCCACCGACACAAGTCCGTTATAAGTTTCTCAACTTTAATAGGATCATTATATTTAGTTGCACATTGGATTGAGGCTCTTATAACTTTTTAACTATAGAAATTCATACAACAGTTAGCTAAATTTTATATGGGTGTGAATGTGTGATATTCGTTTTAATGAATGCATTCTATGGGGAAATGTACAGTTGGAAATGCTGAATATGCCGAAGAGCCTGCTACAAATGTGAAATTTCAAACATCATTAAGCCTTCCTGGCTGCTCAAGCTCCTTATCTTTGGTCGGAATAGGTTAATATTTCATTTTACTTGTACTTAATGTTTTTCACGCGCTCAAGTCTTTTCACTAATTTTTGACAGCATTTGATCTTTCTATAGGATTCAGAGAAAAAGTATTTGCTATAATAGGTGTTAAGGTGTATGCCGCTGGGCTATACATAAACCCTTCTATCCTGGATATGTTAGGAGCATGGAAAGGACGATCGGCATCTGAGATTCAAGAAGATCCTTCATTTTTTGACTTAATCTATCAAGGTACGTAAAGTTTGCTTGAGTAGACTTAAGGGTGTTTGGCCTTGCTTTTTGAAAGTACTCAGTGGAATGGAATAACGACAATCATATGATAGCAAAATGGGCTGCAAGAGATAGTGTTTGAACATGCTTATGAGGTTTAAAGTTTTGATATTCAGATATTGAGAATCAGTTCCAATATACTAAAATGATAGAAACTTAATATCTGCCACTTAAAAACGCAGCAGTCAGATAATCACTTTCAAAACATAATGCCAAACACCCATTTACATCCAAGGTCAAGATTGCTTACATTTTTTTCTCATAAAAACAGCTCCTCTAGAAAAATCGTTACAAATAGTACTTGTAAGAGATGTTGATGGCAAAACATTCTGGGATGCGCTAGACGAAGCCGTCTCACCAAGAATTAAGTCACCCACTTCAGTAGACGAAACAGCTCTCTCCACATTCCGTAATATCTTTCAGAATCGGCCACTAAAGAAAGGAACTTTCATATTTCTAACCTGGCTTGACCCCTCTAAAATGCTGGTTAGTTTGACATTACTTGTTTGCTCTACCAAGATGGGTTTTTGTCCTATTTTGGTCATTTTGTAGCCTGTATCGATAAAAAAAAACTTGTTTAGAATTTAGAGTAACATTCAAGATAAATCTAAATTTTCACACGTTGACATCTTTACATTAAAAGTTATCGCTTTTTATACCATTTTGAAGGGTGTTGGTTACAAAATGACTCAAATGCGACACAAAAATAACTTAAAACGGCACAGATGATGATTTGTGTTGGTAGTCTATGCAAAAAATAAAACCTTTATTGAAAAACTGTGAAGATGGTTTACATCTATTATTTGGTGCTGTGCACAGATTATATCAGCGCGAAGGAATTCCTTCAGCGGCAGATGCTACAATTGTATCAGAAAATGTGACACTTTCACTCTTTGACGTGTTTCTTGGACGTGGTCCTGTTTCTCCTACTTTAAAAGCTTCAGTTAGCTATGGATTGGCTTCATCTCTCAAATAGATTGGATTTTTGTTCCCTTGAATAAATGTAATTACATCTTTATCGCAGGTAAATTCTTCTAGAAAACTTGTGACCTCTGACAATGATTTGATCATACGAGTTGATCTGGTTTAATGTTCTCAAGCATCTTTAGAACTTCTAACATACTTGGTCTTTTGGATGGCTCGGTTTCTAGGCACATTAGTGCTATACTAAATGCATGATTGATTTCACTTGTTGGATAACACTCTAATCTTTTATCAAGATAATATTCTTCCTTTTTTTCTTGAACGACTCCTTTCACCTGATTTAGCAAAATAGGTAATCAAAAGTCAAATCCAAGAAAGATCAAAACTTTGACTTTAAAGACGTACCCAGGTTACAAGCTTCGTTCCCTCCTCAATAAATGCTTCTCTCTGTCGGTTTTCTTCCAGTTAAGAGCTCAAGTAAAACGACTCCAAAACTATATACATCACCTTTCGTCGTTGCTCTTCCTGTGTCAAAATACTCTGAAAACACAAGTACTCCGTTATATAAAGAGATCTGCACATATATATAGACATGGTAATTTCGACCCATTTACTTATGAATGGATCATATTGGGTAAAAATAGCTAGAACGGGAAAGGGTCGAGCGGGTTAAAAGTCACACGAAGTCAACTTACACATCAAGCTAAATCATTTTATTCAATGCTCTAGGTTTTTATAGTAACAATATAGTTTCTGTAATTAAAAGTCTAAAAACCTTTAACTGTTAGTATTTATAAAAAAAACGTTGATGGTCAACGCAACCCAACCAGCCCCGTTTTGACCCGTAAAGAAAGACCATTTAACGGCATCTCTTTTTGAATTGTTACTCAACCCTTCCAACCCTCCACTCTTGCCACCTTAAATCATATCCAACTAAAGTTTCTTTTAAGTTAGTGACAGGTGTGATGACTAGTAAGACCATACCGGGGGCTAAGTAACCGAAAGTTCCAGCTACAAGAGTGGAGACATGAGTCTTATCTTGCTCCATAAGTGTAGCTAACCCAAAATCAGAAACTCGAGCATCCATGTTCTCATCCAATAATATGTTGCTACATTTAATATCTCGATGTATGATATGAGGGATACAATCATGATGAAGATATGATATTCCTCTTGCAGCACCTACCGCTATTTTGTATCTTGCATCCCAATCTAGGACGGTGTCCGTTGTTTTTCCTGCATCACTCACAATCAATGTATAAGTCATTGTTTGCGTGCTAGACTTTTGAATATAAAGGTACTAAAATTCAACATCAAATTAAAGTCAACGTATGTGTTCAGATAATGATAGTGGAAACTAATAATGTAAAGTGCAAACTGAAAGTATTAGTCTTTAAGTTCATAACCTAGTTCACATTGTAACTCAAACAGTAAGCCCATACCATGAAGTAGTGTGTCCAAACTTCCATTAGGCATTAGCTCATATATCAGAAGATTATAATTTGTGTGTAGTAACCATAGAGAGTTACTATGTTTCTGTGTTTTATATCTCCCATTGCTTCCAACTCTCTCTCAAAACCTCGATCATGTTCTGCGGTTTCTTTGCTTAGCTTCTTGACAGCAAAAGACGTTGACTCGTTTATTGTCAATCTATAAACCGTGCCATACCCTCCAGATCCAATTCTATCCTTGCTTGTCAACTTCATGGTCTTCTTCAAGAAAATATCGGATTTTAGTGATTTTATCTTTGGTGACTTGAACAACACCAGTTTTCCACCTGGGTCATAACCAAAATATATAAAGCTGAAAACTTAAACAACACAAAACAAAAAAATGAAAGGAAGAAAAAAAAGGAACAAGAAGGTGATACCAGAGAAGCCATCATGAATCACCAGCTTCTTTCTTTTCCATCGACGATAACAAAGGATTGCCATTATGATCTTTGAGACTATGAAAGCTATAACGCATATTGTGATGTATAATCCCAGAAACCGAGCATTTCCCATTTTGTGTTAGTAGAAGCCAAAATGATGATATTAGTACTCACCAAACAAGATGATGTGTTAGGCATGGAAATTAAAATATTAGAGCAAAGTATATGAATTCTTATGTGGGACTTGTGCTTCCTTGACTTTTGCCATTGTTCCAATATTCAACAATTTCTTTTGGCACCAGAAAAAATATGCTGTTAAGAGATGCAAGGATGCAAGTAAAATAATTGTGATCATATAAATGATGTTATACACTAAGAAAAAGGTTATAGATTTATGTTATTTCACTAATGGTTTGTTTCACATTCTGTGCCACCTTGTGACTTGTGGGGCCGTTTTAACCGACAAGAGTCGGTTTCTATCAGTAAAGTGTATCCGTATGGATCATAGTATAAGTTGATGTGTAGTTGTTACTACAAGTGAATAGATGAAATAAACCTTTTGCTAAAAAGGGTAGGAAGATTGAAGACATGTGAAAAGATTGGTGTGCATGGACATAGAAACAGCTGTTTTTATTAGGTGATTTTGGTGGAAGTTGGGTGGAAATTTATATTTGCAGCAAGAGTTGGGCTTTATGGGTCAAATAAAGAAGCATTGAATTAATCATAGCATGGGTGCTTAGTTTACATCCTATCATCAACTAATAACCAATGAAAGGCAAGTGCTTTTCCTTGTGTGGATCCTAAATCTTCAAAATAAAGCAATTTAGGATGTTATAGATCAGATAATACCCGTTTGACCCCTTTTACTTGTTATCATTTTAGCCACGAAAATTTTTCTGACCCGTTTGTGACAAAACAAGACCAATATCGCCTCAATTAGGAGTAAATGGGTAGAGATTGCCACCTGTTTTAAAGAAATTTGAGAAATGGATAAACTAGTTGCAGGATGTCCTGACCCGAACAAACCTCAAACTCGTGCGACTTGTATTCTACATTTTCACCATTTTGTATTATAGTTTTGCAGACAACCCAAGATGAGATATAACTCTGTTAAAATTAGATTCTCTACAATGGTTAACTTTAATGCCAAAAACAGCTCATTCACACTATCATTTAGTCAATGAATGGCATCATTAGAATATATTCCATTCTCAAAATCGGTAAACTTCTTTCGAAATCGACTTTCACAGACACTCCAATTGCCTGTTTCTGAAGCGTAAGTATGTATTTGATCTGAATCATGTATATGTCCGGCATGCACGACTATCTAGTGAGAGGATCAAAAGCCGCTTCTTATTCTGGATCGACATTAGAAGCATCTTAAGCATATTGATTGTCGGGTTTGATAAACACTTATCATGCTTGATACAACATAAAAGCAAACCATTACATGACTGCAAAATCTTAGCATTACGGAAGCCAAAAACAAAGGCAGTGTGCAATGTAGAATTTCTGGGTCAATTCGGGTCATCCAATCCACTGAAATCCTATTCACACCCAGTGCACGACCATCTGTTTTTCCTAGGTCACTGGATAAAGAGACCAGAAGGAGGATCCAAATTACAAATGTATACGCTAAAAGCGGAACTAGGGATGTCGAGAGATAACCACTGTTTAGATACGGATTTAAAAAGACAAAGTGAGGATATCGGTAATCGGAGTAATATGTGATCAATAGGTCATCGTTGGAACACCGCACGCGTGTGGATGAAACTTCTTTCTGTTATCTTCTTTGGATGTTTTGCCATCATCACCTCTTGTAACCACCGCTGTCAATTCCGGAAATCGTTCTCATGGAAAAGGTCTGTTTTCGCCGAAACGAATCAAATCAAACACCTTTTAACAGGGTATTTGCTTGGGAGGTAATTTCTGATGTTTAGTGCTTATAATTATGTTCTATTCACATAAAAGCAGCTTAGTTTATGACTATGCTTTTATCATAACTAGCAATCTTATCCTTGTGATTCAAACAAAATAGGCAGAGAAGACGATAAATCAAAGTTCCAACTGGCAGGTTCCCAACTCCAGGCTGTCTTGAATAGAGAATAGAATTTGACCTCACTTACTTATTCAATGATGGCTTCAAATTATGTAATTTTAAGCCAATCAATTAAATTAGTGTTGACAAATAGAAGGATGAATCTCTTAGTTTCACGAACTTTTATATTTATATCTTCCCAAAAAAAAAAAAAAAAAAAAAGAAAAAAGAATTAACCAACAAACCAAGAGTTGTAAACTCACGTCAAATGCCATTTGATACAAACAATTTATTTGAATATATCCTTATTTCCAGGCTAAAACAAAGTTTCCATATACAAACATCTAAAACAACACTTTCAGCTAAAATAAGTAAGAAGTATGTCAAACATGAAAGTGGAAGAAGAGCCTCAAGCAAACCTCTACGAAATTCTATATGAACAACACCAACCTTCTCTATGAGCAGCAACAGCAACTGCCAAGCTGTCTCGCCACACCATATTGAGACAAATGCATAAACTTAGCATCAATTGCTATCCGCTCATTTGTGGTTGACCCGTGGTTGGTTGTAATATGGGTTCCTGTTGAC
>OU343223.1:276674605-276743961 GCA_910596185.1 Chrysanthemum makinoi | reverse complement strand
TTAAGGATGCCTCAGTAACATCAATAGTTACCCCATCCACAGTGGCTCGTAGAGCATCCACTGTTTCATGTGTATCTCCAATCTCAAGTGTGATGGACTGAGCAGAAGTCCAAAACTGTTTGATTTGAGAGATATAAATTGTGGGTTTTAAAAGCAAAGCATACCTTATATGTGTGGTATGTAGAAAGTCCACAATTTGATGATAAACAGGGCCGATCTTCTCATTAGACTTTTGTAGATAGGCCACGAGGTTGTGCTAATCTGCAAACTTCAAAGATGCCATAGAAACTTTTGATGAAAAACGATATTATGTCAGTAAGAATGAAAAAGTAACTAGCCAATTGAGAGAGAAAGATAAATAGGGTTAGGGTTTAGAATTATTGCGCAAATAAAATTATCTTAAGAAAGTATTAAAATATAGAAAGAAGATAATTCTCTTAAAATTTTAACCCTATATATATGGCAAACAGTGGTTACTTTCAACGGCTAGTAAAAATAAGTTACTGACACAATCAGTTGTAACGGCTAGAACAACAGTGGTAAAATAACACTGTCAGTGGTAACTGTGAACTAGCAGTGGTAATTTTTCACAAAAATTTCAAAGAGTAGTGGTAAATAAAATCATGTAAAACTAGACTACTCTTATCATAGTTTTTAGCAAACTACCAGCTATCAACGGATTTGATATGTCTTTACCATGAGCCGTTTGCTATGGACTAGCCAACTCTTAATCATAAAGAATATGGTGAGTTGATAACCATATAGTTTTGGTAAACTATCAACCATAAACGGATTTGTTAAGTCTTTACCAATAGCCGTTTGCTCTGGACTAGTTGATTCTTATGTGTATAAGACATGGTGAATCAATAACCATTTGTTGTGTATCTCGGATATACACCTTTAAAATCAACTCCTATCAAAGCTTCCTATACAAACTTATACAACAATTTAAGTACCCAACAGCCTCCCCTCAACACCAGAGAACAGTTATGGATTAAGCATTCCAAGACTTGTTACCAAGTACTGAAATCTTCCTACATCAAGACCTTTTGTTAATAAATCAGCATAGTTGTCATCAGTATGAATTTTGACAACTTGAATTAGTCCCTTTTCATAGCAATCTCTAATGAAGTGGTATCTAATTTCAATATGTTTGGTCTTTGTGTGTTGAACAGGATTCTTAAAGATGCAAATGGTACTGCTATTGTCAATATGTATGATGGTATTCATGAAATTGTACCCATAGTCCAAAAGTTGATTCTGAAGCCATAGAACTTGAGCACAACAACTTGCAACAGCCACATACTCTACCTCAGTTGATGAATTAGCCACCATAGTTTGCTTCTTGCACTACCATGACACTAACCTGTTGCCAAGAAATTGGCATCCACCAGTTGTAGATTTTCTATCTAAACTAGCTCCAGCATAATCACTATCTGAGTAAGTAACCAGATCAAGAGGAGAATCTCTGGAGTACCACAATCCCAGAGTAGGAAATGCTTTAAGGTATCTGGAAATCTTCTTCACAGCAGTCAAGTGAGAGAAATTGGGAGTAACTTGAAACCTTGCACAGGCACACACTGCAAACATGATATCTGGTCTAGATGATGTAAGATACATCAAAGAACCAATCATAGACCTGTACATGTGCACATCAACAGCTTCACCACTATTTTCCTTCAGAAGTAGATGTGTAGTCTTGTCTGCAGGAGTGCTGGATGACTTTGCATCAGTGAACTTGAACTTCCTTAGTATCTCAGCCACATATTTATCTTGATTAATGAAAATACCATCTGGCCTCTGTAGTACTTGAAGTCCCAAAAGAATGTAAGTTCACCCATAGAACTCATTTGAAATTCTTCTTTCATCAGTTTCTCAAAATCTTTGCACATCTCTGTCTTTGTAGATCCAAAAATGATATCATCAACATACACTTGAACAAGCAAGATATCATTCTTGTCTTTCTTGATGAACAAAGTTTGATCCACTCTGCCTCTATGAAACCCATTAGCAAGAAGATAAGTGGTTAAGGTTTCATACCATTTCCTTGGTGCTTGATGCAAGCCATACAATGCTTTAACTACCCGGTAAACTTTGTTAGGATATTCAGGGTCTTTAAAACCTGGAGGTTGTGAGACATAAACCACCTCATCTATCTGCCTATATAGAAAAGCACTCTTACATCCATTTGATAGACTTTAAAGCCCATAAAGGATGCATAGGCTAACAACAGCCTAATTGCTTCAATTCGTGCAACTGGGGCAAACACTTCTTCATAGTGAATACCCTCCTCTTGAGTGTATCCTTGAGCCACAAGCCTAGCTTTGTTTCTGATAACAATTCCTCTTTCATCTTTCTTGTTTCTAAACACCCATTTAGTACCTATTACCTTCTTGCCAGAAGGCAGATCACAAAGCACCCAAACCTTTTGAAGCTTAAATTGGAGCAACTCCTCTTGCATTGCTTCCACCCAACTTTCATCTTTAAGTGCCTTGTAGACATTCTTTGGCTCCATTTGTGGCAGAAAACACATAAAGAGACATTCATTCTTGCCTTCATGAATCTTAGACTCATATATTTCACTAATGAATCCATGGACATCAGGCAACTTAGTTTGTCTTCTAGTCTTCACAGGTGAATAGACATCCCCAATCACATTTTCAAGAGGATGTGATTTATGAATAGAAGTGTAGGAAGTCTGAGGAACTGCAATCTTACTTGGCATATTTGAGATTTCAACATCATTGGCTTGAGCTTCCTCTGTAACTGGAGTTGTAATTTCCACATCTGATGTTGCAGTGGAAACATTTTGCCTAGCAGTGGAACCTAAATTTCCACTGCTTTCAGAATTTTCAGCATTCAAGTTGCTCCTTCCTCCCAGATCACAAGAAGGGTGAGCATCTCCAGTTTTTAGTAAATCATCATTATCTGCATAGTCCCAAAGAGGTAGACTGAATTCATCTTGATCATCTGAATTATCCTTGCTTGGTTCATCATCATCAAGAAACTCTTCTGAACCTGCAAAATCAAAAGAAGATGTTCCTGTAGAAACAGGGACATAATTCATAGTATTTGTTAGAGTATCAAGATCAAACAGCCTTTCTGGACCAGTTCCTTTGACATTCACTTTATTTTCCAGGAACTCAACATGCAAATTTTCTTCAATATTTTGGGTTCTTAGGTTGAATACTCTGAAAGCTTTACTAACCATTGAATACCCAACAAAATATATTTCATCAGCTTTTTCATCAAACTTGCCCAGATAATCTATGGTATTGAGAATAGATACATGACACCCAAATGGTCTCATGAAGTCAAGGATAGGTGGTCTACCCCTAAATAATTCATAAGGTGTCTTGTTCTTTGTCATTACCACTAAAACCCTGTTTTGCACATAACATGCGTGTTAACTGCCAGCCAAAAGTGATTGGTAATTTAGAATCTGCCAACATGGTTCTAGCGCCTCTATTAGTGTCTGTTTCTCCTCTCGAACACCATTTTGTTGAGGAGTTCTAGCCATACTAAATTCTCTTTTAATACCTTTATCTCTGCAAAACTCATCCATAACTCTATTCTTGAATTCTGTGCCATTGTCACACCTAATGATTTTAACTTTCTTATCATATTGGTTTTCTACTTCTGTGATAAAGATCTTGAGGATGCCAGTTGTTTCATCCTTGGTTCCAAGAAAGAAAACCCATGTAAACCAGCTAAAATCATCAGTCACCACTAGACAATATTTCTTAAGATTCAAGCTGCTCACTGATGTAGGACCAAATAAGTCCATATGTAATATTTGAAGTGGGTGAGCAATAGAGTTGTTGGAATCACTCCTAAACCTTATTCAAGTGTTAGTTACTCATATGTATTAGGTAGCTTATTATGGCCTTTATGTTTGTTATTAGCCTTAAGCTTATGTAGAAGGCCCATGAGCTTAGGCCCAAGCCCATAGGAGAAAGGGAAGGAGTAGGAGTGTTTCCCTAGCTCCTTGCCTAAAAATATTATGTAATAACCCTCACTTGAGGGTTGGTTGTTCAAGTTTTCTTTTCACATACTCCTACGCATAACCGGTCTAACATTTACGTGTGTGTGTGTTTGGTTTACTTGTTCAATCGCCTCTCCATCTTTCTTATAAGCTTGTGTTGTAAAACTAGTGACCTAACAGTGGTATCAATCGCCAACTAGTTGGGTGAATCGTTATTGCTTTTGAAGTAAGGTTTTTTGGTCTTACGCGTAAAGATACCGTGGTCAGAAACTTTGGCTCGCTTAAACACTTGATTTTTTCACTTTTTAATCCAAGATTATTGTCCTTTCAACGTTATAAGGTGTTAAACTTACTGTTTTTGGCAAAAAGTTTGGAACTTTATGTGTGGATCATTGTTTTTCTACTTGTTTTTGTACGAGGGTTAAGTCCTACGCATAAGTGTTTTAAGAGCTTTGGATCATCAAGTTTCACACTTTTGTGTCTTTTGGTGTTATTGAAGCTATTTCATCACACAAAAACTGGTTTAGAAACAACTTTGAGCAAAATCAAATTCTGAGTAAACCTACGCGTCGTGAAACCCTAAAACTACGCGTAAGTATTTCCTTGGTTTGATCTTCATTTTCGTGATTTATTCCGTGTTTTCTTACTTGGATAAGTCTGAAAATACGTCGACTTTGGATATCTTTTGCACTGTGAAGTGTAAAAGATCACTTGGGATAAAACCCTAAAATTACGCATAAGCATAAAGCTTACGCGTAGAAATCCTACGCTTAAGATTTATCTTACGCCTAAGCCTCGTCTTACGCATAAGATAATCCTACGCCTAACTTTCTACGCCTATCTTTGTGTCTACGCGTAACTTTAGAGTCTTTTCCATACTTACGCGTAAGCTAAATCTACGCGTAACTCTTGATTGTTACGCGTAACTTTGGTGTTTTACGCATAAGTGCTACTTGGCTATTGTGATTTCTACGCCTAAGGATACTTCATCAACAAAGGTTCATTCGACTACAAAGATCCATTTTTACTACACAAGTTTATCAACATGTCACAACCACCATACTCTAACTATTTCCCTTACACTTATCCTCAACGTCAACAACAATTAAGTCCACAACATCAACAATGGAATCAACAACAAGCAATTTATCAACAACAATTTAATCAACAACATACTCCACAACTTGCTGCAATTCCACAACCTCAAATGGTTCAACCACCACCAAGTCTTCAAGTTCAACCGTACACAAATGACTTCAATCAACATCCATCAAGGAACACTATGAAGGAACCCACTTGGTTTGCAAAGATGTTTGAAGCTTTAAGCAGCCAACAATCAATTCATGAGGCTGGATCACTTGATAGACCTCCAATGCTCACTCCAGGAAACTACGATCAATGGGTGATAAGGTTCTTTAGGTTTTGTGATCTAAAGAAGCCACATGGAAAGTTCTTAAAGCAGGTTATCTTGGAAGGTCCATTTGAGATGCCTACTGTCATTGTACCGGGAGATCCAAATGCCATTCCACCAAGAGATGAACAAACAAACATTGCTACTGTTGCAGACTTGAATCCTCAAGAACTTCTACACTATGAAGCGGATGAGCTTGCAATGGAATATATCCTCTTAGGATTACCAAACCCAATTCTTCGTAGTGTTGATGCTTAAAAGACTGCAAAGAAAATGTGGGATCATATTCATCTTCTTATGGAAGGATCTGTACTCAATCAGGAAGATTTGGAATCCAAAATTTACTTGGCTTATGAACACTTCATGATTGAACCTGGAGAGACACTAGAGTCCTATCATCACCGATTTTCAGACATCATCAATGATTTGGATAAACACAACATCATCATGCCAAGAATTGCAGTGAATACTAAGTTCCTGAGTAGTCTTGGTTCTGAATAGGAGAAGTATGTCATTTTTCTCCGTCAAGCGAAAAACATGCATCAATCTACATATGGATTATTGTACGATTACTTGAAGCCTCATGAAAAGGAAGTTGATAGGAAAGGATTCTCCGTGCTCAAATTGCTCCACCTACACATCCGGAAAATCAACAACTTGCCTTATATGCTCAAAACAGTTATTCTCCTCAACCAGAACTCAACCAACTGCTACAATCACACCACATGATCCTTCACAACCTCAATCTCAACAAACTCAATTGGTTCCATACAACAACAACAATGCTCAAGCCCTTGTCGGTGAAGCTAATGAGGAATCTGATCCGTTTGAAGCATTGAAACAAGGATTTGCTATGATTGCTAATGCCTTTAGCCGTTATACCAACAAATCCAACAATCGTATTCGTTCCTCATCTAATACAAGGAATCAAGTTGTTGTGAACAATGGACGAGTTGAAGTTCAGAATCGTGGTTATGGTCGTCCGATGGGCGGTGGTCAAGGGTTTAATGTTGTGGATAGGAATAACAATAGAGCTCCAGTGGTGGAACAGGAAATGCTCGAATGGGTTGAATGGTCTTCGATGCTACAACTGCAATGAGAAGGGACACTGGCTAATGCATGCCCAAAGCCAAGGACTAGGGGCAGTGCTTATTTCAAAGAGGCTCTTCTTTTGGCTCTTAAGGATGAAGTGGTGGAACTCTCACGCACAAAGAACGAGCTTTATGGCAAATGCGACTCGGATGATGATATGGAGGACTTGCAGGCCAATGCAGCTTTGATGTTGATGGCTAATATGCATGAGTTACACATGAGTGACACAGGCCCAGTGTATGACATTGATGGCTTGTCTCAGGTACCGAACAAACCATATTTATCTCTGATCTCATATCTCCGCCAACATCTGAATCCGCCAAGGCTCAGAATGTTCAAAATGCGCCGTCCACATCTCATTTCGACGATTTTCAACTAGACCCCGTAGTTATATTTGACGATCAAGATGACCAAATGGTTTCCCTTGATAATCAAATTGACTCCGTGGTTATACTTGAGGATCTCAGTAATGATCATGTTGAGACTCACGTTGAACACGCCGAACTTTTGCCTCATCCAGATTTTGCTCGTTTAATACAAGACCAACAGACCATAGTGGAAAAATGTCATGCCATTAATCAGGACTTGAAATGCAAAAATGCACTGTTAACCAAGGATTTTGAATGTTTACAAAAGCAACTCAACTTTTCAAAACTCAAGAAAAACGTGAAAACGGTTTTGAAGCAGCCTTTGCCAAATCTTATCAAAACGAAAAATATTTAGAAGACAGATGCGTGATCTAGCCGCTTCAAAGAATGCTTTGTTGTCTGAAATAGAACAACTGAAACATGAACATAAAAAGCAAATTAACGCTCTCACCTTGGAAAATCAAAAAGCTAAGGCTGAGTTGTTAACTTGTCAAAAACAGTTCTCTGCATACAAAAAGCATTCAACGAAACGAATAGATGATCATCTTGAAGAAATCATCGGCTTGCAAAACAAACTTAAAGAGTTTAAAACTGTTGTTTACAAACATGGCGAAGTCGGTCACAGCCATTGAAAAGTTTACTTTAAAACCCAATCCAAATGGATATGGACGAAATCTTGCTGATTACAAACCTAAGCTTTCAACCAAAGCATTCAAACCAAATCCTGAAGTTTCCGGTGCAGAATATAAAGTTGATAATTCTATTATGAGTGTTGTTGAATATCATCGTCAAGAGGAATTAGATGCAGAAGACGAGAGTCGATCAAAATTAGAAAAAGTTGTTTACAACAAACCTTTTAACTATTCAAAAGCGATCACTTTCGTCACACCAACGGATTCTTCTAACACACCAAGGGTAATCATAAAACACCTGAGTCTTCTAATGTTAATCCCAAACCAGATTATGCACAAACTTATGGTCCTTTACCTTCCATCGGTGAAGTAAACTCAAAACCTGAAAATCGCAAAATTCTTAGATATTTTGACATTTTCATGGTTGACCTCAAAACTTTACAACATGAGATAGAATATCATTCTCAAATCAAAGTTCAACACTTTCAATCGCCTCTAGCGCGAGAACAAAGAGACATTTTCAGAAAAATCTTTTACCAAATGTTAAAAATTTGAAAAGTTGTGCATTGTCTTGGGAAAGGGACTTTCATAAGGAACTTGGATTAATGAAGGTCGTTTTCAGAAAAGCGAAACATCTATTTCTAACACTAAACGTAAAAGAAACTGTTGAGAAAAGATGTTGATCGACTCTTGGAAGATGTCATCGTGCGATGTCCATAATGTTGTGTTATTGAATTCTTTGTCATATGCATTTGATTATATCTCTGCCGATATCGTTGATTCTGTGGTAAATATTGAGAACACTGATAATGTGCTTCAGATCGAGTCCTTAAAAGTTGAAAACAAACGATTGTCAAACGAACTTTCAAATGCAATACGTCGTCTTAATTGGTGTCAAAAAGATATTCACAATCAACAACTTGCTTTTCAACACAAAATCGCCCAGTGGCGTGCAAAATCTTCTGATCCTAAAATTGAGCAATTGGATGATCAAAACGTGTCTTTTAAGTGTCAAATCTCAAAATATGAACAAGAACTTGTAAAAGTTAAAAAGGAATATGGTGTCATATTTGATTTACTCAAAAAGACTCGTGATGAAGCATCAAATGAACTTGATCATTATCTTGCACACACTAAAGAAGTTATGCATTTTGCTGGAAATATTCGGTCGGAAAATCAAGATCTGATTCACACTATCTTCAAGTTAAGAGAAATGTTAGGAAAGTATGAACAACTTCCGCCAACCATCATTAAGAGATTAGCCCGAACACTTAGTACTCAGGAACCTAGAATCCCTACTGCCAAATCACAAGTTGCTAACGTGCTTCCTTCTACTGAAACAGGAATAGTTGCGTCTTTTCCAAACGTCCGCACTTCACAGCCTAGGAGCACTACATCGAAGAATAGGAAGTTGCGACCTAAGAAAAGATCAATAAGGAATGCTAAAGTAGAAGAACACCCTAGGACTATGAATAAGACTCACGTTGCCTCCACTATAGATATTGCGTCGGACAAATGTAATAGAAATAGTGATGTAACGAATGCTAAACCGTTAAGTACTTTTGATATTCAGTCGGATGCACCTTGTGTTATTTGTCGTAAAAGTATGAATTATGATTGTCATGATAAATGTGTTGCTAAAGCTATCATCTCTCGTTTAAGGAATCCTAAGAACCGGAATACCTCTAGGCCCACTAATCTTTCTAAGTCTGTGCTTGGTAGACCGCCCTCTTTAGATTCTAAGAAACGCATTGCTATCCCTGTAGCTCCAGTTTCACCTCCTAGGAATGTAGTACCACCTAGTGCATTCACTAAGACTAAAGCAAATACTAGTTGGAGATGGCATAAATGGATATATAACACACTAGGATTTAAGTGGATACCTAAAGCTATTGATGTGTGTATATCTACTATAACGCTACGAACCCTCTAACATTTCGGGTTCCACATCTACTTCTATTCCATCTGTGTCGCGTGTGTAATGCGTGTCTGATACGATCATTCTCTGGATTGTTGATAGCGGATGTTCCCGACATACGACAGGCAATCTTAAACTGTTATCAAACTTTATTGCAAAGTTCATTGGCAATTGCCAGTTCGGGAATGATCACTTTGTAGCTATCATGGGCTACGGAGACTACATTAATGGGAACATCGAAATAAGCGGGGTTTATTATGTGGAAGGCCTCGGTCACAATCTTTTTCAAGAGGTCATTCTGTGATGGAGATTAGGAGGTTGCTTTCAGGGAGAAAACTTGTTTCATTCGTGATCTACAAGGAAACGACCTTATGTCTGGCTCGCGTAATTCAAGTCTTTACACTATCTCTATGCAAGACATGGTTGCTTCTTCTCCCATCTGCTTACTTTCAAAGGCAACATCAACAAAATCCTGGCTATGGCACCGTCGTCTCTCACATCTAAACTTTCAAACCATCACCAACCTTGCTCGACACAAACTAGTTGAAGGACTCCCAAGATTTCGGTATTCAAAAGATCACCTTTGCTCAGCTTGTGAACAAGGCAAAAGCACTCGTGCTCAATTTCCTTCAAAGGTGGAACACAGCTCTCAGCATGTGCTTCATCTTCTTCACATGGATTTGTGTGGCCCGATGCGCGTGCAAACGATCAATGGCAAACGCTACATCTTAGTAATTGTTGATGACTATTCACGCTGGACTTGGGTCTACTTTCTTCGAAGCAAAGATCAAGCTCCACAGATGATCATCACCTTTCTCACGAAAATACAAGTTCAGCTACGAAACACGTTCGACTAATCGAACAGATAGAGGCACTGAATTAGTTAATCAAACTCTTCGTGAATTTTATGAGAAAGTGGGAATTCAGCATCAGACATCTATTGCACGCATACACGAACAAAACGGAGTTTTTGAAAGACGAAACCGAACGTTAGTGGAAGCTGCAAGAACAATGTTAATCAATGCTAAACTTCCAGATTACTTATGGGCGGAAGCTGTATCTACTGCATGCTATACTCAAAACCGTTCTATGATTACAAAACGCCACAACAAAACACCTTTTGAGCTTGTCCACAACAGAAAACCGAATCTCAAACACTTTCATGTATTTGGATCTCTTTGCTATCCGAATAATGATCGTGATGACTTTGGAAAGCTCAAAGCAAAAGCCGACATTGGAGTCTTTATCGGATACTGTGATAATTCCAAAGGTTTCCGAATCTGGAATCGCATACAAAGCAGGTGATGGAAATGATTCATGCTCATTTTGATGAACTTACGGAAATGGCTTCGGAGTATAACAGCTTAGAACCCGGACACAACCGCTTAAACTTCCCCCAAACCCCATCATCAGAACAAAGCCCCCAGCTTACTCGTCAACAAATGGAAAGGTTATTTGCTCCGCTGTTCAGTGACGATATTGATGAACGTGCTCCTGGTGTATCCGCTGTTTCCGCTGCTCAACCTGATAATACTCTTATACCTGATACACCTGCTACAACAACTACTGGTGAAGAAGCACCACCAGTTGACTCCACCACAACAGTTGAACAAACCGCTTCCAACAATGATGAATCGGCTGATGATGTTCTGAATGAAGTACCCCACCTGCAGACTTTGATCCAAATGCGTTCTTTAACCCGTTTGCTAATGAGACTGCTGCACCAGATGTCGCAGAATCTTCAACAAACCATTTGAATCCTCAAAATCTGCACAATGTATACCAACATCAACCCTCCACACATAGATGGACAAAGACCATCCTCTGGAAAACATTATTGGCAACCCGAATCAACCAGTCGTTACGAGACAACGTCTTCACACAGACGGTGAACATTGCATTTATGCACTCACCGTCACGCCAATCTGAACCTATAAACATCAAAGACGCAATGACAAAAGACAACTGGATTGAATCCATGCAAGAAGAACTCAACCAATTCAAACGTCTTGAAGTATGGGAACTGGTTGAAAGACCAACAGGGGTCTACGTCATTGGTCTCAAATGGATTTGGAAAAACAAATTGGATGCTGAAGGAAACGTTATCGAAATAAGTCACGTCTATTGGCTAAGGGTTATCGTCAGGAAGAGGGAATAGACTTTGAAGAATCTTTTGCTCCGGCTGCTCGTCTTGAGGCTGTTCGGATATTTCTCGCGTTCGCTGCTCATATGAATATGAAGGTCTATCAGATGGATGTCAAAACTGCGTTTCTCAATGGACAACTTAAAGAAACGGTTTATGTCAGCCAACTAGATGGATTCGTTGATCCTGAGTTTCGAATCACGTCTACAAACTGAACAAAGCTCTGTATGGTCTCAAACAAGCTCCTCGGGCATGGTACGATAAGCTATCATCTTTCCTCATTGCTAATAATTTCACCAAAGGTTCGGTTGACCCAACTCTTTTTATACAATATCACGGGGCACATATCTTAATTGTTCAAATTTACGTGGATGACATCATTTTTGGGTCTACACATAAAAAGTTTTCAATCGCTTTTGCAAAACTAATGAAGAAAAATTTTGAAATGTCCATGATGGGTGAACTCACGTTCTTTCTCGGACTGCAAGTTCATCAATCACCCCGTGGTATTTTCTTGAGTCAGTCCAAATATGCCCTTGAATTGTTAAACAAATTTGGAATGAAAACCTGTGACACCTATGCCACACCAATGGCTCATACCAAGAAGCTAGACGCTGATTTACATGGGAAATTGGTGGACCCTACAAAATACCGTAGTATTATTGGGTCTCTCATGTATCTAACAGCTAGCAGACGTGACATTGTCTTTGCCGTATATCTTTGCTCTCGTTATCAGTCGCGACCAACTGAAACCCACCTCTCGGAGGCTAAAAGAATCCTCCGATACATAAAGGGAACCATTAACTTGGGGATCTGGTATCCGAAGGATTCTGGTTTTGAACTAATCGCTTTTTCAGACGCTGACCACGCAGGATGCTTAGACTCACGGAAAAGTACTTCAGGAGCTTTACAATTTCTTGGTGATAAACTAGTGTCATGGCAATCGAAGAAGCAGGATTGTACATCACTGTCCTCAACCGAAGCAGAATATGTAGCCATGTCGGCGTGTTGTGCTCAAGTCATTTGGATGAGAACACAACTCAAAGACTACGGTTACGTATTTGACAGAATCCCGATGTACTGCCATAATCGGAGTGCCATTGCGATCTCGTGCAACTTCGTTCAGACATCGAAATCAAAGCACATCGATCTTCGATATCATTTCATCAAGGATCACGTGGAACAGGTACTGTTGAATTATATTTTGTGGGTACAGAATACCAATTGGCAGATCTTCTCACCAAAGCCTTGCCTCCCGCTAGGTTTAATGAGTTGGTCCACCGGATTGGTATGAGGTGTTTGACTCAAGAGGAATTGGATGACCTCCTAAAACAGTCTTAAAAACCTGTCAAACACCAAAATATCTTTTGTAAATAATTTTTCAAAAACAAAATACAAAAATATAAAACCTGATAAAACAACAAAAATATTCTTCTAATCTACTTTTCTGTCAACATGGCAAGTACATTTCTTCCGTCAACACTTTAATCTTTCAAAATTCAGTATTTTTCCGATCAAGTGTTGAGGGGGAGACTACAAAGATTTAACTGTTTCAAAACATCTGTGTACTTGCATGTTATCATATCTCGGTTGTTTCTCTTATCAATGGTGGTAAATTTTCTGGTTCAATGACACTCCTCGGACTAAAATTAATAACCTTTCATCATTTTTCTTAAGTCGAGGGGGAGTGTCGTCAAATTTCTTTCTTAAAATCTTTGTTTGGTAACCAAAATGGAAGTTAAATGGCTTTGTATGAAAAAGGAAAAGGTGGAGGGACCAAAACTGTCAAAATGTTAAAGTCATTTTAATAAAAACACTCTCCACCTAACTATTCCATCACATTTAATACTTACACCAAAAAGGATCCTACGCCTAAGAATCGTTTGACAAATCCGTGTTTCAGATCATCAATTTGTAAGTGATTTCGTGTTTATAACATGTTTTTAGGCAATGGTTTTGAATCTTTCAAAAATCCAACGGTTTAATTTTATGATATAGTCACTTTTGTGTCTTACGCGTAAGCACAAGAACACCAAATCATAAAAAGGTGTTTGTGGTTAAAAAGATTGTGTCAAAACATGTATTTAACATCAATGATACTAGTTTCATCCTCAAAATCCACCCAGAAACACGAATTGATGGTTTTTGAATATTAGGGTTTATGAGTCGATTTGGTGTTTACAAATGTGAAGGGTTTTGATCAAAAAGATTGTTGTGTAATGTTTATATGATGATGAATTGATGATTTCCAAGCTCTATAACCACCCAGAAACTCTAAATGATTAAAATTTGGAATTAGGGTTTAAAGTTCATAAGTTTGGGCATTTTTGATTCTCCACGATTTAGATGTTATAACTTGGTTTATAGACTCTCACAACATCTTAGAACTACCAGAAATTGTATGGTGCAAATCTCATGGCTAGAAATTATACGCGTAAATCATAACCCTTAGGGTTTTGACCTACGCGTATGACTTTCTACTCATAACTGTTTAACAAATGTTCATGCCATGATTTGTTATTAAAATGAACTTTTGTGTTAATATTGATGATTTGATGAATTTATTTCAGGCTTGCTACGCTTAAAATTCAGAATCAAGGTCATTTGAATCTCTACGCATAAGGATTACCCTACGCGTAGTCATGTTATGCGTAAGAATAAATCCTACGCATAACTATTACGTGGAAGGTTCTACAATGGGACTACGCGTATCCTGTGAAGGATATGCGTAAACAAGTGACCTCTACGCATAAGGTCTACTCTTACGAGTAAGCCTTACGCGTAAGGTATAAATACGCCTACGCGTAAGCTCTACGCATAAGGTCCCCTTTTCCTACGCGTAACATTTCTTACGCGTAAGTTAAGATCCTACGCATAAGCTTTCGTCTACGCGTATGTCATTACTTGTTTAAGCGCTTAACTTTGCCAAATCTACGCCTATGCCTTGATTGACCTTCATTATGAATTGTTACGTGTACAAACTTGTTAATAAACTTATCATAACGTCACGAATCCAATAATGTCACTAATAAACTTAAACGTTTGATATGTTGTGAACAATAAGTGATAACATAAACTTTAAAACTTAAAGTTAACTAACTCACGAAACATTTCACGACGTCATTGGACTATTGGACAAACAAGTGACTTAGGACTCGTAACAATCATTGACACTGTACATTCAATAACTAGACAATAAGACCTTCTGTTGACTAACACTATGTCTTTCGATATGTTGGTTCTTTTGGCTAATGTTATTTCAGATCACGACATGGCTGAACAAATGAATGTGGATGCATCAGAAGTTCTCACTATTGCTGATATCTTCCCAGAGGGTTATCCGAGAAAGATTGGAAAGAACAACCTTAGGGTTGACTTTGACACCCTCACATGCTCAGAATCTTCTTGTCTCATTGCAGTGGATATTCTCAGGAATCATCCCTACCAGAACATGCTCTCACACTCTGCCACAGTTCCAGAGGTCTACATTCAACAATTCTGGGATTCTATGCAGAGGATCACTGGTCAAAGTGCTGTGACAGTGACACTTAATCACAAACAAGTCACTATCACTCCTGCAGACTTACGGGCTGTACTCATCATTCCAGACATCGTGCCTACTGACTTCTTTGCTACACCTACTGAAGAGACAGTTCGGCAATTTCTACTTAATATTGGCTATGATGAAGCGTCAGGAATTATTAACAAGCACTCTCACGTGGATCTTAAGAACATTCCTCAACCGTGGAGAACACTCTACATCATCATCACTAAGTCTGTCTCTGGTCGTGACAGGGGCTATGAGCATCCCAAGCTCATGGAACTGCAAGTCTTCTGGTCATTGATCAATAAGAAGGACATTGAAATCGAAGCACTGATATGGGATGATATGGGATGACATGCTGACATTTCACAAGAAGCTTGGCTCAAAGATTCCCTATGTCAGATACACGAAGCTTTTGATCCAGAGAGCACTTGGGCTTAATCCTGATATTCCCAAGAGGCTCAATGACCCTGACAATCACGACGTGTTGTCCGAACCTATCCTTTCTATCGGAATCAAGGAATCGACAACAAAGAAACAAGGTGCGTGCTGCTGATCACCTTCTAACAGATGAAATCAAAAAGCTTGAAACATACAAAAGGTATCAAGTAGCAGTACGAGAAGGAAAAGTTGGTCATCTCGATGAAAAGCCTTCTGGAACTCCTACTCGGAGAACCAGAAGAGGAAGTGCTGGAAGTGCAATAAGCACTGAGAGTCAAAGGAAGGTCCCAAAGAGGAAACCTACTCCAAGGAAGAAAGTTCCCTCCAAGGAAGCTGATCCTATTCCTACACCTGAACCGCAGAGAAAGCTAATGGACGAGGACTCGGAGGCTACTGAATCAGATGAAGAGACTTTCTACTCGAATCGCAAGTAACACCTCCTTCAGTAGCTAAACCTCCAAGTCCACCAGCTGACAAAGGAAAAGGGAAGACTCATGTACTTGTGCCTTATGAAGAAAGCTCAGATGAAGAAGAAGAGCAACTGGATACCTCATACAGGAAGAAGTTCAAATTCCTTAGACTCCAACACGTGGCAAAAGAATTTGCAAAAGAACAAATGGGTGGCCCCGGAGGGTCAAGTGGTGCAGCTCAACCTTCAACAGATCCTGATGCGGTTAATCAACCCGATAAGGGATCTGGTGCCACCACTTTGGTACAACAACAAACACGTGTCGAAGATACTCTTGAGTTTGATTTTGAAGAACCAGAATCTGAGAAGCTGGAGAAGGTTAAAGCTGATGAAGAAGCTGCAGTCAAAGCCAAAGCTGATGAACAAGCTAAGACTGGCAATGAAGAAGATGTTGAGTATGATACGTTTCTTCTAGATAGTCCTGCACGATCTAAGGAAGAAACTTCTGAACCACCAAAGGATCCGGAGTCTCCTCACATCTCATCATCATCAGATTCTTCTTCTCACTCTTCACCACCACCATCAAAAGATCAACCAAATCATCATCCAGATCAGTGAAGAAGCCACCTCGATCTTGGATTTCTCATACTCATAAAAGAATTGTAAAAGCTGTCCAACAAGTCAGAAAGAAGGACATGCTCTACAGAAAACTGAATTGGTTTGCTGACCAAATGCAGTATCTACATGATGAGAATGACAAGATGCAGAATGAAAGGGAATACATACAGAAGCTCATGCAGGATGATCTACAAGGGAAAATGGATAGAATGATCGAAGGCTACACTCACAAGTACCTTCTGGATATCGTTCCTAAAGTCACAAAGGAGATGTTTACCAGACAACTATATCCGAATCTTATGCAGATAGCCAAGCAAACTATAAGATCAACACCCTTAACCGTCACAATCAATCCATCTAATCCTGTAGTTTTCTCGGATAATGAATTGGTGGCCAAGCTTGTCACACAAATGTTCAAGCATTGTTGGACTACCAACTTCAAGAAGCATGCAGATTCGAAGCTGAAAAGTCTAAACGTCCTAGAGACGATGAAGATAAGGATCAGGATAAGAATGATGAAGCTAAACGACAAAAGAAGTCTGGTGAATCATCTTCTATGCCACCACCTCCCCAACGGCCTCCTGCTCAACAAAGGTCTCCTCCTCGTTCTTCTACCGATAAACCTCATGATTCTGAGACACCACCCCAGACTCAAAAAACCGGTGATTACTTTGAGTATACGGGTGGTGACGATGAAGAACATCATGAGCCCCTACAACAACCCACCTCTCCCAAACAAGTAAAGAAACCAGAACCCTCATCTAGGCCTAAGAAACAGAAGAAAAGGCGCCCAAGGCAGACGTCCTATCATGGCTAGATGAAGACACCACAGAGGAATTTGAATGGTTTTCTACACTTGTCAATTCCACTCCCTACCCTGAAGAAGGTCAAGATCTGGTAGACGGTAATACATTGGAGCATGCTAAGATTATGCAAGAAAAGTTCCATGTGAAGAAGATGACGAAATCCGAGTTGAGGCGAATCAAGAATGAAGCTTTTCAACTGTGGAAAGACAGCTCAGAAAGTGCCATCGAGGTCGAATATCACCTTGAAAACATTGCTCGAGCTATGTCTAACAACATGGATTGGCTCAACCCAGAAGCAAACATCGACTTCACCAAACGGGACAACCCTCCATACTACACCGACTGGTCAAAACCACTACCAACGATCGGCCAACCAGATGAGCCTAGAATTCCTTTCCGACATTTCTTCAACAAAGACCTGGAATTTCTTCTTCATGGTGGCGATGGTTCAAGGAAATACGCTACATCGTTGACACTTCCATTCCCAGCAGCTATATACTCGAACTGCATAGCCATCGAGGAACGTGCCAATCACTTGTTCTCCAACAAAGTGGAAGCCTACGACCGAGATGCACTGTACGGGATTCATCATTGGCCGGAACGCCGAAGAATCTACTACAGAAGCTGCCAGGTTCAGAAGTCTCAACATGCAGTATTCAGTTCTAAAAGTATCGTTGCCATCAAACACGTCGATCTTTCATCTAAGTGGGACTACACCTTCCTAAAGAATATCGTGGTCAAACGACAAGATGAAAGGGATTATGCATTTTCTGAAGCTGACTTTGAGAATTTGTCTATCAATGACATCGAAGACATGTACCTTGCCAAAGTACAGGGTCGTATGAGACAATTCTCCACTGAAGTACAACGTGAATTCATCAAGTCAGTACTCATCTTCATCAGACGCATAGTTATCAAAGAACGTGTAGAAGATCTCCAGCTGGCAGTTGAATCTTATCAGACCCATGTCAACTTCACTCCACCACAGCTTGATCTACCCGATATCAACCAGCTTCCACAATATACGCTCATCAGCAAACCTTTCGGCGTCGTTTACCGAAGTGAACTTCAAAGAAATTTCTTGATGGCGTGCAGAGATCTTCATAAGTTTGGAGATCACACTTTGAAGATGGTTAGGGACGGATTAGCTTATCGGTTGAAGGATATACATCAAAAGATTGGGTCTCCTAAGCGATGGAATTCTCGGGATCGAAGGGACGTGAAGAGGATCATCACCATGATTGATGAACGGTTGTATAGAAGGGATCAGTTGAGAAGACTGGAAAGCTATGTTGGTGGTCGACCTAGGAGAAACATCATCGGCTTTCAACGCCCGACTCACACTCCTGGCGACATCTCTGGACTACCTGGTACCCTTTGAACTGCTTCTTTCATTATCAATTTGGATGTATGATTTATTATGTCTATGGCTTGTGCACACATTACAGTGTACAACCCGTACTTGTAAATAAAGGACCCGGTGGTACGCTTCAGTAATCCTTATAAAAGGAGCGAAAGCTTCTTACTTTTGAGTAAAACCTATCAAACCTTTCACTTTTCAAGGTTTTGCTCAAAAGAACAAGTACTTTCCTTATGATTTTCAAAACCTCAACCGTTTATATCACTCGTTGAGGGGGAGTACTTGAATTAAAACTTTGTTCAAAAATTGTTCACAGTGGTCATTCTTCCCGCAACACTTGAAATGGTCATATTTATTCTCAACTTTTCAAAAATAACATTTTATATGCCATTTTTTAGGGGGAGAAAATACGTGATAAGAAATATGTTGTGTAAATGCAAATGAATCTTTGTGCTATAGACTTAACCCATGAATTGACGAGATCTTAACTGTTAGTAACTCGAAAAGACTTGTCCGGGACGGGTAATAATTTCAAGCTAGTTCGCTAGTGATGTAAACGTGTCTCGCAAAGGACTTGTCCGAGTAGAATGTACCATTCGAGAAACTCTTGGTAGACATGAACTCTGACGGGTTTGACAACCTTTCGAGGATTGTCTACACCTTCAAGGTAGTTATTAGAGCTAGTTGTCACCTAAAAGCTGACAATGCAACTCTTTAACTATGTCATGTAACCGTGTCTCGCGGGGGAATGTCTATCTTGAGTTGATCAATTCAAAATGTGCGCGCTCTTTCCTCACTGTGCATTTTAACCGTTAAAACTTTTAAGCACATGTGGAGGGGGAGTACTTATGCAAAATATTATCTCAACAGTGGTACTAAAATGTTTTTCATTCACAAACACTTTGAGAGATTTTTCACAACAATGGTTTTTTATGGCAACATAGGTTAGTCATGGAGTTATAAGGTGACTAAGGTTAGGAATAATCGTCCTATGATCCGCCAGAGCCGGAGAGATCTACCCCAGGACACCACAAATAGTTAGTATTTAGAAGTCCTTAGGTATGATTGTAAAAAGGAGAAAATGAGAATTGGAGAAAGAAGGATTTGAAGAATTAAAAAGAAATGCAAAGAAAAGGGTGAAAAGAAATAGCCCTCCAGATTATTCAACTTAGGGCAGACACCGGGTTCAATTCATATGCTACTGGTTTTCACTAGATGACACCGGTATTGAAGATTAAAAGTCGTCATGGACCCAGTGACGCATGCACTAAACCTTCTTAAGCCACTCAAGTTTCTCTCAACAGAAGCTTGTTTCATTCTCACAGGGAACCCTACGTAAACTATCGGCTTTCTCCTAGAGATTGCTGGTATTGAAGAAGGAGACCCTCTCCCTAGTCTCCGCTCAAGAAAACCAAAACGCACTATTGAGTCTAGAGCCACGAGATTCATCAAAAGATCTCTTAGGTACACTTGACAATTCATCACTTGATATTCAACAATAAGAATTTCAGTGGTACATTATCGAGTCCTTCACAGATCTTAGCAATCTGTCGAGAACATTTATGAGAGGTTCACATTTGTGATCCTCAGTGATTGAATGGAAACTCCTGCCAGGGTCAACATCAAACAGCTCTGACAGCAGGTCGCTTCGGCAACTCCCGTGGATTGCGCTTAGTGGTCTCAAACGGTCTACAGTCGTGAGGTGATGCTTCGGTGTACCTCAGCTACTCATCTGAATCGTAGGTGTAATTCGGTACATCGTGTTATCTCACTTGTGGGACTCCGATTCAGGAACGGCCTTTGTAAGAATTAGATTTGTGTTTTCACACTATGTTGTTAACACTCTCGAAGTTCAAACTTGTAAGTGCCGGAATCCGCTTGTTACTAACCGTTTTTATGTTTTCTTCTTATGGAAGCTCTGGAGCGGAATGATCGTGCAGATTCTTCTCATGCTCACGCCAACATCATCACTAATGGAAGTTCTATCCAAAAGCAACACAACAGTCAGAATGATTCTTCGTCAAATCAAAGAATCTACGAAGTTAAAGACTTAAAGAACTTCATCAGTACTAAATTCCAACGTCAAAGAGCGTGTGAGCATGTTAAAGAATGACGTGGAGACACTGTAGCGGCGAAGCAAACCTGAGGCAGACTTGATGCAGATAACAACATACTATCACTTTCATCACAAAGAACAATGTTCAAAGAAAAAAAATTAAAGATGACGTCAAAGCATAACTGTTCAAAGAACACTATCTCGCTACACTGGGGAGATGGTTCAAATCAAGGCAATTCTTCTCACAAGAAAGAAGAATGTCAGAAGACGTCAAAGCTACTATTACATCAACGCCTTCACCGTTTTTCATCACCAACACTTGAGTGTTTGTTACTCATATGTAATAACACTTGAGGGAGATTGTTGGAATCACTCCTAAACCCTATTCAAGTGTTAGTTACACATATGTAATAGTTAGCTTATTATGGCCTTTATGTTTGTTATTAGCCTTAAGCTCATGTTTAAGGTTTACAACACAAGCTTATAAGAAAGATAGAGAGGCGATTGAACAAGTAAACCAAACACACACACACGTAAATGTTAGACCAGTTATGCGTAGGAGTATGTGAAAAGAAAACTTGAACAACCAACCCTCAAGTGAGGGTTATTACATAGTATTTATAGGCAAGGAGCTAGGGCAACACTCCTACTCCTTCCCTTTCTCCTATGGGCTTGGGCCTAAGCTCATGGGCCTTGTTGAAACATAAACATGAAGTGTTTGAAACATTTAAGGTGTTTCAAAAGGAAGTAGAAAACCAACTCGGGAAGACCATTAAGTCACTACGTTCTGATCGTGGGGGTGAATATATAAGTCAAGAGTTTTTGGATCATCTAAAGGAGCATGAGATTATTGCCCATCAAAATCCTCCTTACACTCCACAGCATAATGGTGTGTCTGAGAGGAGAAATCGAACACTGCTTGACATGGTTTGCTCCATGATGAGTCAAACTACTCTTCCAAAGTCCTTTTAGGATTATGCCCTTGAGTCTGCTGCACGCATTCTCAATATGGTTCCAACTAAGAAGGTTGATAAGACACCGTACGAAGTATGGCATGGGCAAGCCTCTAAGCTGTCTTACTTAAAGTTCTGGGGTTTTGAGGCACTTGTTAAGCGTGATACACTTACCAAACCTGATAAACTTGAACCTAGATATGTTGAGTGTATCTTTGTAGGATACCCAAAGGAAAAATGGGATATTCTTTCTACCTTCCATCAGAGAACAAAGTTATTGTTGCTCGAAATGTTGAGTCCTTTGAGAGCAATCTCGTGGATCAAGAAGTAAGTGAGAGTCTAGAAGATCTTGAAATAATTCAAGATGAAGATACAAATCCTTTTGTAGACACTAGCTTACATCATGATGAGGATGATCAAGAAACTGATGAACCTCAAAGTGATATTATTTCAATTCGTAAGTCCGCTAGGACACGCCGTGCTCCTGATCGGATGCGCTTATACATCGATGCTGAGGAACATGAGTTATGGGATCTTGGTGAACTCAATAACTATAAAGCTGCATTGCTGGATCCTGAATCCAAGAAATGGCTTGATGCAATGAATGTGGAAATTCAATCCATGAAAGACAATGATGTCTGGGTTTTAGTTGAGCTTCCTCCTAACTGCAAGACAGTTGGTAGCAAATGACTCTTCAAGAAGAAAACCGACATGCATGGTAAGGTATACACCTTTAAAGCTCGTCTCGTAGCAAAGGGCTTCACTCAAACCTACGGGATTGATTATGAAGAGACCTTTTCTCCTGTTGCAGACATTATAGCTATAAGGATTCTCATAGCCATAGTTGCGTTCTATGATTATGAGATATGGCAAATGGATGTCAAAACCGCCTTCCTCAATGGACATCTTTACTAAGAGGTCTATATGGAGCAACATGAGGGTTTTGTTGATCCTAAATATCCTAACCGTGTATGCAAGTTCAAGCATTCCATTTATGGACTTAAGCAAGCATCTAGGCAATGGAATAATCATTTTGATGATGAGATTAAGAAATTTAGATTTTCTCAAAATCAAGATGAGCCATGTGTATATCAGAAAGCTAGTGGGAGTTATGTCACTTTCCTAATTCTATATGTTAATGACATATTGCTCATGGGAAACAACATTCCAATGTTACAAGATGTAAAATCCTATCTTGAAAGATGTTTTGCCATGAAAGATTTAGGAGAAGCTGCATATATTCTTGGAATCAAAATCTATAAAGACATATCTAAACGATTAATTGGTTTATGTTAAAGTGCTTACATTGAGAAAATATTGAAGAGATTTTATATGGAGAATTCTAAGCGTGGAGCTATCCCAATGCAAGAGAAGCCTAAGTTGAGTAAGTCACAAGGTGCTGAGACACCTGCTGCGAAAAAGCGCATGCAAAGAGTTCCTTATGCTTCGGCTATAGGATCTATTATGTATGCTGTGAGATGTACTCGTCCTGATGTTGCGTTCGCTCAGAATGTGACAAGCCGATTTCAACAGAATCCAAGTGAGCTTCACTGGACTGCTGTTAAGAATATTCTTAAGTATTTGCGCAATACTAAGGATATGTTTTTGGTTTATGGAGGAGAGACGGAACAAGAGCTCAGGGTTTCTTGCTACACTGATGCTGAATATCTGACAGATGTTGATGACTTAAAATCTCAGACTGGATATGTGTTCGTTCTAAATGGAGGTGTTGTTGATTGGAAAAGCACAAAGCAAAGTATTTTTGCTACTTCATTTATAGAAGCTGAGGGTATATAGTTGCTTGTTATGCATCTAAAGAGCTGTATGGGTTTGCAAATTCATTTCTGGGCTTGGCATTGTTACCACAATTGAAGAACCTATAAATATGTATTGTGATAATACAGGAGCCATTACTATAGCTAATGAAAGCGGAATCACCAAAGGTGCTAGACATTACCACGCGAAAGTTCATTATCTTCAAGAGACCATTGAGATGGGTGACGTGAAGATATCAAAGGTTCACACAGATGACAACCTAGCAGATCCATTTACGAAAGCTTTGGCGTATCCTAAGCATTCAAAATTGACCCGAGGTATAGGTTTAACACCAGCTAGTAGTCTTATGGAAATCTGTGTGTTAATTAGTATTTGGATAATTTGGAATTGTATTACAGTTATTACTTTCTGATAAATAAAGATACGAGGTATTTGTTATTTCATTCATATAATCTGTTATTCCTTATTTGCATGTTTAATCCATGAAATGATTTATCATTCTAAATATGTCCATTTTCGATTAACAATATGGGAATATTGTTATTTAAGGCAAATGTGAGTGTTGGTTATATTCTAACGAGAATGTGGATTGTTCCCGCCAAACTCATGTGTATTCACAAGAGATGCATATTGGATACCCCAACTTTCAAACATTTACTTTTGGATCCTTGTCATAAGTAAAATATTGAAAATGGTTTGTTAAAGTCGTCCTTAGACTTGAGATACAAGCAAGTTCTGTTATGTGTGGATATCACTTTTGTAAGTATAAGCTAAACGCTATCCTGAATAAGGTAGTTATAAAAGCTATATTTCGGAGTGATGTGAAGCAGCATCCACAACACTTGTAGTCAATAAAGGATTTGTTACTCCACTTGATATGTGCAGAAAGATACCATGGCGCCTCTCCAGATTTAATCAGATAATTGTTTGGCCAAACCCAAAGGGTAATGCAAGATGATTCTTGATTACATTTGGTATATCTGAATTGAAATCTATAACGAGAATCTAAATGGTTAAAATATATGGAATGAGTTAGGATCCATATCCATGGTTTAACGGTATCTATAAAAAAGGGTGATTAAAGCAAGACATTAATGACCATGCTACTGAGAGATTTTATGAAACTATATCTCAGACACTTTTAGTTAAATAGCGAGTGAGAGCGTTGCTAGGCGTTTTGGTCGTTGATTTTTGTGCTATCCGCTACTCCAACTCCCAAGTGGGAGTTGTTGGATTATGGGAGTTGGTTAGTACGAAAACGACTAGAAGTGTGTGAGCCTATGGGGGCACACACGTTAAACACGAGAGTACGTTAGTTAAGTTTATACTTGAACTATATATATTAGCCCGTTTAATATATAAACCCGTATAATTTGACCAGTTTAAACTCTAGGTCTGATTGCTTATTATGCAAGCCCATGACCGGTTTCATGTGTGGCGTTTGGAGTAAGGTTCGGGCTAGTAGAGTTGGAGTGGAATATGGAATGAGTTTTGACTTGGTGCTCAAGTTATTAGCCCAAGGAAAGCTAGGGTTTATGGGTTATAAATACCCATACACCACCTCACAAAACTCACGCATACCTATATTATTCCCAGAGATATAATCATCAACCATCATCTTCCATAACTAAAAACCGATCGGGTTTATTCCATCCGATTACAGTTTGATTATTGAAACCCTAAATTGCATCGTCTAGGTCCAATCGTTCAAGGGGTTTTAAATTAGTTTTCTGTGTGAATTCCCAGTCGAATAGTACTCAGAAAGTGGTGAAGTTCTTTGATGTGTTTCTCGATCAGAAAAGAAGACAGAAGATCTCGGATCGCTTTATCCGATATCGGACAAGACTGTCTTTTGGTTCTCGGGTTTGTTGCTGATCTCGGATAGAAGGAAAGAATTGTTCTAGGGTTTCTTGGTTCGTAATTGTTCAAGTATACAAGTGTTGTTTGGGTAAACGTTCACGACTAGCTTTTATCGGGCGTATTCGTGGTTAAGTGTTTGTGTGTGAATTCGTAGAGGTATTCGTTTTGAATACTTGGTTTCTTTGTTCGTTAATACTTGCGGGTGACTACGAAGGTTAATTTTTTTGTTCCCTTTTATTACTTTTTGTTTATTAATTATGTGTTAACCTAACTGTATAAACTAAATCCAAATTCCGCTACGTACTCGTAATGTTACTTGATTAACTAAATCTAAAATCCCAACACCTAAGCTCTTAGAACCACACCACTACACCTTGTCAAACACTGATAAGTGATAAGCCACCAACAAAATTTTGGAGGGTATTTAATTACACATAAGTCTTAAAAATCATTAACAGTAGCATTTGATGCTATTTTGTTCATATCCACATGTTAGACATGTAAGAGGGCCCTGTGGATATGGGCAATAAGGATAGAGAGTGACTGTTGAACATCAAGTAGCTTTTTAGTTTCTAGTTTTGACTCACTAACAAAAAAAAGAAACAAATGGCTGGAGCAATTCCCAGATCAGTATGGCTTCTACCCAACACCAAATTTGGAGTCCCAAATTCATATTCTAACACTAGAAATAGAACTCATTTTCCAGAAAGAGTTAGAATCCCAACTTTCTATATAAAGAAGTTTACCACCCCTATCCACCTTCCAACCTTCTCCATCAAGGCTGCTGCTGCTTCCTCAGGTTAACATTATTGTATAGATTATATTCTTCCTACTTTACATCAATTATAGGACTATTGTCTAGCAATGTGCTTAGGTTGGTTAGTCTTCTATTTTGATAATGTTGCTTAATAATATGACTAATGTCCCTCCTCCCTACGCGATAACTATACTTTTTGTTAATTTTATTGCTTATGTGGTATTGTTTTGACTTCGTATGAGGTTGCGTTTACGAAATTACTAAACTAGTCATTTCAAAAGCACATACGTACCAAACTGGCAAACTAGGATAATTTAAAAGAAAGTATGATAAAAGGAGTGAAACATGATTAAGTGTAATTGCTAAAATGGCCACCGACACAAGTCCCTTATAAGTTTCTCAACTTTAATAGGATCATTATATTTAGTTGCACATTGGATTGAGGCTCTTATAACTTTTTAACTATAGAAATTCATACAACAGTTAGCTAAATTTTATATGGGTGTGAATGTGTGATATTCGTTTTAATGAATGCATTCTATGGGGAAATGTACAGTTGGAAATGCTGAATATGCCGAAGAGCCTGCTACAAATGTGAAATTTCAAACATCATTAAGCCTTCCTGGCTGCTCAAGCTCCTTATCTTTGGTCGGAATAGGTTAATATTTCATTTTACTTGTACTTAATGTTTTCATACGCGCTCAAGTCTTTTCACTAATTTTTGACAGCATTTGATCTTTCTATAGGATTCAGAGAAAAAGTATTTGCTATAATAGGTGTTAAGGTGTATGCCGCTGGGCTATACATAAACCCTTCTATCCTGGATATGTTAGGAGCATGGAAAGGACGATCGGCATCTGAGATTCAAGAAGATCCTTCATTTTTTGACTTAATCTATCAAGGTACGTAAAGTTTGCTTGAGTAGACTTAAGGGTGTTTGGCCTTGCTTTTTGAAAGTACTCAGTGGAATGGAATAACGACAATCATATGATAGCAAAATGGGCTGCAAGAGATAGTGTTTGAACATGCTTATGAGGTTTAAAGTTTTGATATTCAGATATTGAGAATCAGTTCCAATATACTAAAATGATAGAAACTTAATATCTGCCACTTAAAAACGCAGCAGTCAGATAATCACTTTCAAAACGCAATGCCAAACACCCATTTACATCCAAGGTCAAGATTGCTTACATTTTTTTCTCATAAAAACAGCTCCTCTAGAAAAATCGTTACAAATAGTACTTGTAAGAGATGTTGATGGCAAAACATTCTGGGATGCGCTAGACGAAGCCGTCTCACCAAGAATTAAGTCACCCACTTCAGTAGACGAAACAGCTCTCTCCACATTCCGTAATATCTTTCAGAATCGGCCACTAAAGAAAGGAACTTTCATATTTCTAACCTGGCTTGACCCCTCTAAAATGCTGGTTAGTTTGACATTACTTGTTTGCTCTACCAAGATGGGTTTTTGTCCTATTTTGGTCATTTTGTAGCCTGTATCGATAAAAAAAAACTTGTTTAGAATTTAGAGTAACATTCAAGATAAATCTAACATTTTCATACGTTGACATCTTTACATTAAAAAGTTATCGTTTTTTTATACCAGTTTTGAAGGGGTGTTGGTTACAAAATGACTCAAATGCGACACAAAAATAACTTAAAACGGCACAGATGATGATTTGTGTTGGTAGTCTATGCAAAAAATAAAACCTTTATTGAAAAACTGTGAAGATGGTTTACATCTATTATTTGGTGCTGTGCACAGATTCACATATCAGCCGAAGGAATTCCTTCAGCGGCAGATGCTACAATTGTATCAGAAAATGTGACACTTTCACTCTTTGACGTGTTTCTTGGACGTGGTCCTGTTTCTCCTACTTTAAAAGCTTCAGTTAGCTATGGATTGGCTTCATCTCTCAAATAGATTGGATTTTTGTTCCCTTGAATAAATGTAATTACATCTTTATCCGCGTAAATTCTTCTAGAAAAACTTGTGACCTCTGACAATGATTTGATCATACGAGTTGATCTGGTTTAATGTTCTCAAGCATCTTTAGAACTTCTAACATACTTGGTCTTTTGGATGGCTCGGTTTCTAGGCACATTAGTGCTATACTAAATGCATGATTGATTTCACTTGTTGGATAACACTCTAATCTTTTATCAAGATAATATTCTTCCTTTTTTTCTTGAACGACTCCTTTCACCTGATTTAGCAAAATAGGTAATCAAAAGTCAAATCCAAGAAAGATCAAAACTTTGACTTTAAAGACGTACCCAGGTTACAAGCTTCGTTCCCTCCTCAATAAATGCTTCGTCTGTCGGTTTTCTTCCAGTTAAGAGCTCAAGTAAAACGACTCCAAAACTATATACATCACCTTTCGTCGTTGCTCTTCCTGTGTCAAAATACTCTGAAAACACAAGTATTCCGTTATATAAAGAGATCTGCACATATATATAGACATGGTAATTTCGACCCATTTACTTATGAATGGATCATATTGGGTAAAAATAGCTAGAACGGGAAAGGGTCGAGCGGGTTAAAAGTCACACGAAGTCAACTTACACATCAAGCTAAATCATTTTATTCAATGCTCTAGGTTTTTATAGTAACAATATAGTTTCTGTAATTAAAAGTCTAAAAACCTTTAACTGTTAGTATTTATAAAAAAAACGTTGATGGTCAACGCAACCCAACCAGCCCCGTTTTGACCCGTAAAGAAAGACCATTTAACGGCATCTCTTTTTGAATTGTTACTCAACCCTTCCAACCCTCCACTCTTGCCACCTTAAATCATATCCAACTAAAGTTTCTTTTAAGTTAGTGACAGGTGTGATGACTAGTAAGACCATACCGGGGGCTAAGTAACCGAAAGTTCCAGCTACAAGAGTGGAGACATGAGTCTTATCTTGCTCCATAAGTGTAGCTAACCCAAAGTCAGAAACTCGGGCATCCATGTTCTCATCCAATAATATGTTGCTACATTTAATATCTCGATGTATGATATGAGGGATACAATCATGATGAAGATATGATATTCCTCTTGCAGCACCTACCGCTATTTTGTATCTTGCATCCCAATCTAGGACGGTGTCCGTTGTTTTTCCTGCATCACTCACAATCAATGTATAAGTCATTGTTTGCGTGCTAGACTTTTGAATATAAAGGTACTAAAATTCAACATCAAATTAAAGTCAACGTATGTGTTCAGATAATGATAGTGGAAACTAATAATGTAAAGTGCAAACTGAAAGTATTAGTCTTTAAGTTCATAACCTAGTTCACATTGTAACTCAAACAGTAAGCCCATACCATGAAGTAGTGTGTCCAAACTTCCATTAGGCATTAGCTCATATATCAGAAGATTATAATTTGGCGCGGTGTAGTAACCATAGAGAGTTACTATGTTTCTGTGTTTTATATCTCCCATTGCTTCCAACTCTCTCTCAAAACCTCGATCATGTTCTGCGGTTTCTTTGCTTAGCTTCTTGACAGCAAAAGACGTTGACTCGTTTATTGTCAATCTATAAACCGTGCCATACCCTCCAGATCCAATTCTATCCTTGCTTGTCAACTTCATGGTCTTCTTCAAGAAAATATCGGATTTTAGTGATTTTATCTTTGGTGACTTGAACAACACCAGTTTTCCACCTGGGTCATAACCAAAATATATAAAAAGCTGAAAACTTAAACAACACAAAACAAAAAAATGAAAGGAAGAAAAAAAAAAAAAAAAAAAAAAGGTGATACCAGAGAAGCCATCTTGAATCACCAGCTTCTTTCTTTTCCATCGACGATAACAAAGGATTGCCATTATGATCTTTGAGACTATGAAAGCTAATACGCATATTGTGATGTATAATCCCAGAAACCGAGCATTTCCCATTTTGTGTTAGTAGAAGCCAAAATGATGATATTAGTACTCACCAAACAAGATGATGTGTTAGGCATGGAAATTAAAATATTAGAGCATGGTATATGAATTCTTATGTGGGACTTGTGCTTCCTTGACTTTTGCCATTGATCCAATATTCAACAATTTCTTTTGGCACCAGAAAAAATATGCTGTTAAGAGATGCAAGGATGCAAGTAAAATAATTGTGAGCATATAAATGATGTTATACACTAAGAAAAAGGTTATAGCTTTATGTTATTTCACTAATGGTTTGTTTCACATTCTGTGCCACCTTGTGACTTGTGGGGCCGTTTTAACCGACAAGAGTCGGTTTCTATCAGTAAAGTGTATCCGTATGGATCATAGTATAAGTTGATGTGTAGTTGTTACTACAAGTGAATAGATGAAATAAACCTTTTGCTAAAAAGGGTAGGAAGATTGAAGACATGTGAAAAGATTGGTGTGCATGGACATAGAAACAGCTGTTTTTATTAAGTGATTTTGGTGGAAGTTGGGTGGAAATTTATATTTGCAGCAAGAGTTGGGCTTTATGGGTCAAATAAAGAAGCATTGAATTAATCATAGCATGGGTGCTTAGTTTACATCCTATCATTTCCCTTTTTTCTATATAGTGGTATCATCAACTAATAACCAATGAAAGGCAAGTGCTTTTCCTTGTGTGGATCCTAAATCTTCAAAATAAAGCAATTTAGGATGTTATAGATCAGATAATACCCGTTTGACCCCTTTTACCTGTTATCATTTTAGCCACGAAAATTTTTCTGACCCGTTTGTGACAAAACAAGACCAATATCGCCTCAATTAGGAGTAAATGGGTAGAGATTGCCACCTGTGTTAAAGAAATTTGAGAAATGGATAAACTAGTTGCAGGATGTCCTGACCCGAACAAACCTCAAACTCGTGCGACTTGTATTCTACATTTTCACCATTTTGTATTATAGTTTTGCAGACAACCCAAGATGAGATATAACTCTGTTAAAATTAGATTCTCTACAATGGTTAACTTTAATGCCAAAAACAGCTCATTCACACTATCATTTAGTCAATGAATGGCATCATTAGAATATATTCCATTCTCAAAATCGGTAAAACTTCTTTCGGGAAATCGACTTTCACAGACACTCCAATTGCCTGTTTCTGAAGCGTAAGTATGTATTTGATCTGAATCATGTATATGTCCGGCATGCACGACTCTCTAGTGAGAGGATCAAAAGCCGCTCTTAATATGGATCCGACATTAGGAAGCATCTTAAGCATATTGATTGTCGGGTTTGATAAACACTTATCATGCTTGATACAACATAAAAGCAAACCATTACATGACTGCAAAATCTTAGCATTACGGAAGCCAAAAACAAAGGCAGTGTGCAATGTAGAATTTCTGGGTCGAATTCGGTCATCCAACGACCTGAAATCCTATTCACACCCAGTGCACGACCATCTGTTTTTCCTAGGTCACTGGATAAAGAGACCAGAAGGAGGATCCAAATTACAAATGTGGCTACGGCGAAAAGCGGAACTAGGGGATGTCATGAGAGATAACCACTGTTTAGATACGGATTTAAAAAGACAAAGTGAGGATATCGGTAATCGGAGTAATATGTGATCAATAGGTCATCGTTGGACACGACTGCACGTGTGGATGAAACTTCTTTCTCGGTTATCTTCTTTTTGGATGTTTTGCCATCATCACCTCTTGTAACCACCGCTGTCAATTCCGGAAATCGTTCTCATGGAAAAGGTCTGTTTTCGCCGAAACGAATCAAATCAAACACCTTTTAACAGGGTATTTGCTTGGGAGGTAATTTCTGATGTTTAGTGCTTATAATTATGTTCTATTCACATAAAAGCAGCTTAGTTTATGACTATGCTTTTATCATAACTAGCAATCTTATCCTTGTGATTCAAACAAAATAGGCAGAGAAGACGATAAATCAAAGTTCCAACTGGCAGGTTCCCAACTCCAGGCTGTCTTGAATAGAGAATAGAATTTGACCTCACTTACTTATTCAATGATGGCTTCAAATTATGTAATTTTAAGCCAATCAATTAAATTAGTGTTGACAAATAGAAGGATGAATCTCTTAGTTTCACGAACTTTTATATTTATATCTTCCCAAAAAAAAAAAAAAAAAAAAAAGAAAAAAGAAAGAAGAATTAACCAACAGACCAAGAGTTGTAAACTCACGTCAAATGCCATTTGATACAAACAATTTATTTGAATATATCCTTATTTCCAGGCTAAAACAAAGTTTCCATATACAAACATCTAAAACAACACTTTCAGCTAAAATAAGTAAGAAGTATGTCAAACATGAAAGTGGAAGAAGAGCCTCAAGCAAACCTCTACGAAATTCCCATATGAACAACACCAACCTCTCTATGAGCAGCAACAGCAACTGCTGCTGCTCCCGCCACACCATATTGAGATTGGGCCTGCATAAACTTAGCATCAATTGCTATCCGTTCATTTTGTGGTTGACCATGTGGTTGGTTGTAATATGGGTTCCTGTTGACCAGCCCTGGCGACATTTTCCCAACCGCTGTTTGTTGTTTGATTAAAGAAGACGAATCCTTATCAGATTCCGCTACGTGTATCTTTGTTTGATTCCCGTTGTTGCTTCTGTATGCATAATGTGGTGAAAGCCCAACAGTGTTTCTAACCATTACCCTTGGATCATAGGCATCTTTCATGTCTCGACTACCTTCCAAAGGTAGAACCGGGCCCACAACTCTTCCTGTTCATGTTTAACAGGAAACAGAGTTATGAACTGGGCCCACATTACTTTGGACAACGGGGAGGCAAGAGAAAAGATTGGTTACCTTTGGGCATCCTGGGTGGTGGCCGAGAGGCAGCATTGAAAATGTTTCCAGTTGCATCCGCATCTCTACCACCACGAGGCACGTTATCTACAATCGGTCTGTTGTCAAATGCCGCCAAGCACTGCTGCAGCTTGGGAGCAGTCGTACTTGAAGTAACCGTAGACCTGAGATACAAAAATAAGAGAATAAGGTAACTAGTCCTTCCCAGAATCAAATAGAGCATAAAGAGTTATGATTTTGTTGCAAATAAATCAGAGGCTCAGACACAGTTTAAGCCAAAGTAACCTTTCATATCAATATTCACCTCTTCTAACGGAATATTATGTCTTGTTTCATAACTTAGAAACTGTCAAAAAGTCTAGGATGGTGCTATGAGAACCTAATGTTTCATGGAAAGACAAAACACATTCAATTGAAATTAACATGATCTCAGAGCACAGATTTGGTTAATGATGGAGTTTTGTTGTTAATAAAAATCTCAGGTTTGAAGAATCACATTGATATGTTAACTGAGGTACCCACTAAAGAAAGGTTACAGCTGTGTATAGCATTGAACAAGCCTTTTGATTAATTGTTGAGAAGGCTCAGAGAAAGTTTTGAAGTGCCTCTGGGTCTTACTGAAATCATTTGGTTACAAGTGTAATCAAAGTGCTTAGCATCCACGTTGGAGATTGTCGAGGTGTCAACTAGCCCCGAGAAAAGAATTCAGATTATGGCCTAGCTTATTATACTCTGGCCCGGTTGTTTCCTATAAATATATCTCTTTGCAACTGTAAGACCGTAATACGGTATTATTAAGAGAGAACGCTAGTGTGCTGTGGGTGCAGGTCATGATTCTTAACTTAAACTACAAATATATTGTGTTTAACGAGCATGTTCACATTTCGCGTAGCCATGTTTGTTCTTACTTGCGCGAATACTTTTTGTGTAGCCATGTTTGTTCTTACTTGCACGAATTTAGGTTTGTGTGAACTCCTATAATTCTCAATTTTATCCCTACATATTTTTTTTTTTTTTTGGTAACCATGATTTCCGACCTTTTGGCCAATATTACTTGCTCAATTAAATTAGAAGGTGATAAAGTACCAATACATGATTCTACTTACAATTGCATAGCCATTTCACACTGCCGTGATTCTTTTGTAGCATGTTACACATGTAAAACCGTTTTTAACAGGCCCAACACCATTAAGAGGATAAGTAGTAAACTATAGCGTTCTTACCTTGGGAGGGAAGTATGCTTCCTCTCTGGAGGTATAACAGGCCCGCTCATTCCAACATTCTCCTCAAAATAAGCGAACTGTCTCCTAAATTGACCAATGGCACTGCACATCAAACAGACATGTTAGAACTAAGGTCGAACCCAATAGAATACATAATCAGAGACAAGTAGAATATAGAGAACCTAGGATAAAGAAAACTTGTGCGATCATTTCCAGCCATGTAATCTTTTAGCAATTGAGGATGGTATTCAAGAATCTCGCGAAATATTAATTCCCTAATATCCTCTTTTGTAACTCTTCGCCTCTCAAACTCAAACTCCAATTTAGAGAATGGCTGACAAGAAGGTTCCCTTTCAACCTTTGATAGTCCCTTGAAGTAAGGATCAGCTAGTGCCTGATAAAAACACATACAACCTAAGTCACTTTGCTACCCGGAAAATAAATAACTATTAAACATTATGACTTTTCAGCTAATCTTATTTGAGGTGCTTAATGGCTTGCTGAATTTTGAAAATACGATAAACATACCCAAACACTTAGTAACAAGTACTTAATAGCTAATTGGAGGTAAACAGGAGCTTTTTGCAAATTCCCTCTAAATGGACATATAACATACCTGTTCAGCAGTTGGTCGATCCTTTGGATCAAACGCTAACAACCTTTGCAGTAGCCCAAGTGCCAAAGGGTCGACATTTGAAAATTTCTCTGAAAATGTCACAGGTTTCTTTCTTCGCATATCTGTCAAGTATTTTCTTGCCTTGTCATTACGGACCTGAATAAGATTAAATGAAACATTATACAGCATTAATTTAAACAAAAAATAGCAAATCCAAAGATACCATAAGAACGATGTAGGAAAGAATATGGTAATAAAAAGTTTCAATAAATATTTAAAAAAAAAAAAAAAAAAAAAAAAAAAAAAAAAAACAAAAAAAAAACATATATATTATGCAGTTGAACATACTCTGGAAATTGTATCTGGTGAAGGTGTTCCAAGAAGATCAGTGATAAGCTCCAACTGATGTACTACGCTTTTGCCAGGAAAGAGTGGCTTTCCAGTCAATACTTCAGCGAATATACACCCAATTCCCCATATATCAACAGCCGGGGTATACTGCAATTAAGGTGGCAACAGATGTCAGAAAAGTCACAAGGACGAAAAAAAACCAACATAACAACAAAAACCCACCACAAATTGACACACGCCCTCAAAAGATCAGCAAAGACCTCCAGATCTAAGCAAAGATATGCGAAATCCTTGGTCATGTATAATAAAGCAGGTTATTTGGACATTATAGGAGAAGACAGACAATATACCCTCATGGGCTATACCTTTGAATAAAAAGATCCGCATAGCTCAGGAGCCCTATACCATCTTGTTGCAACATAATCCTGCAATGATTTAAAGGAAACAAAGGGAATGTTTTACCTTAATTTGCATTGCAGAATACATGAAGAGCAGTAATTTTTAAGTAACCTACCGTCCAAAATATCGTTGTTGGTGTATCAGTAAATGCAGCCCTTGCAAGTCCAAAATCGCATATCTTTAGTTTGCAATTTGCATTCGCTAATATGTTCTTTGGTTTTAGATCTCGATGATACACATTTGCTGATTTCATAGAGCTAGTGTCAGTTTACTAAATACATAAACTTTATTAACAGAATCACATAACTAGATCTAAGGCAGTTAATAACCTGTGTGCATATATTTCAAAGCTCGTAGCATTTGATAGAGGAAAAAACGATGGTGTTCCTGTGTCAAGTCATCGTTGGCCTTGATGACTTGGTGAAGATCAGACTCCATGAGTTCAAATACAACATAAATATCTTTAAATTCCCGCCTTGATGGTGGCAACATGATCCGTTTAATTTCAACAATATCAGGATGGCGTAGAAGCCTAAGCAATTTAATCTCACGCAAAATTCGAATAGCATCGGATGAATGTTCAAAAATGTTGGTAATTTTCTTTATTGCAACCTTCTCCCCGGTCTGTGTGTCAATGGCTGCACACACGACTCCATAACTTCCCTTTCCTATAATCTCTAGGATTTTGTATCGGTTTGCTTCACCGTATTCAGTAAAGAACTCAATGTCTTTTGGACTCTGCACCACATTAATTGTAGGATAAGAATTAGCATGTGAAAGTGAATACACGAAAGGTTCTGAAAATACAAAAGTAAATAACTTTAATACCAGAGACATCATAAAAACTTAGTTAGATCTTTCGGCACTTTTATTTTTAAATTAAGAACATAACAACAAACATAATTATTCCAAACTTCACATTAATCGTCCCTTATAAATGCTACCATGTTGTTCAATAAGTTCATAACCACACATTTACCGACAAATGACCACTATTAGACAGACTCGATAAAATTCTCTACAACCGGCTAGACTTTACTCAAAAACATTCAACTTGCTACAATTAGTGACAAAGAAGAACAAAGATATCAAACAACAAAAGGCCACTATACATATATGATCACGATAAACCTACATTCATTTGAACAGAAAGAGCTCTAACTATAACTAAGTAAAAATACAAAAGAAACATTCTAGCAACGGTCAGGATTGGTATCTATTCATTTTCAATGGCACACATATATCATAGAACAGCGCAAAATTCTTCACATAAAGTTCATCATCTTAACAATCCCAACTTTTAATTCACAAATACTTGCATCATAGTATGAAGCCTTAAAAATGTAACATTCAATTCATATGCTAAACAGAATAAACAAGACTTCTAATCGAAATAAATTCGATCCAAACTCAATAATAGCATCTAAAAGTCTAATAAAGTCAGTATGTAACAACATAAAACAGCTCAAATAAAAAACAGCATCTTAAAAACATATAATCAAATAGAAATAGAGCTAGTTAAACCTTTTTTCTTCGATCTTGCTGCTGCATCTCTCTTTTATTATTATTTCTCAAATACAAAATCAGATCAAAAAAATACAAAAAACAGATGTAGAAATTTGAACAAGAAAAGAAAGTAAGTATTTTTTTTAATAGATTAAAAGAAGAAAATCATCCACATTTGCCCCACCTACCACAACTACGAATAACCAAACCAAAATCCTCACAAATAAATCGTTTGACAACAACAAACGTATTCATCCACTTTTAATAAACCCTAACCTTATAAATTAACATAAAAAAAAATAACCTTTCTCGATACAAACAAAGTTAGATTAAAAGTTGTATAAGTGATTGAAGAAAAGAATGAAAAATGATTTTGATTGATCTGAAGAAGAAGAAAGAAGATTAGATGAAACGCAATTAGAAAGAAAGAAAGAGAATGAGTGAATGAAAGGGGTTTCAATAAATAAGAAGAAGGGAGGAATATAATGAAGGAAATGAAATCAAAATGATAAATAAATAAATAAGAATAAAGAAAGTGGGTTCCAAATAGTTTATCCACCGATAAAGAAAGAAAAGAAAGAGTTTGCTTATCTTGTCCGGACACTTTGGTGGTCTTGAAAGGTTAGCCGGCTTATTTAACCCGACCCAACGCATCTTCGGATTAGGTTTGGTCTCTTTTGCCGTTTGCGGCCGGGCACCCTATTTTCTAGCATATAATGTAAAATCTCTTCTTCTTCTTTTTTAATAAATTAAAAAAAAACATAGGTAATAAAGCATTAGTTATTTTGATTATAGAATCTTTTCTATATAATAGAAGAGTTATATTTTTAGGAGAAAAGTTTAATTAGGAATTTATTATTTTTTGTATATATAAAGATAAATTTCAGTCATTTATTTAAAAAATAAAATAAAAAAATATTTGATATTTTCAATTAGAATTAACTTCAATCCTATTTTTATTTTTTTAATTACACATCTCAAGAATCGTAAATCGTTAATTTACATAAATGACATCATTCGGACGAGCATGTATTTATCTTTTAATAGAAAACTCATATACTTTCGAAAAACTTTTGTTTTTATTTTTGTTTTTTTGATTTTTTGGGTTTGTTTGATATATCACATGAGATATAACACTAATATGTAAATTCGAACACTAAACATATTATCGCAAAATGGTCATAAATATTTTCGTATAATTCGAAATTATTCAATGTTTTGGCATTGAAAAATACACATCCTTAACTTGTCAAGCATATATAACATATAATTATTTAACCTCCAAATCAAAACAGTTTATTCTTAGAAGTTGAAAAAAATAATAATAATAATAAAACTCGTTTGATATATCACATAATATAACATTAATCTTTAAGTTCGAACATTTAACATGTTGTCATAAAATGAATATAAATATTTGTGTAGAACTTCAAAGGTTTCATCGTTATTGGCATTGAAAAAGACATGTCCTTAATTTTTTTAACTATATATCACACATAATTTTTGAACCTCCAAATCAATGTAGTTTATTTTTAGAAGTTAGAGAAAACAGAAATAATTTTTTTATAGTCAAACTCGAAAGTATATGAAAATGCTCCTCTATTGGAAGATAATTAAAAGTTTGTCATAATCGTGTAATTTGTTTCGTCTAACGAATAACGGTAAAAAAAAGGGTCATTCGGGTAAAAGTTAATGTTTTATTTTACTAGAAAATGAGTGGCTATGATGCAGGGCTGAGCAACGGGTCAAACCCGAACCGAACCGACCAAACACGAAAACCGAATAAGGGTAAGACGTGAATCGAGAACCGAACCGAGTAACCGAGTAAAAGCCATCGAAACCGAAACCGAACTGAATAAAGTCGGTTCGGTTTTTGATTCGGTCGGTTTACCTATTTTGAACCAAATAAGTGTGTTTTGACCAGAACAGAACCGAAACCGAACCGAACAGAGTAAAACCGAAATAAATATACAAAACCAAAAACCAAAACAAATAAGATCGGTTCGGTTCGGTTCGACCCAATTTCGATAAGCTTATCGATTCAAATCGATTTTTGAGTAATTTTGCTCAACCCTACTATGATGAGTCCTAAAATCCTAATGCTTTAAAATATGTTTGTTTCTAGTCATATAAAGGTATATCATGAGTAAGAAGAAAAGAAAAAGAAAATTAGAGTATCAAGTAAAAGTGTTAAACTACTCTAAAATTATTACTCTATTAGATTACTCTTAATAGTCATCCCATTACATTTTTTTATCTTAGTGTCACATCAATTTTTTTTATCCCCTCACTCTCTTTTACTTTACACCCTAAATGGTCATTATTCTCGTATCTTTCATTAAAATACTAATTTTTATACAAATATGCCCCACAATATACCTCACACATACTTACAAATAGGAGTGTGCACGGTTCGGTTTGGGTTGGTTTTTGGCTAAGACCAAAACCGAACCAAAATATTCGGTTTTTATAGAATCCAAATCCGAAGCCGTTCGGTTTTTGGAGGTTTGGTTTTTTCGGTTTATTATCGGTTTCAGTTCGGTTTTTCGGTTTTTAACCGTTTATATTTGGGCATGTTCAATTTATACCAACAAACTTGTTTTACATAGAAAATTGGTTATTCTTATTTATTTTTTGTCAATCTAAGCTTAATAATATTTATCTCATATTTTTACAATTACACACATACAGACGAGACACACATACTTGCAAGTGAACATACATATAGTATGTTCATTGTCACATATATATTGATATAATATCAAGTAAACACACGACATGACAAACACGTATATAAACGTTAGACTAAAATACACGGTTGGTCCCTAAACTTGTCAATCCGCTTCGCGTTGGGACAAACTTGGGCATTATCATCGCCACAGGTCCAAAACTTGGGTTCTTAATGCCAAGGAAGTCCCTTGACAAAGTCAATGTCTGATTTTTGTTTTGTAGTCGAGGGTATTTTAGTCCATACACATTTATACTTTGATAACACATTTATATTTTAGCCCTTCATCTTTATTTGTCGTCGTCAACATCATCCTCGTCATCATCTCCCCAAGATCAATTGATGATCTGCATATAGACTCGTCAGTTCACATATCTTCAAGATCAATTGATGATCTGCATATAGATATGGCGGAATCTGCAGAGACACCAAGGGCTTACATGACACCTTCTGTTGCGGATTCATCAAATAGCAGATCATACCTTGTTCTGTTGATGATTCATCAAATAGCAGATCTGAGAAGATGCATGGTGCTAGTGCCATGATTGTAAGTGGAATTACAAACTTTTATTGCTTTCGATAGAATTTCTTAGTTTATATAGGAGAACTATGTATGAAAAGGATCTGAGTTTCATGCTCAACAAATAATTTCATAATGTTGTTGTAGCCTGTGAATATGAAATCTATGTGGTTTTTGTGGTGATTAAGATGATAAGCTGAATTGATTTGCAAAAGTTCTATGTTTTATCCTGTAAATTCTACTCATGTAACATGCCCGAATAGAAAGGAAAACAAGACAGACAATATACAAAGATTTGGGGGTAGCTTGGATTAGACTTTCATTAATTGGAGATACTTTTATTTTCCATATAGATTTACCAAAGCTTAGTTTGCCAGGTATTAGTGAAAGCAGCTTGTAGTTAATTATTTGAAAATGCTTATCTCACTCAAAAAGCAGATAAGTAGTATCAATAACCAATTACTATTTCTTTCTGATAAGTAGTATCAATAAGACTTTCATTTGATCTCTGTTATGTCTTTTCAAGTCATATAAGCTGATTCATTGCACCGTTTTTAGAATTCAGGTCAATTACTATTTCTTTCTGATATATGTAAGTGAAATTTAGTCTTCTTTTTCTTGTTCACATGTATATTTTGGAGTCAGATCAAATAAAAAAGTTCTTCGTGTATGTACAAGATCCAAGTTTTGACAAAGCATCAGATGCTGCAACAACATTTAGAGTAAGTATAATGCGCCTCTTTCTGTATTTAACTTCTTGAAATGTTGCATGCATAGTCAACATGTTGATTTATTTCTTTAACCGTCTTTGCTAGTGCATGAATATAACCAGATACGTAGTGCTTAGTTCCCCCATATCATGTGTTGTAGTTCGATCATATCCATTGAATTAGACTCTGGTTTTTAAAGTCGATACACCAGTAGGTGGGAAGAGTTTTATATTTTGGAACTTTGCAAAATTATCGACAAATGAAATGCAATTACACTGCAATAATTGCAAATACAAATAAGGCATCTTTAGTCTCAATTAATAGTGCATGATTCACACAAGTTTAAATGTTAAGATATATTTTTAGTTCTTTAATATAAAAGGCTATACTCTTGACATTAGTGACATTATCATGTTTTTCTATATCATTTGAAACTTCAGTTTATAGTGTTTTTCATTGACTCTTTGATTCCATTGTTTGGCCCTTGGATATAATAACTTTGTATTAATGAGCGGTATCTTGTATGCATATGAAATTTTCATACTATGTTTAACCCCAAAGTCATATCATTGGTCGGAATATATAAACAAAATGGTCCATTAACCCTTGACCCATGTTTTTAACGAACACACCCTCACCCTTCATCTTCCTCTTTTCCGAGCTATTAACCAGGCATAAGTCAATCGTTTCTGAATTTTCATATTATGTTTGTCCCATTGAATGCCAGCAAGAGATGTTATCTTGGGGAGATGATGACGAGGATGATGTTGACGACGACAAATAAAGATGGAGGGTTAAAATATAAATGTGTTATCAAAGTTTTTAAGTTTCAAAATGTGTATGTTAGTGTTTAATCTCAAAATTGTCCTTCAAAGACAAGGCAATACAAAAAAAAATCAGACATCGACTTTGTCAATGGACTTCTTTGGCATTAAAAACCCAAGTTTTGGACCTGTGGCGATGATAATGCCGTGTTTGTCCCAACGCGAAGCGGATTGACAAGTCTAGGGACCAACCGTGTATTTTAGTCTAAACGTTAAGATAAATATAATATAAAGTCACTAACAAAATGAATATGATGTTATAAATTTGATTTATTTAGTTATTTATTTATATTAGAGTAAACTACACCGTTCGTCCTTGTGGTTTGCGTTGACCGCAGGGTTTAGTCCTTTGACCAAAAAAATTGCACCGTACGTCCTTAAGTGTGAAACGTTATGCGCCGTTCGTCCCTTGACCAAACGACGTTAAGTTTGACTGTTAAACTCGGGTAAAAATACTAAAATACCCTCACTATCTTCTTCTCTTAACCTACTTTACGCTACTTGTTCACAGAAACAGATTTCAATGTAGTAAACAAGAAACTGAGTAATACTCAAAACCAAAGTCAAAATTAAAACAAATACTTTGAATAGATAAATGTATCAAAATTAAAACATCTGGTAGATATAGAACTAGCTATGCATGCTTAAGATCTTGGCTTCTCTTTCTTCTCCTTGAAAAGAGCCAAAAGAGAGACACCAGAAACCTTCACGACCTTGAACTCCAGGAATATCTCCCACGGCATGCCCTTTACATCCAATCCTTCCATTCTAAGGAGCCACAATCTACTCTATTTCTATACCACAGAAACGAAGTTGCTTTAATGTCTTGTAAGATTTTCCTACTATCCGCTTTAACATTATCGAAACGCCTTTTGTTCCTTGCTAGCCAAATACAAAGAAGAGAAAAAGATTCCTTTCAGCACTGTTTGGACTTTTGGTAGCACCTTATGAAGCCTGAAAATATTCATGGAGAGAACAGAAGCAGTGGAACCTTGCACCATTCTCACTCTCGCATAACTTACTCGGTGAACCCCCACAAGAATCTTCTTATTAACCCTTCTGCTAGCTGCTATATCGCCAAGGTCAAAAAGCCAAAAATCCCAAAATGGATATATGGCATCCACCTTTCTTCTTCTCATGTTCATACTCCTAAATACATGAAACAATTTGTCTCCCACTCCTTTACCATATAGGTCAAGGAAGAGAAGCACACATCACTATCACCACCCAAGGTCAAGGCATCCCACTTATACCTCTATTTACTGATTCAAATGGAAAGAAGCACCAATTCAGTTTTCATCACCATTTTTACAAAAATTAGGGTTGAGTAAAAGTTAGGGTTTTTGAAAATTGAATTGGGGGTTTTGCAGTTAAAGGTGTATACAAGACAATTCAAGCTTCAATTTAGTGGTATCATGAAGGAATCGGGTCAAATTCGGTGACGTGGTTGGGGTCAATAAAACCGTGATGTTCAAAAGAATCACGAGGTCACGATCTACACGATGATGGTGGCGTCGGTTTAGTGAGTAAATGAAGAGTGTATGTGGCGTCGGAGAAGATGGCGATGATGGTGGTGACGCTTTAGTGAGTAAATGAAGAGTATTAATGAAAAATGAAAATAAATGAAGAGAATATATGTTTATATAAATCTGGGATGTAGATCTATTGTTCAAGGTAAAATGACGGAAATACCCCTTTAAAAACCTTAGTTAACTGACGTTATCTTGAATTGGTGGGCCCAGATGGACGGAGGGACGAACGGTGAATAACGTTTCACACTTAAGGACGTGCAGTTGCAATTTTTTTTAAGATAAACCAGTCACCAACAAACCATGAGAACGGTTTATAAATTTGATTTATTTAGTTATTTATTTATATTATATCAGTTATATATTATTATATAATAAAACCGGTTCGATTTTTGGAAAAAAAACCAAAACTGAACCGTAATTTTTGGTTTTTGAAAAAGTAAAAACCAAAACATCAGATTTTAGTTTCAGTCTGTTATTTCGATTCAATTTTTTTTTTTGGTTTTTTCGGTTTTTTTCTCACCCCTACTTACAAATCAAATAAATAAATAATAAAAACACAAGAAAGCTCACACTTTCTATTAGGCGAAGCTCTCACCGTTCGTCCCTTGGTGTGAGGTGCCTCACGCAACACACAAACACCTCGCAATGAAAGTTACACGTTACGCACGCCAAAAAAAGCCCTCCTCACGCTTCATCGGAGCGGCCTTAGTCATTCTAATAAAATTTAAAAATTGATATACAGTGAAGATTCATGCCTATCGTACACTCGTATGATGTAAAAGCTTGAGATGTATTTAAAAAGCAAATAATAAATTTATTCTTACCATGTCCCTTGCCTTCCATTTTTTATTTCTTTCACAATATAACTCAAGAAACTTACTGTAAGTTTTTTCGTATATATGTGTTCTGTTAAGATGTCGTGCCCAACTAGAAAATGTCGGTAGTAAGATTTGTCATCAGGGGCGGAGCCAATGGGTGCTCAGCCACCCCTAACCGGCTCAACTAGCACCGGTTGTAGCTTGGTTTCCGGCATACGTTTCATAAAGTTTTCAATGTAGCCTCCTCCATTATCCATATCTAAACACACATACTGTCATTACGCTCGTCAAGTGATAAGTGTTCGTTGCACTCAATCTCCATCAAGCCACTGTTGCACTAGATAATAGGAAGAAGAAGAAGATAGAAATGAAAGAAGAGAGAGAAGTAAATGAGTGGCTATTTTAACTTTGGTGAGCAGTGAGTACTTATATATTTACTTGTTTATTTTAAGATTAATTCTTTTTATTATGTTTTAACTCTTGAGCAAAACAATTACTTCTTCATTCTTATATGGTTTTTCAATTTCTTTTCTATTAAAGTTTTTTTAGTTGTTTTGAATAATAGATAATAAGAAGACAAACTTGTATTTTTTTTTTGTCCCTTGAATAGAAGAAAAGCCTGTCAAATATTTTTTCACTATCTCCGATAGAAATTTCAACATCCGTCGTTGTTGTTTGATTGCTTTCCTCAAAATTTTCAACTTTTCTTGTAAGTAAGTTCATTGCTTTGTATATTTATGAAGCTCTCTATTCTTTCAATCATACGACTAAGAAATAAGTATAAGTGGTTGAGGAAGAATTGTCCAAAGGAAAATTTTAGTAACGCTAAATACCCGGTTAGTTTAGAGTGTTTATGTAAAATTTGTTGATTTGATCACAAGAAACTATTTTATTGATGTTTTAAAGTTTTATGTATTAACTTAAAGACCTAATTGTAATTTCATGATTGTTATAATTCGATCAGGAAGGTTGAATTATTGAACCGGTGAGAGGAATGATCTATGAAGTGTATGTTATCAAAGAAATTAATTACGGCCCCCCTTAACACAAATTCCTGGTTTCGCCCCTGTTTGTCATCAACCAGCATTTTTCTATAGTACAATATATCTACTTATTTTGATACGACGTTTACGTCCCACAATTTCAATAATACAAAAGAGATATTTAATTTGTAATTATTTTGTTTTGGAAGTATGTTTGGTTGGTTAAGCGTCCTTTTATTAGTAGGTCTAAAGTTAACAACAATTTGGTCCCCTTTGATCATCAATACAAATAAATATGGACCTCATAAAATTGACATAGGTGACGTCGACGGCAAGGTGCACCGACCATTTTTATTCGTCTTTGCGACGACTTTTATCTCGACAGTTTTTTATTATAAGTTTATTACATCATGCACGTGTTTATTATTTTATTTATCTATTTTCTCTTTTTAACTAGGAAGTAATTGACCTTTTTTTTGTTTGTCTTTAAACGACTTATACACGTACAAACCAAAGTTTAAATTCTTAGAAACCTTAGCCGTTATGTTATCTAACAAATCATGATGTCTAAAGAAGTTTGCTTTATATATGTAAACTTTTATCAAAAGATGATTTGTGTATTTTCCATTATAAAAGGTGCAACCTTTTTAATAATTTAGTTTTGGTAGCATCGACTAGCGTTAAGTTTTGACAATCGATTTAGTAAGTTGAAACTTAAAAAAAAAAAATCAAAAAATAAGGTTAGTTAAGAATTTTTAACTTTTTTTTTAGGAATAACTGTTAATTACTGAATTATAAGAAACTCAATTAAATGATGTTAAAGGAACAAAAGAATGAATGAAAGTGCAACTTTCATAAAATGAAATTTATTGTTCTTTTTCAGATTTTTAACTTTATTAAATGATGTTAAAGGAACAAAGGATGAATGGAGAATATAGATTTAACAATAATTGATGGTTGAGTGTGTAATTCACTCACGGGGCTATTAAAATTTTAATAATATCATCGCAATTTGCGAGTAAGAGCACTTACAAAGGTAACGGCATAACGCCGTTATTATCTTAATAACGCCGTTATTGGGCCTTATGCCGTTGGAAGAATGGCGTTATTTGGGCGTTGGTGGCATAGCGTTGGTTTACCTACGCGCGTTAAAAAAAAGTTCCATTTCACCCCCCTAAACCATTTCAAATAAATTTTCACTTACCCCCATCCACCTATTCAAATTCAAATTTAAATTATACTTGGTCAATTATGGAGGGATAAATTCAAATTTAAATTTGAAATTTAAAAATCAAATATGAGCGGGATTTATTCAGTTTCAAAATCAACTCTGCCTATATAAACAACTCTACCAAAGTTGTTTAGAACACACAACACACACAAGTTACACACACAAAAAAAAAATGTCTCAAGAAAGATTTTTCTCAAAGAAATCCCCCTATAAAAGTTGCTTGAAACCAGCTTTCCAAATCACTTGCGGAAACCAGCTTTCTAACTCTACCGAACCCGATGTTTACTCTACACAACCAGAAAATGTCTTTCCGGTGGGTTTTGAAAACATCCCGTACCTCCCAATTGTTCCAAGTTCACTGTGAACGGTCCACATGTGGATTTTCAAAACCACCCCAGCGGGTTAAGTGAGGCTTCCTTCCGGCAACTGGAACAAGATGAAGAAAACGTTAGGGAGATTATGGAAGTGCAAGCGCGTGAAGAGGCCGCTTCGCATGAGCAAGAAGCACGAGAAGCTCATTACCTCCAAGACAACTTCTTCGACATAATGGAGAGTCGATACATGAATGGGGAGTTTTATTCTCCGCCAACCGTTCGATGGTTGGGACTCGGATGATTCGTTATTTTAAGTTTTAGTAGTTTTATTTAATTCGTGTTTAACGTTTTTTTAAGTTTTAGTAGTTTTAGTAGTTGTATCTTTAATTTTTATTGTAATCCGTGTTTAACGTTAATGTACTTGGTGTTTTAATGTTAAATGTGATATGTGTTTTAATAAATGAAGTGTTTGTTTTAGTTTAAGGGTTAAAATTGAAAATATGAAATGTTATTGATGTTATTGGAATGTTATTATTGTGGGTGTTTTTTAGAGATGTTAATGTTAAATGTTAAAGCTGATGTGGCGCTGACATGAACGGTGTTATTGGTGTTATAATGTTATTGTTATAACTGCTCTAAAGCCTCAATCATTCAGCCACAATGGTAACAGGACAACTACTTTTTATAATCCTTAATAAAAATCATTATATATCTTCCTTTGGCCATGGCTTCTAATTATATATCATAAAATAAAGTCATAACTTCGATGAGTACTAGTATTTCTGGACTTAAAAGAATATTTTTAGGGACCGACAGTATTTAGGTAAGTCCATTGAAATGATCGTGTTTCTGACTTTAGCAAATTGCAATAATCATGTCTATCACTCCGTATATGAGTAGCAGAATAAACAATAAAACTCTCCTCGTGTAACATCTCGTTTACTGTTACACAATATTGTCCGCTTTACCCTGATTGCTCACGGTTTTGCTTTTGTAACCCTCGTGTGAGACTTTCCGGCAGGTCACCCATACCAATGCTACTCTCATACGAGCACACTTAACTTGAGAACTCTACTCGCAGTATGCCACAAAAGCAAAACCGTGAGCCATTAGAGCAAAACGAACAATATTATGTAACCGTGAGCATCATCATCGGCGGTTCATCGTTTTATATTACATCTTGTGCATATTGTTCATCAATTTTATTTCATCATAAAACGATCGGTTATTTGTGCTATTAGCGTGACTCTCATGACATATACCCGACATCATCTTCTAGTTTATATGCTCTTCTCTATTAAGGTCTAAGGAGAATGGATTTATTTGTTTCGTTACTTATGTAGTTGCGTGAAATGATCTTTCAAGAGGCATTTAACGTTATTGTGATCCGTATTTTTTTTGTTGAAGGAATTTATCGTTGACACTCGGCGGATCCCGATCTTCGAGCAATAGGGTTGCTTCTAACGATTCCACTTTGATGTTTTTGGCAGAGTGCTTGGAATGATGTTGATTGTTAAACAACCAATTTTCATTGTCAACATCAACTCAACGAGTTTATGTCTCGACACTAGCTATAACAACCAATAAAATCTACACAATTTGAATATATCTTAACTTGCAAAGCATAAACCAAAGCTATACATGATGAAACACTTGTGGTGATCTGTGAAAAGAACTTAAAGCACTCTACAAAATCAAACTACAAAATTTACAGCACAGCCAATATTTAGTTTGAAAGCATTTTTGTTTTGAAGTGACATAGCAACATATTATATGGGTAACACATCACATTGAATGGGGTCACCTTTCATTTTTAAATTATGATTAGGCTTTGTCAAGTGACAACGATGGCAATTAAGGCCCCAACAACACGTGGAGAAAGACCATCATCGTCTCCGCTTTCAATTAGACATGTTTTGGATAAGGGAATTGATACTCACACCGCATTTTTTGATAAATCCACATCATTCACGACATACAATCTGTAATGCATAAATCGTGGTGTATTCATAAAAAACAAGTGGTGTGAGTATCACCTCCCTTTGGATAAACATGATACGAATATGATTGTTCAGTTCATGTAATTATATAACGTAAGTATTTTTTTATTTATTTTAAACGGCAATTTTTTTACGATCTATACTATATATCTCACAATTTTTATCTTGCGTATGTCTTTAACGAGATTTGAACAACCAATCTTTAGGTTGTTAGACCACTCACATACCATTAAGCCGAAAGGCTTCCGATACTCGGAGTTCATTTGAAAACAATCCCCTACCCACTAATAAGAAAAGGAAAATGATTTACATACCTAAATGACATAACTAATTTTATTTCTAATCTACTCAATATATGATAAGTGGAGTATGAGATTGCTCTCTCTTCATGATAATTTTTAATTATTTCAAGTGTTGTGATCTAATTGTTAATTGAGAATGAAATATAAGATAGATACAAGATATTATAAACAAATAAAAATATTAATGGTCAAAGTTGAACACAAGAAAGACCATATACAATCTCTCAATTCACGAAATTAACGGTATTGATGTTGTTGTTATTTACTCAAATTTTATAACCAGTATTTTTACCTACGGACTGCATTATCTATGGATGATTGGATGCCTAATTTCTAGAAGAAAAGGAGTACCAGAACGAATCTTTAGTAATTACCATGTTATCCATATTTACTATCCTGGTATTTTCGCGTTATGGCGACAAATATTTGCAATTTAATTATTTGCGATTGAATATTACGCGAAAATAGTTACAATATCAACATAAGTATCATCTTACAAACACATATACTAAACAAAAATGTCATTGCAAAATGAGATATAATATAGCATACACAGAGAATATACCAACAATATAATTGGTTTACTGAGTAAAATATGATTTTAACGCTATCTTTCATATTCTTTATAACAAGCTTTATTAAACCTTCAACAATATTAGTATCATTTTCTATTATATTTTTAAGGGGCAATTACATGTATATTCTTGCCAAATTTCAATATTACATCAATGTACTTCTCACTTTTGTAATTACATTAATATCCTTAATAAACTTATAAATTCTCATATATATCCAATAATCAATATAAATATAATTAATTGATTTTAATTTATAAAACTATTATTTACTTCTTATTTAATAACATTAATGACCATTTTACCCTTCACTAAATATTGCAAATTGATGGTGTCAATACAACTATTTTACCTCGTATTCTATAGTATGTTATGCTTAATGATTTCTTTTGTAATATACTCATATTGACCCATGTTGCGGTGTTAGTAATAGTTTTTCTAATAACCATCGCTAAGGTGTTGATGACATGTTCTTTCACAATCAACACTAAGATATAAAAACACGATGTAAAATTAAAGAACAAAAGTAAATGCATTGAAATGCATGATAAATCTTCCAAAATTCATAACTATTGCTACTAAAGAAGTTCCATCTTGAACTAATGACTAAAAGAAAATCACAACACTGACCTCCGATAACAAAGGAAATCATTAAGAATGCATTGAAATTGTTTTAGCTAATAAGCCTAATAAACAGCACCTTTACATGACTTGAGATGTATTCACATCGATGGAGCTCTATATTTATTGAAGGTGTCCAAATCCATTACATCGTGCTTTCTTTGTCTCATCATGTGGCACAATTCTATTCTTTTTTGGTCGTCCAACGGGGCGTTTGATAATAGGTGGGTAGATCTTCTCACTTGTGTCTTTTCTTTAACTTGCTACATCCCATCGGTTTCCTTTGTACTTTACTTGATACTGTTCTACATGAAAAAAAAAAACCAAGAGATTAAAATATGTAATGGACATGAATCATGATATGTAGGCAAAAATGTTCCTTTCATTTCTTCACAAGTTGCCTTTGTCACCCTCAAAGGAGATTTCAATAATGCTTCCTCTATCTAGTAGTTCTTGCCTGATATCCATCTGATTAAATATTCATGTAGTTTGATCAACATTATAAATGAGCCACTTCAAGATTTTGATCTTATTTTTAGTTATCCATCCTTGAGTAGCACGCTAGCCACACTTGTTACTTGTATATACTACACTTTCTTTTGCCAAAACAATATACGTTCTTACTCGAGTTTCTTGCTAATCAAAATAACCCTTCATATTTCAAATTAAACTTGTAGCAAACCTAATAAACAATCAATTACGCAACACATAAACAATCAATTACGCATGAATATGATACAACTATGTAAAGTTATCAAGAGTCGCTCATACTAGTATAACATATTATTCATCTTTAACCAAACCTCTGTAAAACATTGATTGAAAATTAAACCAATTAAAAATACTCTCAAACTAAAAGAAATATAAAACAACAACAACAATATGAGATGATGAAAACAACACACAACCTCTAAAAATTGTATTTATTCATCCAAAATGATAAAAACAATAATATATACGTAAATGAATTAATATTGCACACATGTTTGTTCCTATGAGAAGAAAGGGTAACCATGTATGTTTCATCACATATTTTTATTCAATAAAAATCAAGAATATAATAAGAGCTTACATTTTGAATTACATAAAAAAAAGGTGGCACTAGAAGAACAAAATGAATTAAAGAAGAAAAATCTTATGAGTAGGTTAGGTAAGGAAGGGTAAATTAGTCAATTTAAATAAAAGAGTTGAGAATTAAAAATTTATTTAATCATATAAAATGTTTTTGGATTTTGACAAATATTTATGTAATTACACATAAAACAACTCATTTTAAAGTAATTACACATTTATCATTTCCACACCGGATTGAGAGACATTTAACAATTTGCTCTTATACAACATGTAGATTAAATGTAGCAATACCTCAAAGCCACATTAAATAAAATAACATGTATTAACATGAGAAGAGTCTCTAAATTGTTTTTCTAAAAAAAAATCAATCGTAATATAATATTGAATCAATTCCTCAAAACGGTGTCAGAATTATGTTGTATTTTGACAAATCACATAAAAACAACTCACTCTTTTATTTTTTTGGATTTAACTTTTCATCTCCCCGGTCTCATGTCAAACAAGATAATGTTTTCTTTAAGTAAATGTGTTTTGGAAGTCAAGCGTTTGATTGATTATCTGCCATAAATGGATGTTACTTTGAGTTATATCAAGTCTTCTTCTAGAAAAGTGAAATGTTTAAAGATTTAATTTTCCACGTCTAAATCTATCTTCTCATGAATATGTTTTAAGACGAATGAATGGATATTCAAAGTGAGCTTGGTTTGGGATAGACTACATAAACTTGTCAACTTGAATCAACCATTACTGAATAGGAATTTGGTTTTATAGAATTGGGTAGGAAACCAATCTAGAGAAACTATGGAAAACAAGAAAACGAGCAGATAAACAACTAGCAATTATAGTGCACAGTGTAGCGGTTATAAGGTGTTTTAGGCTAAAGGTAATGGGTGTGGCCCATCACCATCACACCACCTGTCACACCAAACACAATTACTTGACATTAGGGGGAGTGCCAAAATTGAAACTCATTAAAAAAACATATATAAATTAAAATAACTTGAAACTTGAGCTCCTCCTCATTCGAGTCTTATACTTTAAGCTCGAGCTCGCCTCGTGAAAATTTTCACAAGCTCGAGCTCGTCTAGTTTATATGATGTGTGGAAGTAAATAAAGCTCAAATGATACTCAAAATAATGTAATTGTAAATAAAAAGTACTCAAAATAATGTTAATTACACAAGACTCGGTTTATTTCTGCTTTTCAAGCTCGTTTATACATAGTTATGTATGGACACTATATAAACTAAAATTGATTCGGGATCTAAATATTTTTAGGGCTGAGGCCTCTCGTGCTCAATTGCTCGATCTTTATAAATAAAGTAAATAAAGCTCAAATGATACTCGACTCGTTAATTACACAAGACTCGAGCTCGTTTATTTCTTTTAAGCTCGTTTATACATAGTTATATGTATGGACACTATATAAACATCTATATTTTTAGGGCTCGTTTAGGCTTGTGAGCCTAATTGATCTTTATAAATAAAGCTTCAGCTCGTTTATTAAATGAGCGCAAATTTAGGCTCAAGCTCGAGCTCAAGCTTGTTTAGGCTCGGGTTGTTCAAGCTTTTTACCAATCCGATCACGAGCTTTTCACGGGCAACCCGACTCGTTTCCACCCCTAATTGGCATCAACCCTCACGCGTGACCCCATCAAACAAGCCCATAGTGGTGAGCTGTACATCTCTCGAAATTTGTGCAAAGTGTATGTGTTTATTATTGTTTATTAGTTTGTGAGTGTGTATAGGGTATTTCGTAAGGTATGGTTGTATAAAAAGTGAGCATCTTAGAGAAAGGTAAGAGTGGTGTAACTATTAGGGTTGAAAGGTGAGAGAAAGTGAGAGTAAGTGAGAGGAGAGAGAAAGCTGATGTGACGCTAATTTCGAAAGTGAGTTGGTGTGACGTTTACATTTAGTCTTATAGGGATATCGCCTCGTGCGTAATAGGCACCCATCAAGGTGATAACAAGCGTTTCATTTTTTTTCTTTCCTTTTTGAAGTTAATATGTTTATAAGAGTAAATTACATGGATGGTCCTTGTGGTTTGTCAAAAGTTGCAACTTTCGTCCTTGATAGTTTAAAGTTGCATGAAAAATCCTTATCTTTGCAAAGAAATAACACTCGTGGTCCTTTTTTTTAACTGATGTTAAGTAGAATATGTTATCATTTACACGTTAGCCCTTTTGGCTAATGACCGTTTGCATCGTCTATCCTTTATAATACGGTTGTTTATAATTCAAAGTTTTTCGTCCGTTTTATACGTTTTCATCTATTTTATACGTTTACGCCTATTTTTATACGTTTTTATCCGTTTGTATACGTTTTCGTACATTTTTATACGTTTCATATGTTTTATACGTTTTCCTCTGTTTTATACGTTTTCCTCTGTTTTTATACGTTTTCGATCATTTTTATACTTTTTCATACGTTTCTTCCATTTTCGCCCGTTTTCGCCCGTTTTTATACGTTTTCTTCCGTTTTAATATGTTTTGTACGTTTTTTTTACATTTTCATACGTTTTGATCCGTTTTTATATGCTTTCTTACATTTTCATACGTTTTTATCCGTTTTCTTACGTTTTCATATGTTTTTATCCTTTTTGATATGTTTTCACCCGTTTTCATATGCTTTCTTATATTTTCATATGTTTTTGTCTGCTTTTCTTACGTTTTATCCGTTTTATACGTTTGCATATGTTTTTTTCCCGTTTTTATACGCTTTCGTCTAATTTTATACGTTTTTGTCCACATTTCTATGTTTTTTTTACTTTTTTACCTGTCGTTTTTTATACGTTTTCATCCGTTTTTATACATTTTTATCCGTTTTAAACGTTTTCATCAATTATTCTTGCGTTTTATACGTTTTTTTGCATTTTTATCCGTTTTTATCTATTTTCATATGTTTTTTATACGTTTTCGTTTTTATATGTTTTCATGCATTTGCATCCGTTTTTATACGTTTTCATCCGATTTTATATGTTTTCTTACGTTTTTATCCGTTTTTGAAAATGTAAGAAAACATATAAAACCAGAAAAAAAAAAGTATAAAAACGAATGAAAATATATGGAAACTTCAAAAAAATATCTATACAAACAGATTAAAAAAGCGTATAAAATCGCATGAAACGTACAAAAACGGATGAAAACGTATAAAAATGTAAGAAACTAGCGAAAACATATAAAAATGGACAAAAGCGTATGAAAATGTAAGAAAACGTATAAACACAAACAGAAACGGATGAAAACTGATAGAAACGTATGAAAAGTTGAAAACGTATAAAAACGGACGAAAACGTATAAAAATGTAAGAAAACGTATAAGAACGAACAAAAATGTAAGAAGATGTAAGAAAACGGGCAAAAACGTATAAATACGGATAAAAACGGACGAAAACGTATAAAAACGAACGAAAACGTATAAAAATGAACAAAAACGTATGAAAACGTATAAATACGGACGAAAACATATAAAAACAGATGAAAACGTAAACATATAAACACGGATGAAAACGTATAAAAACAGACGAAACGTATAAAACAGACGAAAACGTATAAAACGGACGAAGAACTTTAAATTATAAACGGCCGTTGTTATAAAGGATAGACGATACAAACAATCATTAGCCAAAAGGGATAACGTGTAAATGATAACAAAATCCACTTAACACTAGTTATATAAAAGGACTACGAGTGTTATTCTTTGCAAAGATAGAGACTGTTCATGCAACTTTAAACTATCAGGGACGAAAGTTGCAACTTTTGACAAACCACAGGGACCATCCATGAAATTTACTCTATTTATAAAGTTTAGTGTGTATATTTTTATTACTATTTTTTTTTTTTTTTTTTGTGTTATAAGTATGGGTGTGCACAGTTCTGTTTGAGTCGATTTTAGGCGAAATCCGAAACCGAAAACCGAATGTTTGGTTTTTTAATAACCATAACCACGTTCGGTTTTTCTTGGTTCGATTTTTTGGTTTTTATTGGTTTCTCGATTTGGTCGGCTATCCATTGTACTTGTGCTTGGGCCCAAAAATTGTTTTTTTTATTCTTTATCAGTTCATGGCCAATAAAGTGATCTCAAAATTTATTTTTAAGCCCAATAATATTATCTCAATAACTAAAGCCAACAACAAAAATCCAACAATTAAAATCCAACAACTTAATAAAACCACCAACTTAAAAGATAACGATCTGACAATATCTTAAATTGCAACACAAACGTCTAAACATAAAATCACAATCTCTAAAATAGTTTCTTTTTAACTTTCATGTATCCTTGCATAGTTAACACCAACATCAAACTCCATCACATGCGCCATGAAATTTTCATGGCTTCAAACACCTACAGAAATTTTTAATAAGTAAATGAATTAATGGTATCAAAGTTTCCTCATGCCTTAAACATATTCAATAGGCCCGTGACCATGCACACCATTCCTATTTAGCTCACTGAGTTTATTAATTAGTTTCTTTGATCATTTAATAATTTATACAACATTGTTCTGCAGCATCGGAACATGCCAACATAGTCAAGGTAGATGATGGAAATACTTTAGGTTCATCTCAATTCTCAAGACAGCGCTAGCTTAAAAGCTTGGAATTAAAATTACTCTTGCTTATTGATGTACTCATCATAAGCTATTAGCTACGTCCAATTACATTCTTTTGACCTTAATGGATCCATATATCTTAAGAAATCTTTTATGTGTGATATGTTGCTTTTCAAAGTGCAATATTGATAAGAGTGCAAGAAGTAATATATATGCTGTTATGGAACTATTACTTTAGAACCTTTTGACCACTTCTTTTGCAATGGTAGAATATGTAAGTCTGTGTCATTGTGCATAGAAGTATCTGGTGGCAAGACTTTGTTGCTCATTAAACCTTTGATCTGCCTTTAGTATCCTTAATGATTTGGAACTAGGTTCTGAACCCCTAGTATTAACATACATGAACAAATAACCGAATCGGAAGATTTGTAGTTAAAGTAAATAAGTGGAAACAAACTAGATTGTGTGTGCCTTGGATCATACATGCATGAATTTTATAAAATAACATAATAATAGGCAAAAATGCATATATATCCCTCCCAAAATGAATAATTGCATATATATCCTTTGTACAAGTAATATAACAAGAACAATGCTACAATTAGATTATAAGTTTAAAGTGATTATAACTTATAAGAACATAGACTTACCAATAAAAAGGAAAGCTTAAAGTGATCAAAGTTGCATCAAGGCTAAATGGCAATAGAGGTTGTAAAGTTCACTTTTAGTAAACAAGATGATAGATTTAGGGTTAAGCCATTTAGTTCCCAAGGCAACCGGATAGATGAATGTTTTGACGTTTGGTTTTCTCAAATTATTTTCAAATTTGATCCCTCCTTTTAGTCATTTAGTAATTAATAGTAATATATTTATAAATAAAATATATTATAATTAATGAAAACGGTTCGGTTTGGTTTTCATAGTTCGATTTTTATATCAAAACCGAAACAGAACCGAAAATTATGTTATATGAAAAGTAAAAAACCAAACTATCGGTTTTTAGTTTCGGTCGATTTTTGGTTCGGTTTCGTTTTTTTCTCACCCCAAGTTTTAAAAGTTATTAGAGAGTTTTTTTTTGAGTGTTACTACATCAGTCTCATAATAATTATACACTTTCAAAATGCACAAAGTTTTATAAAAGCACACTAATAACACTCTCCGGGTATGTTTGGCACGGAGCGGTGTGAAGCTTTTTGGAGAGATGAGCGGCGAGCAATGAGCATTTTGATTTTTATTAGCCGTTTGGCAAAGGAGCGGTGAGCTTTTCTATTTTTTAGGAATGCTCAATTTTCCAATGCTTCCTTAAGAAGCATGGAATGAGCTGCATGCCACAAATAATGCTCACTACTACATCTCACATCTACTTTTGCCAAACACACACTCCATCCATCAAATATCATCTCTACCAACTAAAATCTACTCTCATTGGCTAGAATACTAAATTGACGCTTATTTTAGAACATTTCAAAATAACATTGTGAACACTTATTATGAGATAGTATAAGGTAAAAATTAATGTGACGGTGTCTATAACGCACCCAATACCACAACTGCACCTTGCTCTCAAACCTTAAACTAAAATGCCAACTTTTGAGCTTTGATCAGTTGATAGCAAATTAGCACCATAAAAAAAAGTGACAAATTTACTCTTTTGGTATAATAGGATAGCATATGTGTGTTAAAGTCAATAGGGGCAAATCGCATAAAAATGTATCAAACTTATGTCCAATTTCAATTTAAGGTAGTGGTCTTTTTTATTTTTAATTTAGTGTATCGAACTTTTTTTTTGTTGCAATGTTGGGAGACTTTTACCAACACAATCGGTACTAGGTAACCACCAGCTCTCTTCATCTTCTCCGACTAGTTTCCGGTCAACTTTCCGACCAGAACAGACAATTTAGATTTTTACTCAATAATTTCGATTGCTTGAAATACGGATATCTTTGGCCCATTATACAATTTCACCATAAAATATGTTATTTTCAATAGGATAGCATATGTGTGTTAAAGTCAATAGAGTCAAATCGCATAAAAAGGTATAAAACTTATGTTCAATTTCAATTTAAGTTAGTGGTCTTTTTTATTTTTAATTTAGTGTATCGAACTTTTTTTTTGTTGCAATGTTGGGAGACTTTTACCAACACAATCGGTACCAGGTAACCACCAGCTCTCTTCATCTTCTCCGACTAGTTTCCGGTCAACTTTCCGACCAAAACAGACAATTTAGATTTTTACTCAATAATTTCGATTGCTTGAAATACGGATATCTTTGGCCCATTATACAATTTCACCATAAAATATGTTATTTTCAAAGCTCATAAAAAAATGTTTCGTTTTTTTTTGCTTAACCCCACAAAGAAACAAATTTCACAAACCTTCAACATATTTTCATCAATTGATAATGTTCAAAAAGGCCCGGAAGTACGAACAATATAAAAGTGGGTAAACTATTCAAAAAAATCTAGTTTAATCCATATAAAAAATATATTGTTGTTGATTGTTCTATTTTAACCATCTGATGATGTCCTTTGTTATTTGCATTAACTGATTTCAACAATAAATAGAGGAACAAACCATCTTGCTGGATATCATTTTTGTTAAGCAGTCTTTGAAAAAACCGATCATCAGAATTTGAGTAGGTTATTGGAAAATAGAGTGGATAAGCGGGTGACCTGCTAACTTTGTGTTTTTACCTGGTAACCTGTAAACTATCCAACATTGCAGCAAAAACAAAGTTCAATACCTTAAATTGAGAAAAAAAAATATAAGTACCTTAAATTGAAATTAGACATAAGTTTGATACCTTTCTATGCGATTTGCCCAAACCAATATTAAAAGAGCATGGTACTGGATGTTGTTTCGTCTAACATTTTGCATATCTTGGAAAAATGTAATTTTCCATATGATTAAAATGCATGGCAAAATGACGAGGAAAAAATAACATGCAAATACATGTATCTCCTTGAAATGATAAATTTAGACGCAGGGTATATTCTCTTTTCTTTATGTGACCCTTAATTTCCTAGTTCCTACACTAGTTTTGGCATGATTCATTCTTTGTGGTGCCATGAACATCGAGACTCACTCAATCTTTCCGGGTGTGAATGTATAAAAACAATATTTTTAAAAATGCAGCTATGGAAACAACATAATCTTTATTTGGGAATTACCAATGTATAAAGTGAACTAATATTGCTTTTAGAGATCCTCTTGACCAAATCTAAAGGTGATGTTGAAAATCGTGTATCACAAAACACTGCAGATTTGATTGATATCCTATTGTGTTACCAACTCCTCTATAGTCACTCCTATCCACAATAATGCTGAAAATCACCTAAGCCATGTGCAGGGATGTTTTAAATGGACTAGTAAGGAATTAACGATGTCAAACGCCACAACTACTGAATATAAACTTTTATAGATCGTTCGGTGAAAAGTGTGAAACATGGAAGTGGTTCAGCGCACACTAACCGTGTTAAATGTGGCTCAACTTACACAAACTGGTTTCGAGCAGTGTGTTGCACCTTTCTTGAAAGACCAAATATGAAGTTATAGCTTGCTCAAAAGCAGGATTAACACATTATAAACAGCACCGATATAATCATATAAAAAACTGAAGCTTTATAAATGCAAAATAACTGTTCATCTTATTTTGTAATCTACTAAAAACAGGTCATAACAGCAAGTTAAGGTGCAGTTTGCAAGTTTATATCAGGAACCTCTTCTTTGAAGGAATTACTGATAGGATTCGGTCCTGAATTAACCTCATGCAACTCCATCCTCCGCCCACTGCTATCCTCCATGAACAACTAAATCAAATGAACAACAAAATTTAAGACTAGTATAAATCATGTAACAACAAAATCAAGAAAAGGACTTGTGAATATGATGGTTTACCTTATTGTTTAATTTTGGGGCACTGAATTGTCCATGATCAGCATCTGACAATAAACCAACTTAAGTTATCAGTAGATAGACATATCAACCATGTAAACGACCAATAAAGATATATATTCAACCTTCAAGTTTTTGCATAGACGGCGAAGAATGCAAAGATAAATGTGTATGTAAAAGCATGAGAAGAAATATGAAAAATAGAGCCATGATAGTTTGTTGAAGAAGTCGTCAAGATATAGTAACTTTGTGTTTGTGATGCCTGTTTTGGAGAGAAATTTATCTAGCTAGTGAAAGTAATAACAGTACTCTAATAATACACTATAAGGGGACATACAAAAAAGATAAAGAGAGATAAAGATCCCAAACAGAGTCTACTTTTCTTCTATATTTAATACTTTATTTCTTTCAAACGGATTCCGACAGTGTGTAGGTCAGTGTGTTAGTTAATTGGGCACAGCACAAAACAATAGGACAATTAGTTGAGGTCTATAGTAGGACACTTGGTACTTATGATATTTATGCAAAACAATGATCTTCAGTTATATCATTGACGAAACCCAAAAATGAAGATCAGAGTGGTATGAAATATGTCACAGCACAGCAAACTGGAAACTAAGAGGCAAGCACTTCAGGTATCACCATATTTGTGAGTATATTTACTAGCGCCAGTTATCACTTACATTTTGCGGGTTTTGTTTAAATGGGAATACCCCTATGCCATTAACTTGATGTACGGAAAAGTAAAAATGGAAACCCTTGGAATGAAAAAAGAAAAAGAAAAAGAAGAGATAATGTTCTACCCCCCTCACTTTGGACACTCATGAGCTCAGATATCAGACTAAATTACATGAATGGTGGATGCATACTTGCATAATAACACATTGCTATCCCCAGTCCCTCACATAACATGGGTCAGAAAGAGTTGGAAGTGAGTGACAACGCTCAAGAAGCAACTATCCACCGACGCATGCATATGATTACAAGATTAGTTAAAGAAAATATCAACATAAAAAGAATAATCATTAGCACAAGGGAATAGCAATAAAATATGGATGTGCCCTATGTTCAATAATTGCAAATTGCGCAAGTGATAGGGGCCCTCACCATGACTAATGCTGCATTATTAATAACCCTTTAAACATATACTTAGACTTTTCTTGTTCAAAAGGCCAACATATCCACATGATGGCCTGATAACTGCTGACACATAACTCAATAATCCTACTCGACGCTTGTCAAGTACAAATGCCATCAAATTAACTGTAGCACTCACATTATCATTCGGTATCACATGTGAGATCTTTCCGTCCTGTTAAGATGCAAAAGCAACAGGATCTCCCCTAACGAATGATCTTTTATGATAGACTTATGTTACATAATTAGCCTAAAGATGATGGGTTGCCCCATATACAGCATTCCTGAAGTTCAAGTATTAGCAAGGACACTGGATGTTATAAACAAACATAAGAAACACGTTCGCATAAAAAGAACTAAGGAACCACAGAAAGTTAACTAAGAAGAAAAGAGACTGATTTATACCTTATTAATGTGCAATGGGAACTAAGCTACAAAAAAACATTTTATTTCTTAGATAGACTGAAGAAGATCCAAGACTGCTTTCCTACGGGGCATGCTTGGGATGGCTCCCTTCACTTGGACACAAAGGGAGGCTGCTGCAGCTGCAAATTATCAAAATACATAAAATCAATTAACCGCGAATTTTAAGATAAAAGAAAGAGAAAACTATTAACAAAATAACAAGTGTTTTCTCACCTGCAAATCTCAGGCATTCAACTTTGGATTTCCCTTCAACAAAAGCAACAGCATAAGCAGCGGTAAATGTGTCCCCTGCACCAGTTGTGTCTAGTACTTTTTCGGCTTTTATGATCCCCTGTTCAATCGGTTTATTTCCTTCGGTAAATAAAGCCGATCCTCTATCACCAAGTTTCACAAGGACATCTCTAACGCCCTAATAACATATTTATAATTCATGTCACAAAATAATCACGCATTAAAATTTAAAGGAAAATTATTGTGTTTTTAGTCGTATTCAAAAATTCAGACTAACCAATTTGTGACATTCAGCTACTGCGAGGGTGATTTGTTCAAAGTTTTCAGTTGGCATTCCTGTCAAACGAGCAAGTTCACTTTCGTTTGGACTGAAGATATCAACATTATTTAGTAGATCAACAGGAATTGGAGCATCCATTCCTCCAGCATCTAGAATCACGGGGACGCCAGCACTTTTTGCAGCCTGTATGAGTAGAATTTTATCACACTTAGATAACTTTCCAGAGTAGGATTCATATTCAACAACTACTTTAGGTTTTAATCCTAAAAGCAACAAAAAAATATCATCTTTTACATGCCAAATCTTACTATATCCATCAAATCAGTTTAGACGCAAAATGCACTCATAGTCTTAACTTTTACACGAAAGGGTGTTCGGCATTGTGTTTTGAATGATATGAAAGAAGATTCAGATAATTATGTGTAAACAGACAGGTTATAGAGTGTTTGGATGTGCTCCTACTGTTTGAAGTTATGATATTCAAATAATCAATAACCTTATCCAAAATCATATAATTGAAATATACCAATCACTATTTTTATTTTTATTTTTGAACGGCAGTTTGGTGCAGTGGAGTATCTTGCGTGCCACCAAGGCACCAAGTCTCTCGGCCCAAGTTCGAATCATCTCACGAAGAGAATAACAACCCCCAGCCTAACCATCCAGTTCCCATTAAGGGGCTTCAAGGCATCGTACTGGGATTCGAACCCGGCTGCCAATTCAGGGAAAATCCCCCACATGGGGAATAGCAGGAGTCGAACTCCTGACCTCCCACACATGGAGACTATAACCGGATGCATCAATCCAACTGAGATGGACATCACTTGCTATACCGAATCACTATTAACTGATAATTTGCAACTTGAAAACAAAACAATAAGTAGTGTCACTTTTAAAACACATTGGGGATGTCCGGGATTTGCTTATTAAAGCTACTTATTTTTTAATGTTTTATAGCAATGAGATAAGCAATTTGGAATAAGCAACTGCTGAACAATCACACACACAGTTATGATAAGCAGCCCTAAAGACCCTCAAAACTACTTAACGGTTGTATCATCGCACAAGAAGCATATAAGGAATTCTATTAAGCAATCCCAAACAATCTGCTTCTGCTTATTGTGTGGTAAATAAGCAGCTTCCAATAAGCACGTAGGGACCTACTTATTGTGTGTCCAGGTCTAATTGCATTGTTTTTACAGCACAAGCAAATCCAAACACTATTTCCTGAATTAAGCTACTTATCTCAAACACCCTCTCACAATCGTTTTCACTACACCCAACTTTCAAAGCACGATACTAACGGGTTTTTTTAGGATCAGTGGCGGACCCAAGATTAAAAGCCACTAGGTGCATTTCATTGAAACTAAAGAAGCCTTGTAACAGACAATTTTTTGGACAAGGTGCATTTCATACAAAATCGGCCCGGAACCCCCCACTATCCGCCCTGTTTAGGATTGCTTATAAAAACACTTGTTTACTATCTACTGTATGAAAACACAAACAAAATAACAAACTAGACATAGTCTCGAAAAAACGGGAACCTTAGCAGCTTTGATATTAACGATATCAGGAATCTCCCTCTGAAGCAAAACAATACCCGCGTTTTTCACAACATCAAAATCTCCAACACCCACATTCCCTTCCCAGCCATTCATATTCGCCCCACCAACGATAATAATCGAATTCTGACCATCCGATTGCAACATAACAACCGCGTGCCCAGTCGGCACATCCTCAACTTTCCTTAAATAATCCAAACACACCCCACTTTTCTCCAAGGCGTCAGTTATCAACTGCCCGTGCGCATCCTGCCCCACCTGCCCGACAAAATAAGTCGGATAAGACAACATTGAACTACACACAGCTTGGTTTGCACCTTTGCCGCCTGCTAACGTTTGACCTGTTTTGGCTGAGATTGTTTCGCCTTGTGAAGGTAGGCGCGTGATTTCCACGTATATGTCTGCGTTGGCTGATCCGACAACTACTAGTGGTGGTGTGTTTCCGGATTTGGAGTTGACGATTAGAGATTGGAATTTTTTTGGGTGTTTGGATTGGGAGAGGGAATTGGGGGTGTTTGGTTTTGGGGTTATTGAAGGGGAGTGTTTGGTTGGGGTGGTTGGTGATTGTTGCCATGGTGATGACGGGGAAAATGAGGCTGGCATGGTGTAGTGATGGACTTTTGCTAAAAAAAAGTATAGTGATAGACTTGTGATCTGATGATGGTCAATATTATGTCAAATGAGTTTAGTTTAGTTACGTGACTCTATCCATTAATTTTTTTAAGAAATGTTTATCCATTGTTTAAAAAGGAAATGTTTATCCATTGTTCAAAAGGAAAAATTGAGATGACTAATAATAAAGGTGTAAAAAAAAGGCTTATAAAGAGTCGAATACCCGCGTTATTAAAAAGAGGAATCATTACTGGCAATGGGTTCGGGGTGGGCTTCGGTTTGGTTGATACTGATCGGTAACACCAATGCTACCAAATCGGTGTGGTGTGGGTGTAGATGAAATCGGTATAGTTCCCCGAATTGGTGTGAGAGAGGGACAAGAAAAAATAGCCGTTGAATTAGATGATGTATAGTTCCCCGGTAGAGATTACATCTACAGCCGTGACCTAATGATTATTTTCATTAAGTCACGCTTATAGTTATAAACTTATAGTGTGACACCACAAATACATTCGCACGAGTTCACGGCATGATAACACAAGTCATATAAAACTGTCATGACATTAGAATAACATCTAAGCGCATTTTCGAGACTCTTAACACTTGAAAACCGAACTCATTGCAACACACCCAAACAAACACACACACGTTAAATTAAAAGTAACGTTGGCCAATGGTGTGGTAACTTTGGGCAAAAGGCCCATAACGTTCTGGAAAAACATCGTGACAGTAACCCGCACTTCTATAGTGGCGACTGGCAAGGAATGATCTACTACAAGGACCGAGGTTCAAGACTTGAGTGGTGAGGGGCTAATAGAAAAGAGAAAATGATGTGGCGTGATTTGGCAAGTGATGTTAACACATTACTTCTGTGCTCTTATTAGATAGGTGGCCTAAGTTATCATTACAATCAATTTGGCATGAACAGCTCTACCAAGGAATGACGAAAATAATACTGAGAAGTCAATATACATGCTCCGAATGAGACATAACTACTCTAACGAAAAAATTAAAACCAGAATGAAGAACATAGCAAGATCTACTACATTGTTTATAAACACAACAAATATGATTGTGGTGCATCGACTAGCACATCCATGTCTCTGTATAAACATCAAGACTTGACCATTTACAATACAAAAAGATAGAAAGAGTACAAGAACAAAAAAACCAAAATTTCTTGTTGACGTATTGTTGGCTCAAGTTCCTGAATTTTTTCCCTACTTTGGCTTCAACTTGAGGGAAACACTGCAAAAACAAAACACTTACTCCCAAAATTACAGCAGAAATAAACATTTCGGTTTTTTAAACACTAAAAGTACCACAAGAATCACATGCCTATTGATGCAATGACGTTTCCCAGTAGGTGGAGGACCATCGTCAAATACATGACCAAGATGAGCATCACAAACTGCACATACAACTTCTTGTCGAGGCATGAAAATGATAGATAGGTCTAACTTTGTCTTCACATTGTCTCCTATTGGCTGATAGTACGATGGCCAACCAGTTCCACTATCAAACTTGGTCGATGACCTTAAGAACCCACAGATTGTGTCAACTTTAAACAACAATCAAAAAATAAGAATAGTATACATTTTGTTACTTTGCCAGATAACTTACTCATATAGTGGAGTGTCGCAACAAATGCAATGGTAAGTCCCAGGAGTTTTGGTGTTCCAGTATTCCCTGAACATCAATCATGGAAAAATTATAAATTATTACAGGTGTCAAATTCGACCCATTTAGTAGTCAATGGTTCGATTTGGATTGTGGTTAACCCAACCAGTCTCGCAAATAAGTAGTTTTGAGTGTTTGGAAGAAACTGTTTAGAGTAAAGGACTAAATGATAAGCAAGTTTGATAATAGCTTACTTTGCAAAATAAACAGTTTCAGATAAGTAATCCCAAGCATTCCCTAATTATATACTGGTGTAAACATGGAAAAAAATAGCTTGTATGTCAACTCAATTTGGCCTGTTTTGACCAGTACTAAAGGAGCATGTTTCAATCCCAACCCGTCCCACCTTGACCCGTCACCCAATCTGCCCAACCCGCCCATTTTGCACACAACAGGCTAGAAGCTTGCAAGGATTTATATGAAAGAAGCTAACATACCCAGTAAAGGCCCTTTCCGTCCCCTTTTGTCGAGTTACGTAAAACTGTTCTCCGGTAAGCTTACTTTTCCATTCTTGATCACTAACAGATTTAAAATCGGTGTTTCCACCCCCTGAAAATGATCAAACATAGACTCTGAATATGAGAAACAGAAAAATTCAAGCTGTTTTACAGAACAAAATTCTCTCCATCTTTCTCATATAGTTTGTAATATCATTAGCTCCTCATTTGAGCCAAATACAATTACTAATCCATGTTTGGTTTTGTGTTTTGAAAGTGATATTCAATGATAATATTTAGTAATCAAACGTAACAAAAAATACCTGTGGTAGATAGTGTTTCGGATGTGATTAGATGTTTTATAGTTAATTTCAAATTCTGCTTATACAACAGGAATAAGTCTAACAATATCCAAGCACTAAATATTGATTGTGTGCAATTCAAAAATGATATAATCAGCTTTAAAGGGCTAAGCCAAACACCCCTAATAAACACAAAAAACATGTCCCAAAAGCTATCTTATTTAGGGGGTGTTTGGATTAGCTTATTGTCTGGTTTATCTGATTTGGGAAAAGCTCGTAAGCCCATTTTGTTTTGGCTTATGAGCTCAAGTCAAGCTCATGGACTTGAATAAGCCCATATGCTCAAGTTGATCATCCCAGAATCCAAAAACAGTGAGAACCTTTCCAAAATAAAATTAGCTCACAAGGCGTAAACTTGTTAATCCAAACACCCCCTTTTAAACACAACCCCTGAAACATGAGCTCAGAATGCATTAACTTTTTCATAGAATTTACTTAATATTTGAGTTCCTATCACATAAATATTAGGCATACTTTTAGCCATCCAATCATTTCATTAAACATAAATTTACAATCTTAAAACAGAAAATAAGAGACCTTGAGTAGTAGACTCTGGTTTCTGTGATGATGAGGAAGAACCCATAGACCGAATAGATGAGCAAAATCTTGTGGTGGGTATTCTTAAGCTAGATGATTTTAGTGCAAGATTTATTTGGGATTTTGGTGAAAACAGATTTTGAAGTCTTAAGTTTGTGCTGGTAGTAGTTAAGGAATGAGATGCCATATTTTACAGTCAACAAAACAACACATTCTGGGCCTCTGGAAGTGAATATGAGTTTAATGTTGTGGATATTATTTTGACAAATGTCTCAGTTTTCACCATGTGTTTTTGGTTGATGGGCCAAATTCTTAGTTTCAGCTTGGGTTGGGCTGACCCAATATCTACACATAAGTTGTATGTTCTCTAACTTCTCTCCATGTGAAATACAAGATTGCATTTGATATTGTTTTACTTACTTTAGAAACAAAAAAAAGACAGATTACTGATAAGTGATAGTAAGTACTTCCCTCGTTCAAAATTTTATGTCCATTTTCACTTTTTGAATCTAAATTTGATCTTAAATATTTTTGTTTGTATTATATAATACTTGATGCAAAATATATGAATAAATTGTGTTTTAAATGTATTTCTCATTGATATAATTTTCATCAAGTATTATATAATATAAACTAAAATATTTAGGATCAAAGTTTGATTCAAAAAGTCAAAATGGACATAAAATTTGAGACAGATAGAGTAATAACTAAATATATACTGTAAGTATAGTTTGGATTTGCAGTAAATGGTAATCCGAATTTACTTGATTGCATAATAGAGATCAAATAGGTCATGAGCAGAATTTTGAAAAGATAAGTATACATAGTAGTTTGAGAAGTATGAAACTGTTATCATTTGCAATTTTAACTTGTGTAGAATCCGGTCTTCTTGTATCTGCGGTTTTAAACTTTCACTGAGTTGCATATATTGTTTATACTGTAAAAGTATATGTTATTAATGTTGTTAAAACTCCTAAGGGTCGGTTGTTGCATATATTGTTTATACCGTAAAAGTATAATGTGATTAAAACTCCTAAGGGTCGGTTGGTGCTTGCTTAAGTCCTAAGCTACACGTCTTCAAGTCCAAATTGAATTTGAAGAGCCGTCTTCAAATCCAAATTGAATTTGAAGAGCCGTTTTCAAATCGAAATTGAAGTTTGCTTCCTCCACCCCTATAAAAGGAGGTGAGGGGGGAAGAGATTTTGTATCTTCGAATTTCATTTGCATCTTCGAATTTCATTTGTACATTTGAATTTCATTTGTACCTTCGAATTTTGTTTTGAATATAGAAAAGCTTCCGCAAATTTGTTGATTCTTGTTTCTTCTCTTGTTCTTCATCTTTGATTATCGGTTGTTGATTCTAACAAGTGGTATCAAAGCTTGTCGATCGCTGTGGGTTCTTGAAGAGGCTGGAATCATTTGATTTAGGGTTCCATAAGGGTAGTTTGGAATGATTCGATAAAAGAATCAATCGCTTATTAATCGTTCTTGTTGATGATTTAATTGACTGATCAGTTTCCATTTGTTTGATATCAAGAAACTTGTTTCTTGAATTAGTTTGGTTCTTAATATCAACCGATTTCAGTTTTTGGTTTTGAAATTTCGTTTTTGATAAGAACCAGAGTGTTTTGAATTTGGGAATAACTAGTAGTATCTGTGCTGGAAGACGATCTAGTGTTTGTCATTTTATTTGGGCTTTTGTTTTGAATTTGGGACTTTTTTGTTTCTGAAAAGTAGGCTTTTGTTGTGATTGGGCTTGAATTTGAATTTTGGATTTCGGGTTTGCACGTTGGTTTTTGTTTTGAGTTTTGGAATAATCAGTTATGGTGGAGCTATTCGATGATTTGGATGTATGGTTAGTTTTTGCTATTTAGATTTTGATTTGTTCGTTTGTTTGAAGACTAGCCCGTGATTAGATTATTTGTGTTGAGATTTCATATTGATTAAATCATCAATACCACGAGTACGCAGCGGATGGATCTATGTTTAATGTTATCAATTAGCACATAAATAAAACAAATCAAGTACTAATCACGAATCTATTGAACAATGGATAAAAACTGGATCTTGATCTTGAATCACCACAAAACACCAAATCAACTATAATGAGTTGATATCTATCGAATGCTCACACTACATGTCAAACAAGAACGATAAGATGCTAGTACTTGAACCAAGAACAAACCACAAACATTTAGTGTTTGGTTTATAGTAAATCGCACCATAAAACCTTTACACTATGTTCTTGAGTATAAAACTGAATGAAGAGAAAGGAAGAGGGAAAAAAGAGAGAAAAGAAGAGGATAGGAAATAAATTTTGTTTTTTATTTAGTGTTCCTGAGTTGGAAAGAAAAGAAGAAGGATATAAGCATAAAAAGGCTTAAAAATCACTTTATCTTCAAATCATCCCAATTTGAGAAGAAGATTAGGAGAGAAGTTTTGGCTTAATTTC
>OU343223.1:276636113-276674505 GCA_910596185.1 Chrysanthemum makinoi | reverse complement strand
CTCTCCTCTTCTCTTCTATTCTCTCTAGAAAAGACTCGGGAATGCAACATTTTTTTAGTTTCCTCTCCACTTCTCTTCTTTTCTCTCCAAATTAAAACTCAAGAACAGAGTGTTAAAGTATTTCATACGATCAACTTATTAATAAAATAAAAAAGGTTGCTTTTGTTATACGTTGGCGTCCCACTCATTGGAAAAAAAACGAATGACATATCAATCTCTTTTGGTTTTTAGCGTCAAATAAATATCTTTGAACCAATGAATCGTTATATACTTCATAAACTTGTTAACCAAGTCAAACCATAATGGGCTAATTCTCTATACCCCAGTTGCTCAACTAATTTACCTTAAATGCCCAAAATTTTTTCAACTTCCTTAAATACCCCATGGGCAACAGTAGCCTTTCAATATTTGGGAAACTCTCCCCTATAGTTGACATGTGTCCCTATCATTGGGCCCACCTTGTACTTACATAGTACAAGTGTCATAGGTGATTTCTTGGGCAACTTTGACCTACATTCTTGGGCGACTGACATATTTTTGTCTTTTAGTAAAAAAATATAGTCTTTTTTTAATATAAAAAAGTACATATTTCTTGGGCAACTTGGTCCCACACATAGGTATTTTTGGGCAACTGATTAGGTAGAAAATATAAATGTATTAAAGGTATTAAAAACTCTTTAAAGTGTATAAATATATAAAATGTATAAGTAATTTTTATAACTTTTATACATTTATACACTTTATATATTTACAAATCTTCTTTTACACACTTCTTTTTTAACACACTTATTTTTTAACACACTTCTTATCCACACATAACACACTTCTTATACACACATAACACACTCATATCCATCTATACTCACCGATCTAAACCATCGCCTCCACTACCACTGATGTAAACGATCTTAACCATCGCCACCACCATCAAGATACAAACCCTAACAAACGACATCTTATTCCGATCTAATGTCTATAAAAAACGATATGGGCTAGGGTAAGTAATTTTGTGTTTGATTTAGGGTTTCGCTATTTTTGGGTTAATTTTTTTAGTTGGTATCGTATTGGGGGTTTAATTGTTCTTCTTTGATTTAGGGTTTCGCTAATTTATGGTTAATTTTTTTAAGTTGGTATCGTATTGGGGGATTAATTGTTCTTGTTTGATTTAGGGTTTCGATATTTTAGGGCTAATTTTTTAAGTTGGTATCGTATTGGGAGATTAATTGTTCTTCTTTGATTTAGGGTTTCACTAATTTAGGGTTTCGCTAATTTATGGTTAATTTTTAAAGTTGGTATCGTATTGGGGGATTAATTGTTCTTGTTTGATTTAGGGTTTTGATATTTTAGGGTTAATTTTTTAAGTTGGTATCGTATTGGGGGTTTAATTGTTCTTGTGGTTTTAGTGATTTGTTGCTACTTATTAAGTTTGAGAAACAAATGATGGATGTTGTTGGAGTTCAAATGAGGGACTGGTATTTATTATTCTAGACTAAGTGAATAAAGCACTTAGTTCTTCTGCTGCATATCTAATAAAGCACTGTAAGTCTGTTTTTTCTCTTAAGATAACTGGTATTGAGTTGAGTGGTGCAAGCGGGTTCAGTTAACTCCTTGATCTGCCACCTAGAGTGGTGTGAATACCTGCTCTGGCCAACCCTAGTTCACCCGGCTTAATCCAAGTTAATCTTGGGTGTGAGTTTTGTTGGTATTAGTTTTATTTTTCAGTTTGTTGTGTCTAGGTCGCAAGAGTTTAGGATTTGGGCAGTCTTGGAAGTTGAGATTGATTGGATTGCTATTCTTGTTGGTGGTTTATTTTATATTGGATTGCTATTCTTGTTGTTGGTTTATTTGATATTAGATTGCTATTCTTGTTGAAAGTAGCAATGGGTGGCCGTTGCTACTAATGTGCTATAAAACAATTTTTATAAAGTTTTTTAAGCTTCACACAATTATTCAAAACGATTTTCAAGCGCGGGCTTTGGAATCATTTTGGAAGTCTCTTTGTGATTGCAATATCCGAGTGTTGTATCACTATGGTGGTATTCACCTCTTCTATGGGAAACAACTAGGGGTAAACGGATCAAGGGTCATTCCCCAAGTCCTTGAAGAGTCATTTTTAACCCAAGAGAGTTGGGCTCGATATCTGGGCCACGATTATTCATCTTGCTTGTGATTAAGACACGGAGGAAATCAGCTCTCGATCGTTCAAACTACTCGGGCAACTGTTTTAACCGCTCGTGATTGTAATTGCAAAGAGTTCAGTACATTGGTGGTACGTTCAATCTTGTAAATTGTTTTGAATTTTTTTTTGTAGTTTAATTTTCCAATAACCAAAACTGTCTAAAACTGTTTAAAACACATTTACCGTTGTTAGGAATTAGAAATTCCCAGTATTAAAGAGTCGGTCACCTCAAGTATATGTAATCGTTAGAAAGCTCGTAGTCATAGTAATATTTAGTTAAGTAGTATTTAGTTAAGTAACACCGTGGAGGACGGACGGTCTTTACCCACTGATGCCCGATCCACGTTCCCGATGTGTGCATTTATGTAAGACTATTAATACTCTCTACCTCCCAAGGTAGAGAGTTGGAGCTCATAATAATATCTTTCACTTTCTCTCACTAAGTTCCCTAAACCTCTAACTTTCTCTCTCTAGAATTCCATCTATATGCTACCTTGTGTTAATGTTATGATGTGTATGTGAAAAGTTATATCTTACATTTGGTATCAAGAGCCATGGTTAGATCATATCTTGCACATCTTTGGATTTATAGTGGTTTTTAGGTGGTTTTTGAGTTTGAAAAAGTTTAGTGGTTTTGCATCATTTGGATCATTTCTTGTGTTAAAGTTTGAATTTTGTTGGTACTTTTATGTTTAGAATCATCAAAAGTGTTTAGGTTTTCATTTGGTAAGCTTGAATCATCTTGGTTGGGTTGTTTTGGATTGAAAAGTGATGTTTATATGGTTTTTCATGCTAGCGACTTAGTTCACGGATAATATTCTTGGTAGCGACTTGCTTCACATTTTTGTAGCGACTTACAGTGTTGGGGCTAACGAGTTAGATCTAGCGAGTTAAAGTACAAGTAGTGGACTCTCCACTACGGATAGCGACTTGGTGGTAGCGACTTGGTCTCAGAGCGAGTTGCTCTTTAGCGACTTGCATTGTTAGCGACTTGAGTAGCGAATTGCTACCGAAATTTTGCTAGCGACTTGAGTGTTAGCGAAGTTACCACTTAGCTAATTTACATCTGGCTAGCGACTTGGAACTCTAGCGACTTTAGCGGGTAGCGAATTAGTTTTTAGCGACTTGGTTCAAGAATTCGTAGCGACTTGGTTGATTTTTCCCGTCAAAACTTCAAACGACCATAACTTTTGAACCGTAACTCCGTTTTCAGCGTTCTACCCATCAAAACGGCCGTGAGAACGAGGAGAATGGCACGCGAATTAACTAAAGTTTATTCGGTCAATCTTCGAGGTCTAAATCCGCTTCGAACAAAAGTTATTGAGGTTTTTAAGTTTTTAGACCTAAATTTCTTAGGAAAACGGGCATAAACCAATCCGAATCACAACCAAACAACATCTCTGCTTATCCCACGAACAATCTAAAGTCCTATCACACAATCGTCTTTCATTGTATCATTCCATCGGTCATCTTAACACCTCTATCTGGTCATTGCTTAACGGTTTCGTCTTGATTTTAGTAAAATCCGCGAAAGATTATATTTCTGCGTTTAAATCATAGACGTGTAAAATCCGGCATCCTTCCACATCATGTCTTACTCTACTTGACCCGTGATTTCGTAAGTGCTTAAATTGTATGATGTTGTGGACAACAATGATAATGTAGGCTACACTGAACGATTAAAGATGATTGAATTAAGCAATGAGGATGTGAGATATCCGTGTTCAGAATCTAATGAGAGAGAATCGCACCAGTCAAGCTACAAAATGCCATGCAAATGAAATGCAAAGATTGAGCCCTATCGCTACTTCATCTGCACCTCATTCAGGTATCCATAGCCGGGGATCGAACATGTAGTGCTCTTTTCCGCCAGGACTTACCTACATTGACAAGAAGTTTGCTGTTGAACTTAGAACATTTAAAGTCTGCAACTTACCTATGAAGAGGTTCAAAAGGATGGTTCCAGGTGCAGACTCTTCAAGTAATCTACAAACAATTTCAGCCATTCATCAGTGGGGAATATTCCGCAGATTACGATCAACACTTGACTGGAATTTCCTTCAAAAAACATACTGGAATGGAAATTCAGAAATTCATTGAGACATTTATCCAACTCATGGATAATGTGAAAAAGTACATTGAAGAATCTGCTCAAAAGAATGAAGACGTGAATGAGTGTCAGTTGCAGTTGAAAGATTGTTGTGATAAGTTGGGTAATGTATATGTTGAAGAATCGGGTGTTGCCGAATGCAGAATGTCAGTGACAACAAAAAATGATGAGTCGGATAATGGAAAAATGGAATCTTCGTGCTCAAATTCACAAGAGAGAGGTGCACCGCGACACAACCTCGCAAGTTAATGCAAAGGAACGCTCCATGGAAGCTTCGGATGTACCCAAGATAGAGATGCACTCACATGCCGTGCATGTCAATGCTTAGGTAAGTTGCATGGATGTTTCTGCTGTACCTAGTTGTGCATCTTCTACTCAAAATGATGATTATGAACCTGCATGAGTACGCAATTTGTGCTGATGATTCCCTTACCACTGAGCTTAACATATATAAGGATCAGGTTGCTATTTATGAACAGTGCTCTAAGTTTGAGTTGACCACCCGTGAGCAGGAAATGGATGTCCAAATACGTACAACTATTAGAAAAAGTAGGTTTAGAGAAGAAGTATTAAAACAAGAGTTAAACTCCTTACAAGAAAAGCTTTCTAAAACTGCTAAGCAAAAACACGAACTTCAAGAAAATGTTAAAATGCTTAAGCAAGAATTCAAGGCTAAGGAATCAAAACTTTTGAATGATTTTTCCAATCTAAAAACTTTGAAAAACAAGCTTGAAAATAAGTTGTACGCACAAGGGAATACCATTCAGACTGCTCACATGATCACTAAGCATAGAGTCTTAAGCGATAAGCATAGCATTCCCCTTGTTGAGGAACCTAATCCAGAGGTAATTAAAAAGGCTAGAAATGCTCATAAGGTACTGTATGATGGTAATGAGATCCTTAAGCCTAGACAGAAACCTAGTTATGCTGAGTGCACTGAGGAAGATAAGAAATCAGATGAAGTCACTTGGGAGAAAATGAATAAGAAGCTAGAAGATCCCGAGTGTAAAAAGAACAAGATAACGATAAAACCCCATGATTACACTAAGGAAAATTGGATATCCTTAAACATGTTTAAGCCTCAGACTCTATTGACCCTGAACAAGTGTTCTGGAAAAAGGATATGGACTTGCAAAAAGCTGAAAATCTTGTTGAAAAGAATCCCCTTGTAGGAAATTCCCTAAAGCGACTGTGTATCCTCCAAATACACCAATGCATTTAGTTCCTAGAACTATTGCCACTAAGAGCAAGACCTTAATCAGTCAATATGTTATTCTTCAACTATTTACCGATTTTGAGAAAACTTGTAAGAAAAGGATCACACCCACTCGGGATAATGAAGGGAAAGGGGTTTTGAGCAAATGAAAGAATGTTATTTAACCGAGGTCATGCCTTTCTTTAAACAACTAAAAGATCATTTTGAGAGTCTTAAAGAGGGAACAAAATCAGATATTAAAGAAATGGAAAAGGAATTTGATGCAATGGTAGTTGAAGTTAGTGATTATGAGCGTGCACTAAAATATAATGAGATTGAGAGGAAGAACTTGCATACCTTAAATGAGACTCTTATTACTGAATGTGTTGCTCAAGATATCTTTTTCATTGCTTCAAATTGCTCTATTAATGCTTCCAAATTTCATGAACTATCTGTGCCCCTGAAAGTCTCCCATGATCGTGTCATTGAGCTTGAAAAACTAATTCTAAACTAAACGAGAAAATTGAACTGGATGATCACGACAATTTGGTTAAACATTTTTCTAAACTAGAAGTTGAGCATTTTAATTTACAACTCAAATATCAACATCTCAAAGAAAATGTCAAAACTTCAAATATCAAGACATCTTCAGATGCTCCAGAGTTTGATGCATTTTTTCAAATTAACAAACGTGATGAACAGATTCAAGCTCATTGCAACACGATCGGAAAGTTGAAAGCCCAAATCTCTCAATTAAAGGGTCAAACGAACAATATGACAGCTCCCAAATGCCTCCTCCTTTAGATTCTCAGAATTCTCAAACGTTTCATCTTCAAAACCTAGTAAATGCTTTACAAAAGGAAAACGAAAGTTTTCTAGAAGAAAATGAAAAGGTTAAACGACATTTTAAAGAGTTATATGATTCAATAAACGTCACCCGTGACCAAAACAACGAAAAAATAACGCCTTTACAAAAGGAAATTGAGAATCTGAGAAGTCAGGAAATGGGAAACTGCCACTTGTTTTCAATAAGAATGTTGTCTCAAAATCACCCTTAGATTGCAAATACACTGTGATAGTTAAATATATTCCTCCTCATCTTAGGAATAATGAACATGCTTTTCATGACTATTGTGCTCACCTTAAGGATAGTCTAGAATGTCTCCGTGAGATTGTCGAAGAGGATTTCATTAACAAACCTCTTGATAGTGAAATTAGGTTTGCTTGCATCCAGGCCAAACGATCTCAAGAGCTGCTTGAATGTGTAATTGCAACATGTCCAAAACCCTTAGGTGAAAAAGGCAAAGCCGTGAAGCCTTGTTCTATGCCTAGTGCCAAACAGGAAATCCGTTCTATGCCTAAAGCCAAGCATGTGACCCTTGATATGCCTTGTTCCATATCTAAATTCAAGCAAGCAACCCGTGATGTGCCTCCTAGAATTTTAGATCCCATCACTTCTAGACCAGGAATGCAGAAAGTAGTGAAGCCATGTAATGTTCCCATCGTTACTTCTACAGATGTTAAGATTGACACTAAAGTTAGCGGGTCAAAACCTAGAAGCTATGCAAAGAAGGATAGGATTACGCAAACTAAAAGTGTTCATGATAAGGAAGTGAAAGAACACCATAGGGACAAGAAGTTTGATTTGAACAAAAGAATCGTGTTAGTTCTAGTATTAGCTCTAAGCTTACTAAAATTAATTCGAGGCCTTATGTTGTCTGCAAAACATGCAAAAAATGTTTAATTTCTGGTAATCATGATAAATGTGATGTGTTATTTCGAGGTCTAAGATTCATAACCCAGTTAATAAAGTTTGGAGAGCGAAACAGTTTAAGCAATAACTCGAAACCTACAGGGAAGGTTTTTACCAATGTAGGATTTCAGTGGAAGCCAACAGTTCGAATATTCACGAATGGCAAACCTTGCCCCTTAACTAGATCCACTATGCCTAGATTAGTGCACGTTAGGTTTGGAAGCCAACTAGTAGAACAATCCCATTAAGCACAAAATGTCCCTCGACTAAGTCTGATGCTTCTACTAGTTTAGCTCCTAGTGACAATGACATTGCACCTAGGGTTTCTGTGATTCAAAGATTGTTGGTGCTAACCAAAAGGACCCCATGAGCACGTGGGGATCCAATGTTTCCAATTCTATGTCTTCGTCAGTTATCCAAAGCAGGTCGTACAAGTCGTCCCTTGGTATTTGGATTCGGGCGGCTCTAAACATATAACTGGGCTCTAAACAATGACGCCTGCTTCACATCGGCCGAGCCTCGTTCTTCATCATTATGGCGCTCGCAGATAACACTTCAGGCCCCGATCCTCAAAGAAAAGAAAAGTGTACGCTTCAGTGCGCTTTATCTTCAGAAGAAGAGAAATCTTCATGTTTATGACCATTCTCTTCGACATTCTTCATCAACAAGCTTCATGTTTCTCCCATGCTCATTCAGTCATCAAATGGATCTACATTCATTAATGTATATTCTTATTCACTTGCTAAATCAAAATGGCAACTTCGGATGCAATTTTTGAGGAGGAGAAGAGTGAATATACTAAATGATGATGGATGTTTGAATAATGGTTATAGACTTAAAGTTTGATTACTCTCCTCCAACGCCTAATGTTTCACTCACTAAGGATAAATGGGATTTATTGTTTGGGATTCATTGGTTCAAGATATGTTTGATGAGTATTTACAACCGCTAGCGAATAATTGATGATCATCAAAGACTATGTGATTCATGAGTTCAAGATATGTTTGATGATCATCAAAGAAGTACAACTCTGACTACTCAAAAAATCTCTATCTCCAGTTATTCCTCAAGGCGTTGATAATGATTATCATAATATTGCAGTTGCACTCATGAATAATGATCCGCTCTTTGGTATTCCTTTGCCAAATCTTCACGGATTATTGTTCATGAATAATGATCCACTCTTTGGTATTCCTTTGCCAAATCTTCATGGATTATTATTCCTCTCATTGTGCACGCTATAAATCAACCACATGAACATTAAGGAAAATGACTACCTCATTCGCTCGAAGACATTTGTGGTGAATCTTCCAGATCAGTCTCTACATGTATACCTTTAGGAAGAATGCATTAATGTCGAGAAATCATTTGTTCCGGTTCATTCAGTGGATCGACGTACATCCGGTTGTAATGCCTATTCACGTGTTGGGCATTTGACACATGCTGATTACTTCGGAGTTAATCAATTATCACTTATTTGAGATTGAAGTTAAAATTCACAAAGGCGAGCTTAAGATGCAAATGCATGGAATTCTTCTTCAGCTTTCAAGTTTGGTATATCGTTTTCTTTATCGTGGTCACTTCAAATTGTCTACATATGGGTTGATAAAGATAGTCAGAGAGAGTTTCTATCGCATTGGTCCTATGGCTCCTGGACACTCCAGTTCAGGACCCGCACTTTAAGACAGTCCCATTAGTTCATCCCTTATACCAAATTCTTCTTCAGAAACTCCATATGTACCTCCATCAGAAGATGATTTAAAGAAATTGTTTGATCCCATGTTTGATGAACATTGTGAGCCAAGTGCTAATGAACTGACAATTCCTACTGAGGTCGCTCATATTCTGTGAATGACGTCAATCCTTCAATCTCAATATCATTAAGTCAAGAAGCCCATACCGCTGATCACTGTCTCATCAACAATTCATCAAACTTCGAGGGTACATCATGGAACTATGTCTGGTATCAATAATGAAGTTAATCCCTTTGCTACTCCCGAAGATGCTCCATTTGAAAATGTATTTGCTCCTGAATCTTCATCAGAACCATCTTCTTCAGAGACATCGACTCGCTACTTTAGTCCCTCAACCACTGCCACATGAACACCTCAGGAAATGGACTCACGATCATCCATTGGACAACATCATTGGAAATCCCTCTCATCCTGTATCCACACGGAAACAACTTGCAACAGATGCCTTATGGTGCTTCTTCAACTCCGTACTCTCTAAGATCGCATACAAAAGATGTTAAAACCGCCATGGATGAAGATGGCCGGTTTAATGCCATGCAAGAAGAAATTCATAAGTTTGATCGACTTGATGTATGGGAATTAGTACCGGCTCCAGATTGTGCTATGATCATTGCTCTAAAGTGGATCTTCAAAGTGAAACTTGATGAGCATGGTGATGTGTTAAAGAACAAGGCTCGATTAGTTGCTAAAGGATACCGCCAAGAGGAGGGTATAGACTTTGAAGAATCATTTGCTCCAGTGGCTCGAATCGAGGCAATCGGAATATTCTTAGCCAATGCTGCAAGTAAGAACATGGTAGTCTATCAGATGGATGTAAAGACGGCATTTCAATCCGGAGATCTTAAAGAAGTTGTCTCGTCCGCCAACCAAGGCTTTGTGAATCCAGAGCATCCTACTCTCGTTTATCGTCTGAAGAAAGCTCTTTACGGTGTAAATCAAGCTCCAAAGGCATGGTATGATACGCTATCAATGTTTCTTCTATCGACCGGATTCGGCAAAGGAGCGTTGATCCAACATTGTTCACCGAGAAAGTCGTGGCAAATATTTAATTTACGTTCAAATATATGTTGATGATATTATCTTTGCCTCGACTGACCCCAATGAATGTGATCGTTTTTCAAAAGAAATGGGTTCCAAATTTCAAATGTCGATGATGGGACAAATGTCATTTTTCTTGGGATTACAAATTTCACAAAGTCCCGGAGGCATTTTCATTAATCAATCTTAATATGCAAATGAAATTTTAAAGAAATTTGGATTTGTATCACGTGACCCTGTTGACACCCCCATGATTGATCGAACTAAACTTGATGAGGACCACTCAGGGATCATGGTAGACCAAACAAAATATCGTAGCATGATTGGATCCCTGATGTACCTCACAGCTAGTAGACCGGACATCTTGTTATTTGTGGTGCATGTGTGCTAGATATTAGGCTAAGCCTACTAAAAAGAACCTTGAAGCGGTTAAACGTGTCTTTCGGTATCTCCAAGGAACCATCAATATGGGACTATGGTACCCGAAGGACACCGGTATGTCACTAACACCCTATGCAGATGCTGATCATGCAGGATGTCAAGATACACGTTGAAGTACATCGGGAGGTGCTCAGTTTTTGGGTGATAAGCTTGTGAGCTGGTCTTCAAAGAAGCAAATGAGTACTTCTATATCCTCTACAAAGGCTGAATACATAGCCATGTCATCTTGTTATGCTCAAATCCTTTGGATGAGATCCCAATTATCTGACTATGGCTTTGAATTCAACATAATCCCTGTATCGTGATAATAAAAGTACTATTGCTCTCTCATGCAACAACATACAACACTCAAGAGCAAAGCACATTGACATCCGACATCATTTCATCGGGGAGCAAGTGGAAAACGGTGTGGTGGAACTCTATTTTGTTAAGTCGAATACCGGTTAGCGACATCTTCACCAAAGTTCTTCCAAGAGAACGCTTTGAGTTTATTCTTCCTCGACTTGGCTTGAAAAGCCTTCAACCAGAAACACTCAAACGTCTTCAGGAGGAAGACGAGGAGTAAAGGTCTTTCCTTCATCTATATCTTGTATATATCTATTAAAAAAACAAAATAGAAAAATTATAAAACCTTCAAAATCCATAAAAATCTAAAAAATTCGAAAAATCTTCAAAAATATTGTCTTTTTGTCATGCGTTTTCTCGGTTCGATAATATCTACGGTCTTTGCTGTCATTCAAAAGAATGACACGGGACTTTAGATGTTGGTCAATTCCAAAAAAAAAAAAATTATGTTTGAGAGAAAGAGAAACAATGGTTTATTGTCATTTTTAAGCAATAACCCGGTTTTAAAAGAAAGAACAGAGCCATGTTTTACCATGTTTTCAAATTCCATGCTCGGATTCTATAAACATTTATCTGCTGAAAACTAAATGCTTTGAAAAATAACTTGGTCTCTATTTTTGATAATCATCAGGACTTATTTGTCAAAATCTCTATCTCTCAATCAACAACCTATGTCATTGATTGAGGGGAGAATGATTTCAATTAAATTAAAAAGTTATTTGGCATTAAATTGTTTTCAAAAGATATACATGCATGTTCTATCAATGGAGTTTAAAGTCTTAAAATCCGATCCTTATCAGTTAAAACGCTTTCATAATCAAGTCACAATTCTCCTTAAAAGCTTTCAAAATCAATTTAAATCAATAAGAGATCACAAATCTCAAATGATTTGATAATTGTGATCGGGGAAGAATGTGTGATTTAAACGGATTTAAACCGATAATTAGGTAAATGGTTTTATAAGGATGTACATTCTATCCTGTTCACATGTGACAAACGATTTTAAATTTTTCCATGCACATGTTGAGGGGGAGCATCTATCTTAAACCTATGATTTGAAAAGTGATCATTTATCTCAATGTGCTGGTTCCCTTTAGTATGTGTAAAACTCTTTTCAAACCTCGAGGCACATATTGAGGGGAGCAAATTCATGGAAACCTCATCCTTCCCCAAAATGCTTTATCTACTTGATTTGATCAAGGAAGTGATGGTGATATTTTTAGAAAATGGTAAACAAAGAAGTTAATTTCTTCCTCTTGCCTCCGTGTGCAAAACAATTTCAAACATTTGATGCACATGTTGAGGGGGAGCACTTATTCTAAAAATATCAAAAACAATTCAGGTACAAAATGTTTTGATAATATATCACAAGTATCCGGATTGATTTTCAAATGGTTTTCAATTGGTTCCAATGGCCGATGAACAATACCAAATAGACCGACCAACTTTACTTTATGTACGATGATATAAGGATGTTAAGGTTAGGTATTGGTTCCCATGATCCGCGATCCGAGGGATCTACCAGGGACAATCCACTAGTTAGTGTAGAAGTCCTTAGGTATGATGATAAAAGGAGAAAAATGAGATATGGGAAGAGTGCGGACTAAGAGAGCTAGTAGTCTTGGAATAAACCCAACAAGGTTCTAGTTATGAAGTCTCGGTAAGCACTGAAGGGGTTGAAGAATTAAAAAGAATTTAATGAGAAAAGGGTGAAAACAAATAGCCCTCCATTTATTCAACCTTAGGGCGAAAACCGGGTTCAATTCATATGCTACTGATGGTAACATCGGTATTGAAGACAAGACGTCATGGACCCAAAGTGACGACCGCACTACAACTTCCCCAACTACTCAAGTTCCTCTTAAAAGGACTTGTTTCATTCTCACGGGGAACCGACATTATCTATCGACTTTCTCTTAGAGATTGTTGATATTGAAGGAGGAGACCCTCTCCCTAGTCTCCGATATAGGATCCAAATATGCACAAATTGAGTCTAGAGCCACGAGATCATCAATAAATCTCATTAGGACACTTTCAATGAAGACTCTCTGTTTCACACAATGTGGAAAGAGATTATATCTTGAGTCCTACGCATTATCCTTGTGGTATTGCCGTGAACATCCGAGTGATATGCTAACATACTCACAATGAAGATGGAAAGCCTTCTGGAGCCAACATCTAACAAGTTCTCGGTAGGTGGCATGAGAGATCTATTATACAGATCAACCATGTGACAAGCTGAACGTAGAAACAATGGGGCGATTCAATCTTTTGAATCAATCTGGTTCAGGTTATGGATTGACGGATACCTTTGAAAAACCGGTCTTTGTGCTTTAAAACTCTTTTCATTAGCATGTCGACCGTGAACTAATTTTTCAAATCAAAAGGTGTTTTATGATTGATAATTGATTTTCATTAAAACCTTCGTTATATTGCAAAAACAATTTCTATTGAGCAATACACGATTGTTTTTCAAATCTCTTTTCATCAATCGCGGACGTAAATTCTGGTTCACTCACCGTGTTGTCTTCTTTGAGACGTTCGGTTTGAGAACATTTAGAGCAAGAAACCCTCGCCAAGGAAATTCTTGAATTATACCGATCACAGGCGGTACTTGTACTGATCAATGGGGAACCGTGGGCCGTGTACCTCAATTCATCGAAAGTGATCAAAGACACTTTCGTGCGCTTTATTGCTAACTGTCTTATGCGGTACACCCCGGACGCTTGTACCGACGAATGAAGCTGGTCAATCCATAGCCTGCATGCTCACCTAACACATTCATCTCAAAAGAAATCATGATTAGTGCATCAATGACTCTGATATTTTTACTCCATGCTTCGCTACGCCGCCAATATCATGAATCAACAAATGCTTCCGCTACTCTGATGAGAATATATCATGATCCATAATGTGAGCATGTCGGTCCGAATGTCACAACATCACATAATACCAACACCACAATGGATGTATCGGAGATTTTCTACTAGCTGATGATCTCAAAAGCTGGCTCAACATTATTATCACGTGGATCAGTGAAAGACCTCCACTTGGATTAACCAAACATGCAATGAGTAGAATCAATGACTACGAGCTTTGGAGCAAAGTACTACATCAAGAATGCAAGATCAATTGTTAATGTAATATCTGATTGTATTCAATGTCATTTTAGTATATGTTTGAGGTGACCTCCCTTAGGGAGATTGTTAGGAATTAGAAATTCCAGCTATTAAAGAGTCGGTCACCTCAAGTATATGTAATCGTTAGAAAGCTCGTAGTCATAGTAATATTTAGTTAAGTAGTATTTAGTTAAGTAACACCGTGGAGGACGGACGGGTCTTTACCCATGTATGCCTGATCCACAGCCCGATGTGTGGCGATTTATGTAAGACTATAAATACTCTCTACCTCCCAAGGTAGAGAGTTGGAGCTCATAATAATATCTTTCACTTTCTCTCACTAAGTTCCCTAAACCTCTAACTTTCTCTCTCTAGAATTCCATCTATATGCTACCTTGTGTTAATGTTATGATGTGTATGTGAAAAGTTATATCTTACAACCGTACAAAGAGGTTTACTAAAGGGCTCTTTATTAAAATACATTTTAACCTTTGTAATGCACATTTTTGCTTTATATTTGACTTGATCAAGAAAATGATATGATATGTATAAAAGACTGTTTTTTATGCGCTACATTATGGTGTACTGGTTTGAACCTTAATTAGAGTGTTTTGTGTATTTGTGATATGTATGAGGCTGTGATGACAATTATCTTACTTGATCAAGCAAATTCCGTTGCTACTAATGTGCTATAAAACAATTTTTATAAAGTTTTTTAAGCTTCACACAATTATTCAAAACAATTTTCAAGTGCGGGCTTTGGAAACCTTTTGGAAGTCTCTTTGTGATTGCAATATCCGAGTGTTGTATCACTATGGTGGTATTCACCTCTTCTATGGGAAACAACTAGGGGTAAACGGATCAAGGGGTGATTCCAAGGCCCCTTGAACCATATATGAGCTTTTACTTAACCCAGAGAGTTGGGCTCGAGATATTCAGCCTCGATTATTCATCTTGCTTGTGATTAAGACACGGCGGAGGTAGTCTGTACTCCCGATCAGGTTCAAACTACTGGGGCAACTATTTTTGTAACACCCCCAAATCTCGGTACAGCGGAAGACTTAATCAAGTTTTCGGCGCGTTACGACTGGATTGGTGTCTCACACAAGTATAGCAAACAAGATAGTCATTTAACATTCAAAACCAATCCCAAATTTAAATATTCAAAACATTAATCCCAAAATGTAAATATTAGGCCCAAACATGATTTAATAAAATAGGTCCCCATAAATTATCAGAGTCAAATATGATCCTTGAGCCATGCCTCCTTGCCAAGCTTCCACCGAACACGCATCTCCAAACATCACTTAAATACCGAGAAAACATGCTAAGAGGTCGTTACCGGTGAGTTCATAGGTTTAGGTTCAATTAAAACATAGTGGACCTGTAGGAGTTGATTTGCTATGCGAGACTTAAGATACATACACAACCAATCACAAACCATATCATATCCGATATCACAACCGGCCCCGCGGACTCTAGTCCAGCAAGATCGTCGTAGCAAAGTCTATAATAATTGCTAACCCCGGACTAGGTCGAGGTAGAAGTCTACTCTTAGCTAGGCAACGTGTTATAGCAATTAGAATTGCTACCCTAGTCTAAGGCAACAACTACCGCACATCTATCTAAACAGTCAAGCACATAAGCAAATCCAAATAGTTTTAAAGGTCCAAAAATAGTAGCATGATTCTCACCCCAATTTAGTTAAAAACATAGATAAAAGTGGGGCTATGAAACTCACCTCAAGCAAGCAACGCACAAATAAACACTAGCAGACGATAAAAGCTAATCACGGCACAACAACTATCGACTCAGCACAACCTATTAATGTAAACCAATTTTAATATATATTTCCCGAAATCAATGTTATCTACCCCAATGTATTCCTTTTCTTTATCTAAAAAATGTCTTGTTTCACCGTTTAGTCCTAGTGTTTGGTATCCTCATGTGGGTGTATCGACCCAATATGATGCCATGAATGCACTCAATCAACCAATATGTGACTCAATGCAACACAATAAGGATAATTCATCAATTAATAAGGTTACCCAACGTACCTAGCGGGCTCTTATTAGATTCGTCAACCTAATAAGTCCGCTACCCACGTGGATCAACACTATTAATGTTAGGTTATCCGTAACCCATGTACACAAAGTAAGTAAATAAATACTTGAAACTAGTATTAAATGCCCATAATTGGCATATTTCGATAAACGTGCACTCAAAACATTAATTACTTATTTATTATAAAACGTTTTCATTTTTAGTCGTTAGTTTCTATTTAAAATAGTAAATAACAAGACAAGTCTTGTTATCGATATTTTTGGTATAAAAGCCTTTTTATTATTAACGTTTCATAGTTTATTAGCATTTTCATATATACATTTCGTCAAATTTCAATATTAGTTTCATATCATTATTCGTTTCGAGTCCACAAGCACGAGTCATGACTTCTCGGCTTTTAATCAATCAATAGTCCAAATTATACTAAAGTCCATGTTAGTATGGCGTTTGGGTCAACTATTGACTAAAAAGTCAAAGTAACATCGACGTTGCTCAAAGTTGACAATTTATATATTAAGTCCAAATAAAAGTCATAATAACGCAATTCAATCTCAAATCAACCCAAATCAATCTCGCCAACCAATCAACCAACCAAATATACCCGAAGCCAATGTTATGACCCTAATGGTCATGACACGGTCACGGTTAAGACCACGTGAACGAAACAAGCTCTATAAGCTTTTCGGCTCTACGCGTCTCATCCAAACACCAACAACATCAACCCACAAGCTACCACAACGACTCGACCCGGACCCTTGGTCCTTGAGGGTCGCGTACGCCACCAACCACAACCCCTACGTGGGTCTTGTGGCTCGTACGCCCCATTACCACAACCAAACACCTCCCAAATCACTTCCACAACATCCAAACACAATCAATCAACCTCCAATCATTAACCAAACATCGAACCCATCAACTATTCCTAATAAAAAATATAAAACTTGACCTAAAATGAAAAAACCCAACAATATGATACACCACATGATACCAAATCACTAGCTACATGTTTATTTAAGTGTAAATTAGTTTTAATCCCAAGTTTAAACCAAAAGCCCTAAAAATTCGACCATGTACGAGCCTATTATGACCCATACATGGATTCTCAAGGCCAAAACAAGCTTGACCCATGTTCCATTTACCTTTTTACAACCCGATCTACAAGATTTAATGAAAACCCTAGAATCACGAATCTTATTTTCAAGATTTGGAGGTGTTAATGCAGGCTTTTGTGAGAGTTTTATATATGGATGGAAAGAGGAAAGAGAGACCTATCTAATGGTGGTGGAGGTGTAGTGTCACTCTCTGGATTTTGGCCGGAATTTGGCCGAAGGTGGCTGCAGTGGTGGTGGTAAATTAGGGTTAGGGTTTTTAATTTTGGAAGAGAGAGAGAGAGAGTAGAGAGAGAAATGTGTGTTTGTGTGTGTTTTTAGTGAGAGATAATAGAAGTAAAAGTGAGGGTGAGTGGGTTTATATACTTAGGAGGGAGGGACTAAATAAAAATGAGGAATGGGGAGGGGGGCGCCGGCTAGAGGGAAAAAGGAGGGGCCGGGGTCGTCATTTTTCGTAAACTATCCCGTTTACCCATTCCCGAGCTCATATATTGTCCCACGAGTATCCCACGACGTTCATTCGACTTTCTATTATCGTTATTTATGTTTTTCCACGAGTTTTGACTATTTATTTGTCAAATTTTGAGTTACGGTCTAAAAGTTACATTATTTCTCGTTTTAGGCTTTTATAGTGCCGAATCGAATAGTGCCTATCAAAAAGAGTTAAAACTCACACGATAACTCATCCAATGTTAAAATAAATCATAAAAACCAATAAACGATATCAAATCAAGTCATGGTCGATGAAAATAGTGATAAAGGCAAAACTCGGTTTAGTTTAACGTAATGCGGTTACCTAAAATAGACTCTCTAAATTGCCAGTTGTCACAGTTTTGACCGCTTGTGATTGTAATTGCAAAGAGTTCAGTACATTGGCGGTACGTTCAATCTTGTAAATTGTTTTGAATTTTTTTTGTAGTTTAATTTTCCAATAACCAAAACTGTCTAAAACTGTTTAAAACACGTTTACCGTACAAAGAGGTTTACTAAAGGGCTCTTTATTAAAATACATTTTAACCTTTGTAATTCACATTTTTGCTTTATATTTGACTTGATCAAGAAAATGATATGATATGTACAAAAGAATGTTTTTCGCGCTACATTATGGTGTACTGGTTTTAACCTTAATTAGAGTGTTTTGTGTATTTGTGATATGTATGAGGTTGTGATGACAATTATCTTACTTGATCAAGAAAATGTCATTGCTACTAATGTGCTATAAAACAATTTTTATAAAGTTTTTTTAGCTTCACACAATTATTCAAAACAATTTTCAAGCGCGGGCTTTGGAAACCTTTTGGAACTCTCTTTGTGATTGCAATATCCGAGTGTTGTATCACTATGGTGGTATTCACCTCTTCTATGGGAAAAAACTAGGGGTAAACAGATCAAGGGGTGATTCCGGGCGTCCTTGAACCATAGATGAGCTGCATTTACTTAACCCAGAGAGAGTTGGGCTCAGATATCGCCTCAGATTATTCATCTTGCTTATGATTAAGACACGCGGAGGTAGTCAGACTCCCGACGTTCAAACTACTCGGGCAATGTTTTGACCGCCAGATTGTAATTACAAAGAGTTCATTACACATTGGCGGTACGTTCAATCTTGTAAATTGTTTTGAAATTTTTTGTAGTTTAATTTTCCAATAACCAAAAACTGCTAAAACTGTTTAAAACACATTTACCGCATACAAGAGGTTTACTAAAGGGCTGTTTATTAAAACACATTTTAACCTTTGTAATGCACATTTTTGCTTTATATTTGACTTGATCATGAAAATGATATGATATGTATAAAAGACTGTTTTTATGCGCTACATTATGGTGTACTGGTTTTAACCTTAATTAGAGTGTTTTGTGTATTTGTGATATGTATGAGGCTGTGATGACAATTATCTTACTTGATCAAGCAAATGCCGTTGCTACTAATGTGCTATAAAACAATTTTTATAAAGTTTTTTAAGCTTCACACAATTATTCAAAACAATTTTCAAGTGCGGGCTTTGGAATCCTTTTGGAAGTCTCTTTGTGATTGCAATATCCGAGTGTTGTATCACTATGGTGGTATTCACCTCTTCTATGGGAAACAACTAGGGGTAAACGGATCAAAAGGTGATTCCGGGCGTCCTTGAACCATAGATGAGCTGTTTACTTAACCCAGTAGAGTTGGGCTCAGATATCGGGCCTCAGATTATTCATCTTGCTTGTGATTAAGACACGGCAGAGGTAGTCTGTACTCCCGATCAGATTCAAACTTCTCGGGCAACTGTTTTGACTGCTTGTGATTGCAATTGCAAAGAGTTCAGTACATTGGCGGTACGTTCAATCTTGTAAATTGTTTTGAATTTTTTTTGTAGTTTAATTTTCCAATAACCAAAACTGTTTAAAACTATTTAAAATACATTTACCGTACAAAGAGGTTTACTAAAGGGCTCTTTATTAAAACACATTTTAACCTTTGTAATGCACATTTTTTCTTTTTATTTGACTTGATCAAGAAAATAATATGATATGTATAAAAGACTGTTTTTTATGCGCTACATTATGGTGTACTAGTTTTAACCTTAATTAGAGTGTTTTGTGTATTTGTGATATGTATGAGCCTGTGATGACAATTATCTTACTTGATCAAGCAAATGATGTGATTTACCGTATCTTGGCATGGCAATTTTATTACATGATTATGCAGCCATGGCGGTTATATCTTGATGTTTTCATAGTTATCGATTTATTACAGATCTGAGCCTTGATAATGCATGGCACAATACACACTCAATAGCATACATTATTGTGTACCCATGGGGCAAGTAAGAATTTTCCCTTGAACGATTAGCCATTTTGTATTTGAGTGGGAACGCTTGAGTGTTTGATGTGTGTGTTAGTAGCAGATTTGTATTTTGTGTTATGTGTATTTGTGTATTTGTTACATGCAAGAGGCTGTGATGACGATTATCTTATTTGATCAAGTAAATGATGTGATTAACCATATGATGGCATGGCACTTTTATTACATTATTTTGCAGCCACGGCGGTTATATCCTGATGTTTTTGTATTTATCGAGCTTTTTACAGATCCGAGCCTTGCTAATGCATATCACAATACACCCCTAGTGTATTTATCCAAGTTTGAAACATATTTTGATTGGTATACTCACATAGATGATTAACATCTTCAAGTCAATCATGTTTCATTGTGGTTGGCATCCGTTGGCAACACATGAATATATATTTTCTGTGAGAATATATAATCATTGGTCACTAGCATACGCCCGTCCCAATGAACCATGATTGGCTTGAAGATGTTAAGCATCTCTTTTGGTATATACTTTCTGTGGATAAGAAGTGTGTTAAACTAGACTTGTAAAACATGAAAAATAAACGCATCTACGAAATAACATATTGACATGTAACTGATAACGCTACACGCGTCGTTCGGGGTCAAAGGAACTTCCTTTTCGTCGAGCAAGTTTTTCAACACCCTTGGCAGTGAACCTAATCGTTGTAGTGTAGTATTAGGGTAAGCCACGGGAATTGATATCGTTCTCTAGGGGAATAGGAATGCTAGTGAGGAGTCACTACGCTAAGGTTGGGGTTGAGGAAGATTAATTTTTTATCTTTTTATGTTTTTTAGGAAATGGAAAAGTACGAATCTCGGGGTTTGGATTTGGGGGTTGGTATTTCTACCGATTACTCTACTATCTAATTATCTAATTAACTAAGGTTAGGGTAGTCTATGTCTAATTATTGTGTGCTCGTATGATGATTTAAAGATGTGTTTACTTAGGTTTTATTACTCCTTAATTATCTCCTATTGATAGTTGAATTGTCACATCCTTATTCTTAATTGCGTTGTGTGTCTAAGGTCGTAGGGTATGGGTTTATCCCTAACTCTTTGAAACTACCAAAGGGTCTCGTCTACAAAATCTCTAGGATTTATAAACTCTAACTCTAAGGTACTCTTTGGATGGTTTAGCCTACAACTACTCTAGTTGTTATAGTCTAAGGTTCACAAAGATTAATCAATCATTAACTACACAACGAATGACCTATCGCATTACTAGATCATTAACAATTAAGATAAGAGACAACCAATCAATATTCAATAGTTAAGTTTCATATTCCCTAAGCAAACACACAAGTAAATTAGCCGGACATGGAGAACATGCAAGCATACACACAAATAATTGAAGACATAATTGAATTAATGAAGTAAAACACTTATCTTGGTGTAAGATAGGGTTTAGAACCCTAAAATACTGTACAAGACAGCCTTGGTTCGGTTTAGGTTTTACTCCAAAAGACTACACACTGAATACTGAAAAATTCGGATTCTATATATAAGATTACATTCGCGACGGCGTCACCTTATGATTTGTGACGCCGGCGGGTCGCCGTCATTAGGGTTTCGTCTTGGCCACGTTAGTCTTGCGACGACGTCACCTTATGCTTGTGATGCCGTCCTTCTTCTCCGACGCCGTCTGGATCAAATCTAGGCCGCCCGAGGCGATGACCTACTCTTTTAAAGCCTGACACCGTCACTTGAAAATAAGCAATTTGGATATTGTATCGTCACAACATGTGCTCGACGATGTCGCAGATAACACCTGACGCCGTCCCCTTGTATTTCAGCGGCTTGAGTGTCTCGATTCTTGACTTTGGCCATTTTCTTCATATATCTGTGCCTTTTCGTCCAAATAAGTGCCATTCCAAAGAATTTGCCTTCAAGAGACCAAACAAGTGAAAAGGAACGATATTAAGTAATAACGGATACAAAAGTGATCAAATAAGGGTTTAAACGACCCCTCAAAAAGGTACATGTTAAAACCTTATCAAATATCCATACACTTGGTATTTGCTTGTCCTCAAGCAAATGTGCTTTTGGCCAATTAATTTATAAGTTAGGGGTCATGAAGCATTGGTTTAGAACAGTCCACAACACATATAAACCCCGAAAAAGTCATAACAAGCACGGAAATTACATACTAGCACCTCACATGGGGTGTTTGGGTACTCACATCTCTCGGGTGTATATGAAATATAACAAGTTGGAAATGGAAGATAAACACTCATTAACCGGTCCTAGTACATAGATTACCATAGGCTTGAGAATAGATCAAACCTCCATCGCTTTGGCGTAAGCACCTAGAAAAGACTATCCAAGAGGTCTTTTAAAGGGTTGTAATGTTAGGCTTACGGTAGGGAAACAAAGGGTTTGGTGGGATAGGCTATTTAGTGGTGGCAAGTCAAAAATCTTTATGTTACAAGCATACGAAGAATGGCGTTGCTAAGCCAAGACTCGACACTCTAAACTCTAGATAACTTGAAACAAACAAACATAAATTTAAATGATAGATGTAGGATGGTAGCCCGTATGTTTTTTTTTTCACTCTATTTTTTTTTCTTTTTCTCCTTTTTTTTTCTATTTTTTTTTCGATTTTTTTTACACTTTTACTCTACCATCCTCTACGGTAACATCAAAATGATAGATATTTATAGGCACATCCCTACACTTGAGTTTTTATTACTCTAACACTAATTTGACCCGAATTGAAAAGATCAAAACACTTGGAGTACATTATTACGCAAATAAAGGGAATTTGAATTTAACGTTCCTTCCGCCATTTCATAAAATTTAACTTTTCCCATGAGTCCCAATCGTCCCAAAACTGTATACAAAGGATATGACTCGACTTAGCAACTACGCAAGCAACTAGATAATTGAACTAAGGGTTTTTGGTGATAACAATAATGCACTAAAAGTGAGTGCATACAAGGTAGGCTAAGCCAATTTGGGTGTACATTTGGGGGTGGGGTGTAAACAATGCTCTTCATTGATATTCGAAAACCGAAAAAAAATCAAGAGAAACGAAAAGGATAGGCTCGTAGGGGTTAACTAGGGGTATCGTGTACTAAAAGTGAGTACAACGCAAGGGTGTGGGGAATTACTCAACCGATGTGGAAGAAGTAATTATATTACGAGTATCAAAAAAGGGTTATCCTAATGCCTCTTATCATTTAGTTATTCCTAACTACACAAGTGTAGTCTTACTAGCGATCTCGGGATGCATCACAAAACAAGTTCTAGAATCTATAATACTACCGGTTCACACACTAAGCATTGGAGATGAATGCTTTAATTCCTACTAATCTAAGGGCGATCCTCACATTTTGGGTGGAATTTAGGTGGTAAAGGGTTTTTGTGCTAGTCATGTAACTTCCTATCCGTGAGACGCTTTTGTTAAGACTAATGGCCCACTCCTATATGTCATGAAAAATTTTAAATTTGGTGCCAAAATTACCCTAACCGACATTTTCTCATGGTTTATTACACAAATACAATTGGATAAAGCAAATAATCAAGGATAAGCATAGTTTCAAAGTTCCCGTTTTATTTTCCCTCCTCTACACTTAAAACGAACATTGTCCCCAATGTTCCCCGAAAGTATCAAAGTTATGATAATGGAAGGTAATAAAAACGAAGAAACTAATACTCACCTGATTAGCTCGGTAGGATCCGTGTGAAGTAGTGGTTAAATCCTTTCCAAGAAGAATGTATGCGTGAAAAGCTCCTTCCAACCTTATGTATCTTCTTCTGATAAATAAAACCAAAGACACTTGAAGAAAACAAACTAAACTCTCGCGTAAAATCGGCTGTAATAATATATATAAGACTCTACTAAACTAGGATATAATGCTTGTGGAATGGATGCTTAATGAATTTCTGAAAATTAAGACCTGGAAAAATTCCAAATTTTTTAAGCAGACCGAAAACGAGAAAAAGTAATCAGGTTGTTTTTACTCTTCCCGACTGCCGTTATGATCTCGATCCCCGTCAGGTTATCCCGACAAAACCGGTCGCGATTTTCTCGAAAATTCGAAAAATTTACATCTTTTAGAATCTGGAAAAATTTCTGCAAAACATCCATTATGACTCGATACAAGCATTTGACTTCCAACAAACACACATATATATCTTTTAATTAATTGAAATTCTCATATTTACGTTTCTTTTGAAAACGTGTGTAATCCTCCCTACACTTATCCTTTATATAAAATACCTTTATATGTAATTAAGACGAAGTTAAAAACAAAATAAAGCATTTTTACAAATTTAAACATGAGAATAAACAATCAATAAAAGATATATGACACAAACAAGCAAACAATTAAGCACGGGTTGCCTCCCACGAAGCGCTTTTCTTTATTTATGAGTCTTGTAGCTAGACTCGTAGTCGTGCTCCTACGTTGTCCTAATCTTAGAGGCCCATTCAATCTCCTTAACCCTTCTCTCATCACGAATATATTTAGGGCCTAATTCAAGACAAGCAGTGTAATAAACCTTGTTCTTCCAGTCTACTTCAAATGCCGGAATGTTGTCCACATTTAAATTATTAATACCCTCAAACTTCTTATTTTTGTGGGGCATTATATATTTAACACTCTCGGCTCCATTTGATAACTTGACTATTCCTTCCTCTTGATCGTAAACCATCATAGACTCCTCTATAAATGGTCTCCCAAGTATTACATCCCCTAAAAACCCATCAATGATGCCTTTAACATTCTCCAAGATCATGAAATTACACCTATATGTGAAGTTACCTACTAAGACATGCAATCCTTTAACCCTCCCAACATAGTTACTTGCTTTCCTAGGGCGAAAGGGGTCCCTCATAGGTTCTAGATTTTTGCTCATGATCCAATTGTAATAGAGCCTAGACATTATATTCATGGGTGCCTTATAGTCAATGTAGGTATGATCCCTATATAAGTATCCAATCATACACGGTATCTTGATGTTTTTAGGGTTACCCATTCTTATGCGAGGTTCGAAAGGTGGTCTAGGGAAGTTAACTATGTTGTAGTGATAGGAGGTTTCCTTCCCTTTAGAGTATGAGTCGAAATACTCCCTAAGTTCTTCCTCCTCCTTACTATCCTCCATAATTTCTAACACCTTATAATCTCCATCTTCTAGGTCATCATCCGAGTCACTTGAGGTTGAATCACTATCTACAGGGTTAGTAGATTCCTTAAGGGCTTCTGTCACACCCCCAAATTACCTGTTTTGCAGCGGAATGAAATTCCTGGGGATTGACTGTCATAGCATCACAATCACAGTTATAATGAACGACCTAAGGTGTCGTTTGGAAAACACATCGTTTGATTTAATAAAACAATCAGAGTTTACAAAGTATAGGTCCCAAATGAAAATCAACTTGTGCGGAAATAAGTTTGTTACAATTCAAACGATGTTTTAAAGTGCATAAAACCCAAGTGAGACGCGTCGTCACCGCGACTCTATGATAAGTCCATATGCATGCCATGAAGTGAATGCCTTAGATACCTGAGATAAAACATGCTAAAAGTGTCAACACAAAGGTTGAGTGAGTTCATAGAGTTTGTGTTGAAATATAAAGCCTTTCAAAATCGCTTTATGCAAAGAAAGGCATTGTAAATCCACTCAGCCCAAGTTCACCATACAAAATGCAACAGTGGTATTCACAACCACTGCCAAAAGGTGCATAGTTTATGTTCAAGCGCATGATGTCAAATGAATTCACATAATAGTGCATGACTTAATGCATCAATAGTTACTTGACATAATTATACCAAGACATTTAGTTCAATGATTATACCAAGACATTTAGTTCAATGATAATACCAAGACATTTAGTTCAATGATTATACCAAGACATTTAGTTCCATGATAATACCAAGACATTTAGTTCAATGATTATACCAAGACATTTAGTTCCATGATAATACCAAGACATTTAGTTCAATGATAATCCCAAGACATTCAGCTCAATGATAATCCCAAGACATTCAGTTCCATGATTATGATATAGGATATGACTAAACATTCAGTTCAGTAAGCATGTAGTTTCAAATAATCATGATAGTCATAAAAATAGCTGAGCATGTATCTCCCCCAAAGATAATTCAAAACAATTAAAAGAGTAGGGGCTATGACTCACCTGGTTCAACGAATATTATAATCAAAAAGAAACGTGCACGGGAAATGAGGCTCGGATACTACCCGCAACCTAATATGAATGATATGATTTAGGTCATGAAATATGTCGTGAATGCATTTTGTAAAAGTGTATCACCCGAATGTGTTTGTTTGTGAGTTTTTTAGTATAAAATAACATCACTTGAATAAATACTGATTATACTCAAATATATACATGTGAACTTGTTGTGAAAATATATCGTAAAAACTGTATAACTGATTTTGTATATATATATTTTGTAATAAATCGGACTCGACCAAAATATATACTGGAATACTACTTCATTTTAAGGTCCGTTTCCCCTGAAACGTCCGGTTAGGCTCTCAAAACAACGTTTTTAAATTCTGACAGCTTTGCGCCAAAGTGTGAATAGTGTTTTCAGCATTTTTCGACCAAAATTCGGTAAGTCATAACTTACTCGTTTTAAATCCGTTTTTCGAGTTCTACCTATCCACTCGAAGGTATTTAAGTGTACTAACATATTTTGAAACTTAGGAGACTGGGTTAAAATTTTAAAGTCATGTTTTGGTTTGTTTAAAATTTGGACAGATTACAAAAGTTGTCGAAAAATTAGTTTTCGACCGCAAACTTGAAAGTCTCGTATCTCCTTCGTTATAAATCCGTTTTGACTCGTTCAAAAGGCTACGTTACGATAAAAATATATTTTCCAAATCTTTGATAAAACTTGTAAAAATAAATAACTTTTTCAAAAGTTGTAAATTTCGGCAGCGCTTCCGCGCCCATTTTGAATTAGCCATTTTTCCTAGTCTATTTAACCCCAAATCAACTCAACAAATCTAACTTACTCATCCACCAATTTTTCTATCAAAATATACTTCAAATGGTCATGATAAAAATGATGATCAAATATTTTTGGCCAAGAGTTCATATAAACCTTTATAAACATATATAAACTAATATATATCAATAATATTTAAAAATCATATCTAGCCTTGTATGTACTCTTTTCCAATTCAATATTTTTATAAAAATTATTATATCATGATTTCATCATAAAAATTCACAAACATATTTATGGGTGATATTTTGTAATTTATGAGTTTAAATAATCATTTAAACTCAATAAATACATAAAATGCATAATAAATACATAAAGTGCAAAATAAAAGTATAAAAATTATTTTTATACTCACTTGATATAAGGATGTTCTTAGAAGTATTTTGAACAATAGATCCCCAACGATGGCTCCAAATCAATTTGTAGCTTGTAAATAACCCGAAAATGATTATAAAACGCTTGAACTATCAAAACTGACTTTTCTTTCTTATTTTTTTCTTCCTTGCCGAAATATCACAGCCATAGGGAGAGCTTTTGGTGAAAAAAAAATTGCTAAATGAATGTATGTGTATGTATTTTTCTATATAGTTGTAAAAAGGGCAAAATAGTAATTATACCACAAGGGTATTTTGGTAAATTCCATTTTGGACAAGATCCTTAAATTAGGGAAAAGGGGGCTGAAATTCGGAATGGGGAGTGGGGGGGATGATTGATTTGATTTTTTTTTTTATATAATATATATATATATATATATAATAATAATAAATAAATTAGATATTTATTTATTGAGTATTGAGTTAACTAAAAGAATAATTTAGCGGGACAAAATAAAGTTACAAAAATTATAAAAATATAATTTTCACAAGAATCGGGTGTTTATAATAATTATTGTTACGTAATTATTTAAATTACCGTAAACGTATATATTTAAAAATATATGTTATGAAACGAGTCTGAAACACGGGTAAAATTAATTATTTTTTTATTAATCTTATTATGAGTACAAAAATATATCGAATAATTTTGGAAGTGTCGGATCAAATGTTCAAATAATGTTTACGCGATAGCGTTTATTTAATAAGAAAATAAACGTTTAATGAAAAATGCAAAACCCATGCATAAATTGATATGAAATGATGTTACTAATGATATGTAGACTAAATCTAGTCTATATGAAATGTCCTGAAATTACGAGTTGTCACAGCTTCCTCAAGGGTATTTTCAATTATCCTATTTAGTCTCCTAAGCTCTCCAATTTCACTAACAATACGAGCTCGAAGTTGGTTGGCAAAGGCTGGATCAAGCGGTGGGTATTTGTTTGGTGGTAAAGTGTTGTATGGCAAATTATCACCTTCCATGATGAAAAGTGATGGGGTTACGAACAAAGGTCACGAAGAAGGGGGATAGACTACGAGGAAGCTAAAAATAAGAAAAAGTTTACTTGATAGGAATCAAGTAAAGAAACCTAAACGAGGTGGACTACTAACTAGCTATTCTATTCCCCGGCAGCGGCGCCGAAAACTTGATAACGCTACACGCGTCGTTCGGGGTCAAAGGAACTTCCTTTTCGTCGAGCAAGTTTTTCAACACCCTAGGTAGTGAACCTAATCGTTGTAGTGTAGTATTAGGGAAAGCCACGGGAAATGATATCGTTCTCTAGGGGAATAGGAATGCTAGTGAGGAGTTACTACGCTAAGGTTGGGGTTGAGGAAGATTATTTTTTATCTTTTTATGTTTTTTAGGAAATGGAAAAGTACGAATCTCGGGGTTTGGATTTGGGGGTTGGTATTTCTACCGATTACTCTACTATCTAATTATCTAATTAACTAAGGTGAGGGTAGTCTATGTCTATTATTGTGTGCTCGTATGATGATTAAAGATGTGTTTACTTAGGTTTTATTACTCCTTAATTATCTCCTATTGATGGTTGAATTGTCAGGTCCTTATTCTTAATTGCGTTGTGTGTCTAAGGTCGTAGGGTATGCGTTTATCCTAACTCTTTGAAACTACCAAAGGGTCTCGTCTACAAAATCTCTAGGATTTATAAACTCTAACTCTAAGGTACTCTTTGGATGGTTTAGCCTACAACTACTCTAGGTGTTATAGTCTAAGGTTCACAAAGATTAATCAAGCATTAACTACACAACGAATGACCTATCGCATTACTAGATCATTAACAATTAAGATAAGAGACAACCAATCAATATTCAATAGTTAAGTTTCATATTCCCTAAGCAAACACACAAGTAAATTAGCCGGACATGGAGAACATGCAAGCATACACACAAATAAATGATGACATAATTGAATTAATGAAGTAAAGCACTTATCTTGGTGTAAGATAGGGTTTAGAACCCTAAAATACTGTACAAGACAGCCTTGGTTCGGTTTAGGTTTTTACTCCAAAAGACTACTCACTGAATACTGAAAAATTCGGATTCTATATATAAGATTACATTCGCGATGGCGTCACCTTATGATTTGTGACGCCGTCGGGTCGCCGTCATTAGGGTTTCGTCTTGGCCACGTTAGTCTTGCGACGGCGTCACCTTATGCTTGTGACGCCGTCCTCTTTAGCCTCTGATGCCGTCTGGATCAAATCTAGGCCGTCTGAGTTGCGACGACCTACTCTTTTAAAGCCTGACACTGTCACTTGAAAATAAGCAATTTCGCTACTGTATCGTCACAACATGTGCTCCGACGGCGTCGCAGATAACACCTGACGCCGTCCCCTTGTGTTTCAGCAACTTGAGTGTCTCGATTCTTGACTTTGGCCATTTTCTTCGTATATCCACGCCTTTTCGTCCAAATAAGTGCCATTCCAGCAATTTGCCTTCAAGAGACCTAAAAAGTGAAAAGGAACGATATTAAGTAATAACAGATACAAAAGTGATCAAATAAGGGCTTAAACGACCCCTCAAAAAGGTACATTTTAAAACCTTATCAGTAACTTTTCAAACAACTCCTTTACATATATAAAATGTGAGTTTGTAAGAGGCTGTGATAACAAGTATCTTATTAAATGATGCAAATGATGGGATATTCCGTGTCTTGGCGTGGCAATTCTATACTATTGCAGTTATGGCAGTTATATCCTGATGTTGTGTAAACTATTGATTTATACAGATCTGAGCCTCAATATTATGTTAAAAAACGGCTAATTGTATTCACCCTAGATACACCAAAATTTGTTAGGTAACTGTTTGCTGTCACTTTGATAAAATGGTCTCTTTTATCAGCGAGTATCAACATAAACGACTAATTGTACACTTGAGTATCAAAGATATATGAATGATCAAAGATGGATGAACATCACCACCTTTGAGTATCAACATAAACTTGATATGGTGTTGTTAATCCATTTTTGATTCTTCATTACTGTTTGCAGCCATGGAAGTTATATCTTAGATGTAGACCAGTCAACCCAATGGAGATCGTTTGTTTACTTACAATTCAGCTTTGTTGATTGAATGGCATGTCAGACCTGGGATCATTTGTGTAATTTATAGATCATCCTAGATCTGACATGACATTCAATCAGCAAACCTGGATTGCAGGTGAACAAACAAGTATATGGGGGAGTTTCCCAATTGTTGAAAGGCTACTGTTGCCCATGGGGCATTTAGGGAAGTTGAAATTTTTTGGGACATTTGGGGTAAATTGGTTGGGCAACTGGGGCAGTTAGAGAATTATCCCAACCAAAAATCTTTTATTTTTTTACCCGTCTCAGTGCTATTTGTGTATTTGTGATATGCAAGAGGCTGTGATGACGATTATCTTATTTGATCAAGCAAATGATGTGATCTACTGTATGTTGGCATGGTAATTTTATTACATTAGTTTGCAGCCATGGCGGTTATATCCTGATGTTTTTGTATTTATCAAACTTTTAACAGATCTGAGCCTTGCTAATGCATATAACAATATACACTCAGTTATCATATTTTGATTGTTTGTAAGTTTATATGAGTGTGATATAATTGTTATAGACTATTGCTAGATTGTTAAAAAAATGTAGTTTATATATGTTAAGGAGTTAGTTAAGAAAGAAGGATCAATATGATATAGTTGTGGATTCAAAGAGAAGTTGAAAGTAACAATGTGGCCATACACTGCTTGCTACATTGAACTTGTCTTTGAATATCTCAATGATCACGATAGATGTGCCCTGATCATTGCATGTTGATTGTGATAATGATATAGTGTGTATTGTTCATGACACGCCACACTCCTTCATTATCCCAATCAAATGCTTTTCTAGAATCCACAAATTCTAGAAAAGAACTTGGTACTTCGAGCTTCCTCTTGAACACCCATTCCTATGTCACTGTCATAGCAATTGGTTTGGTGCAATCCGGTTCAGCCATTTCATCGACATGGCAATAGGACTTCGAGTGGAGGCTCAAAGTACCAAAGTCTGTCCACTTGCTTATAACATATTGACAAGTAACTTTGTTAACCAACTCCTTTACATAGGTAATTGTTTGTCTGTTACATTAACATTATTGTTTGTCCATTTGAGTTAATATATATAAAGTTACGGCCATGGTTTATTTTGGGGCACACGTGTGTATTTGTGATATGCAAGAGGCCGTGATGATGATTATCTTATTTGATCAAGAAAATGATGTGATTTACTGTAGGTTGGCATGTCAATTTTATTACATTATTTTGCAGCCATGACGGTTATATCCTGATGTTTTTACAGATCTGAGCCTTGCTAATTCATATCACAATACACACTCGGTTATCATATTTTGATTGTTTGTAAGTTTATATGAGTGTGATATAATTGTTATAGACTGTTGCTAGATTGTTAAAAAAATTTAGTTTATATATGTTAAGGAGTTAGTTAAGAAAGTTAAGGATCAATATGATATAGTTGTGGATTCAAAGAGAAGTTGAAAGTAACAATGTGGCCATACACAACTTGCTACATTGAACTTGTCTTTGAATATCTCAATGATCAGGGCAGATCTATCTAACGATGTATACTTTGGGTTCCATTGCTTAATTTGACCGAGTTTCCATAATACTATTTGTGTGCTTGATCTTGATTCCAATTTTTGGTTATTTTTTGTGCCGATAATTGGGATCAATATCAAGCACACCAATGGAATTATGGGAACTTGGTCAAATTGAGCAATGGAACATGAGGGCACATCGTTAGATAGATGTGCCCTGATCACTGCGTATTGATTGTGATAATGATATAGTGTGTATTGTTCATTACAGGCCACACTCCTTCATTATCCCATTCAACACGAGTCATTATGCTTTTCTAGAATCTAGAAATTCTAGAAAAGAACTTGGTACTTTGAGCTTCCTCTCGAAAACCCATTCCTATGTGACTGTCATAGCAATGGGTTTGGTGCAAACCTTTGCAGCCATTTCGTCGACATGGCAATGGGATTTCGAGTGGAGGTTCAAAGTACCAAAGTCTGTCCACTTGCTTATAACATATTGACAAGTAACTTTGTTAACCAACTCCTTTACATAGGTAATTGTTGTCGTTACATTAATATATTGTTTGTCCATTTGAGTTAATATATACAAAGTTACGTCCATGGTTTATTTGAAGAAGTTGGTTTATTTTGGGGCACATGTGTGTATTTGCGATATGCAAGAGGCGTGTGATGAAGATCTCTTATTTGATCAAGCAAATGATGTGATTTACCGTATGTTGGCATGGTAATTTTATTACATTATTTTGCAGCCATGGCGGTTATATCCTGATGTTCTTGTGTTTATCCAAATTTTTTACAGATCTAAGCCTTGCTAATGCATATCACACTGCACACTCAGTTTGGAAGTTTATATGAGTGTGATATACTTGTTATAGACTTTTGCTAGATTGTTAAAAAAAGTTAAGGATCAATATGATATAGTTGCGGTTTCAAAGAGAAGTTGAACGTAACAAGGTGGCCACGTTACTTTGTAGATGAGTATGGAATTTCAACATAGTGACCCATTCTGAATTCCCATACAATGCCTTTTATTTAACTATGTTTCCTTTTTGAGGAAAAAAGTTTTTTATGATCTTAAAAAATATAATTGACGCTTCTGAGGTCCCATACAGTTCCTTTTGTTTTTTCAACAATCTAGCAATTCGCCTGGTGCAGGCCTTTGCTCAAAGGGAGTTGAAACAACAAAAGGAACTGTAGTGGGACCTCAGAAGCGTTAACTATGTTTCCTTTTTGAGGATTTTTTTTCATGATCTTAAATCACCCACCTACGAAGTAATGTGGCCATATACAGCTTGCTACATTGAACTTCACATTGAATTTGATTGGCGTACTAAGGTGTGAGTGTGTAAGAGGCTGTGATGACAAGTATCTTATTAAATCATGCAAATGATGCGATATTCCGTGTCTTGGCGTGGCAATTCTATAGTTTATACTATTGCAGCCATGGCGGTTATATCCTGATGTTTTTTAAACTATTGATTTATACAGATCCGAGCCTCATTATTATGTTTAAAAAAGTTATCTAAAATTAGGTTAGGTAAATTGTTTATTTGTTGTGGGTATGATAAAATGTTTCATTTGATAAATATGATTGGCGTACTAGGAAATCAGGGAAATGTTGTGAGAGGTGTTGTTATAGGTTGTATCTCTTCTAACATGGTGTGTTCTGCTAGATCGGATTTACTATCACTCCGATAACATGATATATAATGATTTTTAAAACTCTGCTTGTACATGATCTTGATCATACAGTTACTTACACTATATTCTTGAGTGAACATTTTTATCATATTTAACTGCTAAAGTATGTTTTAAGTCTATTTGGTAGTTGCCGGTCAGTGTAAAAACTTGTTATTTACGCCTTTTATTGATTGTAGTTGTCCTAAGATACTAATTAATTGTTTTTAATTTGATTCTTTTTTCTTCTAAGGAATACGAAGCCAATATCATCGTTAGGAGCAAATTGAAATACTTTTCATTAATTAAAGAAAAGCTGAATCATAATCAAAGGAAATTGTTTAGGACTACCTGTTTTGGAGGATGGCTGGATATTTTCTTTTTTGACCATGAAGCACATATGTTAGATTATGTATTACAAAAACAGGGTTTTGTGGATAATCGTCACTGTGACATGCCCCTTATATATAATCTCGATGGTCGTAGTCTACATTTTGGTCGACCCCAGTTTTTTCTTATAACAGGCTTTCGTTTTGGGACTGTTAGTTTTGATTTATATAGTTCAGGGGATTTAACATTTAAGTCGAGGGTATTTCTAAAAAAATTAGGGGTAAAACTTTCCAACTTAGATCTTTTTGGTGTTTTTGAGGATGAAGAGTTGTTCGGTAAATTAACTGATGAAGACGCAGTCCGTGTGTGTCTAGTGTTATCGTTAGAGGTCATTTTTATGGGTCGGTTATTGGTTGAAGAAGTGGATGATACACTCGTGCGTTTGGTTGAAGACCTTGACGCATGGAACTCCTTTCCATGGGGGGAGCACATTTGGAGGCAATTGTACGACCAGATATTCGATGTTGTATCAAACCACAAGTGGGAACACCTTAAAGGGCTGGAAAGAGATCGGAAGTATGTTCCAACATACACACTTGCTGGATTTGTTTTGGCTTTCAAGGTTATTCCTTTTTATATTATATTTTCCTAAGTTATTATTATTGAAGTTTCGGTATGAGATTAACGCATCTTTATTATTATAGATATGGATTCTTGAGTCATTTGAAAGAAGCAGTCATTGGTGGAATAAAGTCCTAGATGTCATACCAAGGGCAGTAGCGTGGTCAAGGAAAGTAATGTTTACAAGATCGGATTATGGATTGCTATTTGGCAAGGTAAAACATATTCAAATATTTGAATGCATGCTTATTAATTATTTCATTTGATATTGTATTAATGTTCTTTTTGATTTCCTTGCTGTTGATGTTTTATTTAGGACTTGAAGATAATTTTTTATCTGAAACCAACATTAGCCGAGCACCACTCGGACTAGTATATGCAGATTAGGGAATTTTACATGCAGTACATACCAAGGACTCTTCCAACAAAAGTACCGCATGATTACGATGAGTATCTACAGAAGTTGGTTGCTGCACGGAAACGTGGTATGACAGAAAAAAAGTATTTACCAATTGTGCCTAGGGTTCAGACCAGTAGTCTTCTAACTGAAATCAGCCTCAAGGATTGTGTCATTCAAGAGTTGAATTCTCGGGTTTTCAAACTCGAGGCTATTATTCAGGTTATTTATGAGTCAAAGTAAAATAATAACTATAACTTTATTTATATTATAATTATAATTAATGATAAGGATATTTTTATTACTTCGAGGTCCTTGCATGTGAAAGAACTTGCGGATTTTGGGTAATACATTCATCCATACAGTACTTTTATTTCATATACCAACAGTTGGTTTTAAAATGAACTTTATTTCGTTAACAGGAAAAATTGGACTTTACTGCATCCTTTTCCCATATGAGCTATGAATTTCGAGAACAACTAAATCGTGAATTCTACGAATTGGTTGACTCTCTTATTTCTAGCAGTCGTTCAGACCCGGTAGATGTCGATGATGAGGATGATGTTGTTCTGGTAATGTGCTTTCCAAACTACACTGTTGCCATAATATAGTATACAATGTATTTAAAAACATCACCTCTTACACATGAGTATCTCTTGGAAGAGGAATTAAGGTTGAGGAAAGAAGAGGAAGAAAGGTGGAGGATGGAAGAATAAAAGATGATGGAAAAGGATTTTCTAAATGCGTTGATAGAGGAGAAGAATCGCAAGTTGGAAAAGGCAAAGTTGTTGAATATTGAAAAGGATAAGAAAAAAAGGTCTGTAGCTTTCCATAATTCAGATCACTGGAAAAGAGCCAAGGCAGACATAACACCTGACAAGTGGAGTAAAAAAGATGGTGCTGAGTCATCGTATTACTGGTCAAAAAGATTTGTGGAAGCTCAAAAAAATCGAACACCTCCCTATGGCTGTCGGGATCCAGATATGACTGAAGAGTTAAAACATGTTAAACCTTGGGTTGAGGTATGAAAAACAACTTTTACATTGTTAGTTGTAACAGTTTTGAATATACGTGTTAGAAAATGAATTGCTAAGATAGTAACACTCTGGGTGTAGGGTATTTCTCAAGGAACAAGGCTATCGACACAGTAGTTCTTAGTGATGATTACGACAAATTTCTTGGAAAGCAGGGGCCCCTTCGATGTATGTTTCCTTGGTCCAAAGAAGTTCGTGTTGATCGGAGAGTGTGTTTAGACCCTATTAAGAAAGGTTAGCTTATGAATGAGGTAAGAGTCATGCATATCTTTCAATCTACTTTGGGTCTTTTGTTTTTCATTTTTTATTGTTGCCTTTTTGTTGCTTTTATACCCTAATAAAATATGTTTTGCTTTGGTATTAACAGCACATAGAGTTGTGGGTGGAATACATGTTGCATTTCAGACCCGATGACGCTGATTGGGCTATGGTTACTGCATACTTTGTTCAGCTGCTCTTACAGGACTCCATCCCCATTTGGTATGTTAACAGGGAAAAGTACAAAATTCCATGGGCTGATGTTGAACAGGTAATACTTGTGTTCATTCCTTTATACATATATTGATATGTGTTTTGTTAACCCGGCCTATATTTTTTCGTTGCAGGTTTTTATGCCTATCAATGAAAAGGAAAAACATTGGTTTCTGGCTCGATTTCATATCAGGAAAGGGGTTGTAACATTTTATGACAGTGGTGATAAGCATGATCCTGAGTAGCGTCCTTGGTATTTGGAGATGCAGGCACGTTTACAAGTAACATTTTGACCAGCCTCAAATAATAGTAAAAAGTTAAATACCATTGCTTTAAGTTCTTAATTCATAAATGTTTGGCAATATACTGTTGTGGGATCCATATATCAATTTACATTTAAAATAGAACAAAATTTTTATGACTAGTAGTTAGGAACAAACTAGTTATTGCCTAAACAACATTAAAACAGTTTCTAAGTTGCCCATTAGAGTCATAGTTGCCCAAAAAAAAAATAAATTATGAAAGATACAATTTCAATTGTATATGAACCTGCCCTTGTACTTATTCATTCATTGTTTGGTCATATTAAGCATACGTCAACTCTTTAAACTCCAAGTTAACTATTACAGTATTTACTACAAGTACTAGTTAAGTACTAGTAGTCTTAAATTCATATCTTATAGTCAATGCTCCACTTATTTATACTCTTCCTCTCCATACTACTCTACACCCACACTTAGGGCCCGTTTGGTTCGCACCTTTTAGTTTTGGATTTGACTTTAGATGACAAATACTTTGTTTGTTTTAATACCTAATGATAAAAATTTGCTCTCATGCCCAATGGTCCCACATTTTTGCAATCCTCATAAGAAGGGTGGGTTTTAATTTTTAGTGGGCCTAACTCTCTATATCTCTCTATCTCTCTTTTATAAAACATTAATTTTTTATTTTAATAAGATTATAAAATACTTATTTAATATTTAATAATATATTTTATCTCCCTTTATTTATTTTTATTAAATTCAAATCCAAATCTTAATCCAACTTCAAATCCTAATCCAAATCCTAATCATAAACCCATCTACAAACCAAACTGACCCTTAGAGTTTCTAAACCTTCTATAACTTTTATTTTCATCAGCCAAATTTTTTTCAAAATGTCTGACAACATTCCAATTGAAGTTCAAATGGATTTAGTTAATAGGCTTTCTGTCAAGTGTGTAGCTCAATGCCGAAGTGTGTGCAAGGCTTGGAAGTCTTGCATAGACACGATGCATTTCACTGTTCGTTATGGTGTTCACATGACTGCACCAGTTTCCTACCTTTTGCTCTACCAGCAAAGGTTTAAAGGTTATGTGGGTTTGGTAGATCAAATTTTTCCTTGTCACCTCTTTCTTCAAACATAAGTTTTTATGACTTGAAACCACTTGGTTAGTCCCATGGAGTATGGGGTTTTACGTATGGACCAATTGTCCGTCATTACATGGCGTTTGTTTGGAACCCATCCATCCAACGACCAGTCGGCACATTTATCCCATATGTGAACTGTGCACAGGAGTATGGAAAACGTTTTTTGGCTTTTGGAATTCGTCCCGACAATCTTGATCCAACATTTCTTAAAATTTCATACCCCTTCAATCCTCAACATCTATGGACTTTTTTAATTTTCACCTTAGCCTCACAACAATGGAGGGTGTTAGATCATCAATTATTGCTTCCTCACACAATCAGAATCAAAAAATCAAGTCAAGAAAATGTTGGTGGTCATATCTATTGGTGTGGTTATGAAAGGTTATATGGTAATGATGGTAGCACATTCAAGAGCTGTATCATTGTTTCTTTCGACTTGCTCACCCACCGTTTCCATGTCTTAGACACACCCGGCTGGTTAATAGGCAAACTTCCTTTACCGTTCTATGTGTCTAACTTAAGAGACAAACTAGTAGTTTCTGGAAACATTAATGGGGATGAGC
>OU343223.1:276616081-276636013 GCA_910596185.1 Chrysanthemum makinoi | reverse complement strand
TGGATTGCATTTTATTGTTCTAATGAATTTGTGAGTGATCTTAGAGATATCCAAAAGGAGACGGGTGTAAGGTTGGATGGATTTGATAAATTTTGTGCTTGTGTGGCTTCTATTCAACGATCATTGTTAGATTCAACTCCTTTTAGTGAGACCCTCTGGAAATTTTTTGAGAAAAGCTTCCTAAGCATAAACCATCAGTTGTCACAACTTGAGGAAATGGAAAAGGAGGATTTATCCAACCTTAGGCATCATGATAAAAAAGACCTAGTTTTTAAGAACATGGAACCTAAACCCGAACAAGATTGTGAGATGGTTATAGTTGAACTGACCAAAACATATGACACGCGTGAGGAATCCTTTAGGCAAATAGAACATAGTGATCAAATTTTTGAGAATGATTCTTATGAATCGGACCAAGAATTTGAAATGGCTAAAGAAGGATTTGAGATACTTAGGAGTGTATTTAGGTTAGATCATACTAAAACACATGATGAACTTTTAGGAGATCTAGATATAATGGAGAATGAGGTGGAAACTCCAAGCCCACAAGCCCTACCATCACTTGAGGAACACACATCGCCTATAACTTACCCGGAAGAGGTAGAAGAGATTATAGGAACCCCGATTAATATAGAACCTTTGGACCAAACGCCACTAGAGAATGTAGGTTTAGATGCTTGTTGTCATGACCTCTCTCTTAGTCCTAGGGAAGTTCTTAATTTTGATGAAACGGAGCCTCAACCAAAAACCTTACCCAATTTTTCGTCTTTAGATGTGAATCTTGGAATTGAATTAGGCCCCAATCCACCCATCAAAATAAATAATCTGGGTAGTTGCTTGATAAAGGTGGTAGAATCTAGGCCATGTAGAGTGGAAGCTAATATAGGAGTAACCCATGACCTTACACACTTATATAACCCATTCATGGTTAATAACAAGAAACATTATGGGTTTAAACCGGGTTTATTAGGTCAAGATGGATCCTTAACTAATAATCTTTTGAAGTTGATAGAAGATGATCCATTTTTAGGAGAGAGATTTGATTCACTCGCTACACCAATAGACTTAGGTAAGGTTATAATGAATGGAGCACACTCCTTTGAGCATATAAATCACCCATCACCCTCTCCTCACGTAGAAAATTTCCACCCTAAGGGTGTGTATCGCTACTATCACCCGCACTTAAGCTTAAGTGTAGGGAAAACCTCCCCTTTATCCGTTAAATAAGGGTAGAGTCAAGCTCGTGACTCGAACAAAAACAAGCGCTTCTTGGGAGGCAACCCATGTGTATTTTTTTTTCATTTTTATTTATGTGTCATATATCTTTTCATTATTGTATGTTCTCATGTTTGAATTTATGAAAATGCTTTATTTTGTCATTAACCTCGTCCTAATTACATATAAAGGTATTTTACAAAAGGGATAAGTGTAGGGAGGATTACACACGTTTTCAAAAGAAACGTGAACATGAGAATTACAAATAATTAAAAGATATACATGTGTGTTTGTTTGAGTCAAATGCTTGTATCGAGTCATAATGGATGTTTTGCAGGAAATTTTTCCAGATTCTAAAGATGTAAATTTTCCAGAAAATCGTAGACCAGTTTCTGTCAGGATAACCTGACGGCGTCAGGAGGAGCAGAAACAACTTATGACTTTTTCTCGTTTTCTGAGCTACTTATAAATTTTTGGAATTTTCCAGGTCTTAATTTTCAAGAAAATCTGTAAACATCCATTCGACAAGCATTATATCCTAGTTTAGTAGAGTCTTATATATATTGTTACCGCCGATTTTATGCGAAGGTTTCGTTTGTTTTCTTCAAGTGTGCAGGTTTAATTTACCAAGAAGAAAATACAGAAGATGAGAAGGAGCTTTTAACGCAAACGTTCTTCTTGAAGAAAGATGTAACCACCACTTCACACGGATCCTACCGAGCTAATCAGGGGAGTATTAGTTTCTTTCATCTTTTATTACCTTCCATTATCATAACTTTGATACTTTCGGGGAACATTGGGGACAATGTTCAGTTTAAGTGTAGGGAGGGAAAATAAAACGGGAACTTCGAAACTATGCTTATCCTTGAATATTTGCTTTGTCCAATTGCATTTGTGTAATAAACCATGAGAAATATCGGTTTGGGAAATTTTGGCACCAAATTTAAAATTTTTCATGACATATAGGAGTGGGCCATTAGTCTTAATAAAGCGTCTCATGGATAGGAAATTATATGACTAGCACAAAAACCCTTTACCACCTAAATTCCACCCTAAATGTGAGGATCGCCCTTAGATTAGTAGGAATTAAAGCATCCATCTTTAATGTTTAGAGTGTGAACCGGTAGTATAATAGATTCTAGAACTTGTTTTGTGATGCATCCCGAGATCGCTAGTAAGACTACACTTGTGTAGTTAGGAATAACTAAATGATAAGAGGCATTAGGATAACCCTTGTTTGATACCGTAATATAATTACTTCTTCCACATTGGTTGAGTAATTCCCCCACACCTTTGCGTTGTACTCATCTTTAGTACACGATACCCCTAGTTAACCCCTCAGAGCCTATCCTTTTCGCGGTTCTCGTGATGTTACGGTTTTCCGGAATATCAATGAAGAGCATTGTTTACAATCCACCCCCAAATGTACACCCAAATCGCCTTAGCCTACCTTGTATGCACTCACTTTTAGTGCATTATTGTTATCACACTAAACCCTTAGTTTAATTATCTTGTTGCTTGCATAAGTTGCTAAGTCGAGTCATATCCTTTGTACATAGTTTTGAGACGATTGAGACTCATGGGAAAAGTTAAATTTTATGAGATGACGGGAAGGGAATGTTAAATTCAAATTCTCTTTATTTGCGTAATAATATACTCCAAGTGTTTTGATCTTTTCAATTCGGGTCAAATTAGTTTTAGAGTAATAAAAAAACTCAAGTGTAGGGATGTGCCTATAAATCCCTATCATGTTGATGTTATCGTAGAGGATGGTAGAGTAAAAGTGTATGGGAAAAAAATTGAAAAAATATAAAAAAGAGAAAAGAAAAAAAATAGAGTGTTAGAAAAAAAAAACGGGCTACCATCCTACATCTATCTTTAAATTTATGTTTGTTTGTTTCAGTTATCTAGAGTTTAGAGTGTCGAGTCTTGGCTTAGCAACGCCATTCTTCGCATGCTTGTAACATAAAGATTTTTGACTTGCCACCACTAAATTGCCTATCCCACAAAACCCTTTGTTTCCCTACTGTAAGCCTAACGTTACAACCCTTTAAAAGACCTCTTGGAAAGTCTTTCCTAGGTGCTTACGCCAAAGCGATGGAGGTTTGATCTAGTCTCAAGCCTATGGTAATCTATGTACTAGGACCGGTTAATGAATGTTTATCTTCCATTTCCAAATTGTTATATTTCATATACACCCGAGAGATGTGAGTACCCAAACACCCCATGTGAGGTGCTAGTATGTAATTTCCGTGCTTGTTATGAATTTTGCAGGGCTTATATGTGTTGTGGATCGTTCTAAACTAATGCTTCATGACCTCTAACTTATAAATTAATTGGCTAAAAGCACATTTGCTTGAGGACAAGCAAATACCAAGTGTAGGGATATTTGATAAGGTTTTAAAATGTACCTTTTTGAGGGGTCGTTTAAGCCCTTATTTGATCACTTTTGTATCCGTTATTACTTAATATCTTTCCTTTTCACTTTTTAGGTATCTTGAAGGCAAATTGCTGGAATGACACTTATTCGGATGAAAAGGCGCGAATATACGAAGAAAATGGCCAAAGTCAAGAATCGAGATACTCAAGCTGCTGGAACTTAAGGGGACGGCGTCAGGTTCTACAAGTGACTGCGTCAGGTTCTACTAGAGACGCCGTCGGAAAAATTTTGTGACGACTCAGTAGCCAAATTACTTATTTACAAGTGACGGCTTCAGGTTTTAAAGGAGTAGGGCATCGCAGCTCACACGGCCTAGATTTGATCAGACGACGTCAGAGACTGAAGGAGACGGCGTCACAAGCATAAGGTCTAACGTGGCCAAGACGAAACCCTAATAACGGCGACCCGACGGCGTCACAAATTTAAGGGTGACGCCGTCGCATTTGTAATCTTATATATAGAATCCGAATTTTTCTATTTTCAGTGTGTAGTCGTTTAGAGTAAAAACCTAAACCGAACCAAGGCTGTCTTGTACAGTATTTTAGGGTTCCATACCCTATCTTACATCAAGATAAGTGTTTTACTTCATTAATTTAATTATGTCTTCAATTGATTGTGTATATGCTTGCATGTTCCCCATGTTCGGCTAATTTACTTGTGTGTTTGCTTAGGTAATATGAAACTTAGTTATTGAATATTGATTGGTTGTCTCTTATCTTAATTGTGATTGACCTAGTATTGCGATAGGTCATTCGTTGTGCTAATAATGCTTGATTAATCTTTGTTGAACCTTAGTTTATAATCACCTAGAGTAATTGTAGGCTATACATCCAAAGAATACCTTAGAGTTAAAGTTTATAAATCATAGAGATTTTGTAGTCATTAACCTTTGGTAGCTTCAAAGAGCTAGGGATAAACGCATACCCTACGACCTTAAAAACACAACGCGATTAAGAATAAGGACGTGACAATTCAACCATCAATAGGAGATAACTAGGGAATAATAAAGCCTAAGCAAATACATTTTTAACTATCATACGAGCATACAACAATAGACATAGACTACCCTCACCTTAGTTTAAATAATTAGATAAGTAGGAGTAATCGGTAGAAATACCAACCCCCAAATCCAAACCCCGAGATTCGTACCTTTCCATTTCCTAAAAAAAAACATAAAAAGATAAAAAATAATCTTCCTCAACCCCAATCTTAGCGTAGTAACTTCTCACTAGCATTCCTATTCCCCTAGAGAACGATATCAATTCCCGTGGCTTACCCTAATACTACACTACAACGATTAGGTTCACTACCTAGGGTGTTGAAAAACTTGCTCGACGAAAAGGAAGTTCCTTTGACCCCGAACGCGTTGTGTAAGCGTATCAGTGTTGCGACGGCGTCGCCATTAGGCTGTGACGCCGTCAGCTTCTACTCCAGCAGCTTGAGTGTCTTGATTCTTGACTTTGGCCATTTTCTTCATATATTCGCGCCTTTTTGTCCGAATAAGTGTCATTCTAGCAATTTGCCTTCAAGAGACCTAAAAGGTGAAAAGGAACGAAATTAAGTAGTAACGGATACAAAAGTGATCGATTAAGAGCTTAAATAACCCCTCAAAAGTGTACCTTTTAAATCCTTATCAAATATCCCTACACTTGGTATTTGCTTGTCCTCAAGCAAATGTGCTTTTAGCCAATTAATTTATAAGTTAGGGGTCATGAAGCATTAGTTTAGAACAATTCACAACACGTATAAGCCCCGCAAAAGTCATAACAAGCACGGAAATTACATACTAGCACCTCACAAGTGGTGTTTAGATACTCTCATCTCTCGGGTGTATATGAAACATATCAAGTTGGAAATGGAAGATAAACACTCATTAACCGGTCCTAGTACACAGATTACCATAGGCTTGAGACTAGATCAAACCTCCATCGCTTTTGGCGTAAGCACCTAGGAAAAAAAACTTTCCAAGAGGTCTTTTAAAGGGTTGTAATGTTAGGCTTACAGTAGGGAAACAAAGGGTTTGGTGGGATAGGCGATTTAGTGGTGGCAAGTCAAAAATCTTTATGTTACAAGCATGAGAAGAATGGCGTTGCTAAGCCAAGACTCTACACTCTAAACTCTAGATAAATTGAAACAAACAAACATAAATTTAAAGATAGATGTAGGATGGTAGCCCGTATGTTTTTTTCATTTTTTTTACACTCTATTTTTTTTCTTTTTCTCTTTTTTCGATTTTTTTCCCATAAACTTTTACTCTACCATCGTCTACGATAACATCAAAATAATAGGGATTTATAGGCACATCCCTACACTTGAGTTTTTATTACTCTAACACTAAATTTGACCCGAATTGAAAAGATCAAAACACTTGGAGTACATTATTACGCAAATAAAGGGAATTTGAATTTAACGTTCCTTCCCGTCATTTCATAAAATTTAACTTTTCCCAAGAGTCACAATCATCCCAAAACTGTGTACAAAGGATATGACTCGACTTAGCAACTTATGCAAGCAACTAGATAATTGAACTAAGGGTTTAGTATGATAACAATAATGCACTAAAAGTGAGTGCATACAAGGTAGGCTAAGGCGATTTGGGTGTACATTTGGGGGTGGATTGTAAACAATGCTCTTCATTGATATTCCGGAAAACCGAAAAATCACGAGAACCGCGAAAGGGATAGGCTCTGAGGGGTTAACTAGGGGTATCGTGTACTAAAGATGAGTACAACGCAAGGGTGTGGGGGAATTACTCAATCGATGTGGAAGAAGTAATTATAATATGGGTATCAAACAAGGGTTATCCTAGTGCCTCTTATCATTTAGTTATTCCTAACTACACAAGTGTAGTCTCACTAGCGATCTCGGAATGCATCACAAAACAAGTTCTAGAATCTATTATACTACCGGTACACTCTCGAAGCATTAAAGTGGAATGCTTTAATTCCTACAAATCTAAGGGCGATCCTCACATTTTGGGTGGAATTTAAGTGGTAAAGGGTTTTGTGCTAGTCATATAACTTCCTATCCATGAGACGCTTTATTAAGACTAAAGACACACTCCTACATGTCACCAAAATTTTTAAATTTGGTGCCAAAATTACCCTAACCGATATTTCTCATGGTTTATTACACAAATGAAATTGGACAAGGCAAATAGTCAAGGATAAGCATAGTTTCAAAGTTCCCATTTTATTTTCGCTCCCTACACTTAAACTGAACATTGTCCCCAATGTTCCCCGAAAGTATCAAAGTTATGATAATGGAAGGTAATTTAAAACGAAAGAAACTAATACTCCCCTGATTAGCTCGGTAGGATCCGTGTGAAGTAGTGGTTAAATCCTTCTTCAAAAAAGAATGTATGCGTGAAAAGCTCCATCTAATCTTATGTATCTTCTTCTTGATAAATAAAACCTGCACACTTGAAGAAAACAAACGAAACCTTCATGTAAAATCGGCGGTAACAATATATATATGACTTTACTAAACTAGGATATAATGCTTGTGGAATGGATGTTTACAGATTTTACGGAAAATTAAGACACGGAAAATTCCAAAAATTTATAAGCAGTACAGAAAACGGGAAAAAGTTAGAAGCTGTTTCTACTCCTCCTGACGTCGTCAGGTTGCGACCCTGACGCCGTCAGGTTATCATGACAGAAACTGGTCTGCGATTTTCGGAAAAATTGGAAAATTTATATCTTTTGAATCTGGAAAAATTTCCTGCAAAACATCCATTATGACTCTATACAAGCATTTGACTCTAACAAACACACATGTATATCTTTTTAATGATCGTAATTCTCATGTTCACGTTATTTTTGAAAGCGTGTGTAATCCTCCCTACACTTATCCCTTTTGTAAAAAACCTTTATATGTAATTAAGATGAGGTTAAAGACAAAATAAAGCATTTTTAAAAATTCAAACATGAGAATAAACAATCAATAAAAGATATACGACACACAAACAAGCAAACAATTAAGCATGAGTTGCCTCCCACGAAGCGCTTTTCTTTATTTATGAGTCTTGTAGCTAGACTCGAAGTCGTGCCCCTACGTGACTTCATTACTGTCAGCTTCTTCCAAAACAATATCCTCATCGTTGACCATTTCATTATTGTCCAACTGATAATGTTTCACACGTTGTCCATTCACGGTAAATTCTCTTCCATCATGGTCTAGTAGTATCACAGCCCCATTGTCCATTTTCCTCTTCACCGAAAAGGGCCCATACCATCTTAATTTGAGTTTTCCCGGAAATAATCTCAACCTTGAATTATACAAGAGCACCTTATCTCCTTCCACAAACTCTTTAGGATTCTTTATTCGTTGATCATGCCATTTTTTCGCCCTTTTCTTTTATATGTGATCGACGATTCATAAGCTTTAAGTCTTAGTTCATCCAATTCTTGAAGCTGTAGGAACCTATTTGACCCTGCCTCAGAATAGTCCATATTACAGGCCTTAAGTGCCCAGTATGCCTTTTGCTCAAGTTCAATAGGGAGGTGGCATGCTTTCCCGTATACCAAGCGAAAAGGGGTTGTTCCGATAGGTGTTTTATAAGCCGTTCTGAATGCCCAGAGTGCCTCATCCAGTTTGAATGCCCAATCTTTTCTATTATGGTGGACCGTTTTTTCAAGTATCCGCTTTAATGCTCTATTCGTGTTCTCTACTTGCCCATTAGTTTAGGGATGATATGCCGTAGAGAATCTATGCGGAACACCATACTTCTTCATCACCTTCTCCATTTGAGCATTGCAAAAGTGGGTTCCTCTATCACTGATCAATGCCTTGGGAATCCCGAATCGTGCAAAGAGCTTTTTAGGAAAATGAATGACTACTCTTGCATCGCTAGTCCTAAGGGCTTGGGCCTCCACCCATTTGGACACATAGTAGATAGCCACTAGAATGTATTCATTTCCTCCAGATGAGGGAAAAGGTCCTATGAAATCTATACCCCAAACATAGAATATTTCGTAGACTTGGATATAGTTCTGAGGAGATTCATCCCTCCTTGAGATGTTTCCCAATCGTTGGCATGCATCGTATGTTTGAACTAATCTCTTAACGTTGCGGAAAACAGTAGGCCAGTAGAATCCGGCATCGAAAACTTTTCGTGCCGCGACATTTACACCGTGATACCCCTCAGACGGTCCCGCGTGACACTCTCTCAAAATCCGATCAATCTCCCTCCCAGCAACACACCGTCGAATGATATGATCGGGGAATATACGAAATTAGAAGGGCTCATCCCAAAAATAGTGTTTTTGGCAGGACCCTACTGGATAGATAATTAGCATAATCCGCATACCATGGCTCAATATCCTTAATGGCCATTAGCCGTTCCTCGGGAAAAGAGTCACGAATTTTGGTATGGTCTAATTTCTCTAGGTCTGGGTTCTCTAACCGTGATAGATGATCAGCAGCAAGATTTTCAGCTCCTTTTTTATATCGAATTTCTATGTCGAATTCTTGAAGTAATAGAATCCACCTAATAAGTCGGGGTTTTGCATCTTGTTTGGAAAACAAATATCGTAAGGCGGAGTGATCTGTGAAGAAGACAGTTTTGAAAAGGACGAAATATTGGCTGAACTTATCGAAGGAAAAAACCACAGCTAAAAGCTCTTTTTCGGTGGTTGTATAATTCTCTTGCGCTACATTCATGGTTTTGCTAGCATAGTAAATTGGTTGAAAATGCTTCTCCTTTCTTTGGCCTAGAACGGCGCCTACAACATAATCACTAGCATCGCACATGATCTCGAATGGTTGGGACCAATCAGGGGTAACCATTATTGGGACCTGGGTAAGATCATTCTTCAGGCGATTGAATTCTTCCTTACATTCTTCCAAAAAGTCAAAGGGGGCGTCCTTGACTAGAAGATGTGTCATTGGCCTGGCAATTTTAGAGAAGTCCTTAATAAACCTTCTATAAAAGCCCGCATGATCGAGAAAGCTTCGAATGGCCTTAACGGTAGTAGGATAGGGTAGTTTAGATATTGCTTCAATTTTTGCCCTATCGACCTCGATTCCATTTTCGGAGACTTTATGTCCCAAGACAATTCCTTCTTTTACCATGAAATGGCATTTTTCCCAATTCAGGACTAAATTGGTTTCTTCACACCATTTCAGCATCTTCCTAAGGTTGGATAGACAAAGGTCGAAGGAATTTCCAAATACCGAGAAGTCGTCCATGAAGACTTCCATGCTGTCTTCAATTAATTCATGGAATATGGCCATCATACATCGTTGAAAGGTAGCGGGGGCGTTGCATAACCCAAAGGGCATTCGCTTATAAGCAAAAGTCCCGTAAGGGCATGTAAACGTAGTTTTTTCTTGATCTTCAGGAGCAATGGGGATTTGGAAGTATCCTGAGAAACCATCAAGAAAACAGTAGTACTCATGCCCGGCTAACCTTTCGAGCATTTGGTCGATGAATGGCAAAGGAAAATGGTCTTTCCGGGTGGCATCACTTAACTTCTTGTAGTCGATACAAACACGCCATCCGGTAACCGTTCTCTGCGGTACTAAATCACCCTTTTCATTTTTCACAACCGTCATTCCTCCTTTTTTTTGGAACCACTTAGACTGGGCTGACCCAAGGGCTATCTGAAATGGGGTAGATTAGGCCGGCATCGAGAAGCTTGACGACCTCCTTGATATTAGGGTTAACTCTCCTCTGAGGTTGAACGGTTGGTTTGTAATCTTCTTCCATAAGAATTTTATGAGTGCAGAAAATAGAATCAATACCCTTAATGTTAGCAACACTCCATGCGATCACCCCTTTGTATTCTCTTAGAACTTCTAAGAGCTTCCCTTTCTGTTCAGTGGTCAGCGAAGAGCTTATGATGACAGGGAGTTGATCCTCTTTTTGAAGGAAGGCATATTCTAAATGGCTTGGGAGATCTTTCAATTCTAAGGTAGGAGGTTCCTTGATTGATGGTTTTAGCTTGTTTTCCGGCTTTTAAAGTTCAAGAGGCTCAATTTCTTCCCTACGCGGGTAAAAGGAAACAACTCCAACCATCTCAGTCTCTTCATCTTTATCTATCATGTTGTTGTCATCATTCATGAATTCGTTTAATAGATACTCATCAATATAGCCATCTATGTCATCAACAAATTCATCAACTTCTTCGACAAAATAAATAGGGTGATCGTAAGAGGAGGAATGACTCATAGAATCCTTGATATCGAAGGTTAAGCTCTCAGACCCCACTTGTAAAGTGAGTTTACCATCATGAACATCGATGATGGCACGAGCTGTAGCCAAGAATGGTCTTCCAAGGATTATCGGGACTGAGTTATCTTCCTCCATTTCTAGGATCACGAAATCGACCGGAAACTTGAACTCCCCTACTTTTACAAGAATTTCACAAACTCCAATGGGATATTTGATTGATCGATCAGCTAACTGAATACTCATTCTGGTTGGTTTCAGCCCTGAATATCCGAGTTTGAGGAATAAGGAATGAGGCATCAAGTTAATGCTTGCCCCGAGATCCGCAAAGGCGTTTTTCATAGAAAGTGCTCCTATAGAGCAAGGAATGGTGAAGCTGCCCGGATCTTCTTTATTCTTGGGCAAGCTTTTCTGGATGATAGCAGAACACTCTTCTCCTAATGATATCAACCCTTCAAGCTTCTTCCGATTCGATAGTAACCTCTTGAAGTATTTGTTATGTTTAGGGATATGATAGAATACGTCGAGAAGTGGTATGTTTATGGAAGTCCGTTTTAAGTAAGATAATATTCTCTCATTGTCTTCTTCAGCCTTTTGATTTTTTAAACGCGAGGGATAAGGAATCCTTGCGAGAGTCGGGTGCTAGACAAGTGTTGATGTATGTGGAGGGGGTCGTGGGGAGTCGAAGGAGGTTCAGGAATTGCTCCATTACCTAACTCAGGCTCCCTGACGGTGGGATTTTGGTCAAGGTATGGGGGATCCTTGGTAGTAATTCTTGATCGAGTAGTAATGGCACAAGTTGGATCGTGCTGGGTTGGACCAGGTTCGCTTATTCTTTTGTGGAGTTCGGCGAACTGACTCTCTAATTCAGCTTGTTGCTCTTGAATGAACCTTTCGAGACCCTTTAAAAGCATTACCCCTTCCATGGTAAATTGCCCGAGTTCTTTTTCAAAGGCATCACGGATGGTGTATTTAGAACCCTCCTTTCCCTTAATTTTCCATTTTAGATTACCCCAAAGAGTGCATTCATTATTTTGATAGAATGTGAGAAGGGAAGGGTCATCATAAATGTCATGACTAGAAAGGAAAGCGCGCTCTTGGCGTGTGTTATCATCACACTCATCGATCTCGTGTGACCCTCCACAAATGTCTCATATAAGGTATGGGTTAAACAACCTCTTAGATTCATGCGACTTTGTGAGGTATGCAAGCTTCTCTTGCGCACTCTTCATCCGACCATCGAGAGATAATGGGCTTTTATTTGAGGCAGCAGAGACATTCATTACAGTTACTGGCTCGTTCCAAGTGTTGTCTTGGTCTTGGACATACTCCTCAATGCGGTCCCATCCTTCTTTCGCATTGAGATTGGAGATTTTTCGGCCAGTTGAGAAGTCAATCCCTTTTTGATCATCGCGGGAGACATTGTCGTAAAAGATTTGAACAAGCAACCAAAGGTTGATACCATGGTGTGGGGCTTGTTGAATGAGATCTTTGTAACGAGTCCAGGAGTTGATGATAGATTCTCCATCTATTTGATGGAAATGAAGAATCTTGCTCCTGATGGATGCAGTTCTCCTAGGGGGAAAGAACTTTTTGGTGAATTTGGTTGTGAGTTATTCCTAAGTGAAGATGGACCTTGGAGGAAGCTTATCGAGCCACTCCTTGGCTTGTCCTTGAAGAGAAAATGGGAAAAACCGGAGTCTGGATGTCTCCTTGGATGCTCCGTCAGCATAGATAGTATCCACAATTTTTAAAAAATTTTTGATGTGATGAATGGGGTTTTTGATGTGGGATCCGTGAAATTGACATGCATTCTGGATAAGCCAAATGTCGGTAGCATGCAACACCTCATTGACCTGTCCAGAAGGGTAGATAATGGCGCTGGTAAATCCAGATGCGGAGGGAGAAGAGTACTCCCTAAGGGTTTTTGCCTCTGGTTTATTGATGGGTCCATTGACCGGAGTGGCGGGGATTTCCTCGCTTTGTTGGCTCAAATTGTCAATGTTGATGGCTCCAAAGGACTTAGGGGAATGAGTGGACTCTTCGTCAGTTGCGGCTTCATCAAAATTGATGGTGGTGCCTTGGGGTTCCGACTCATGGAGAGCTCTTCTTCGCCTATTTAGCTCTCTTTGGGGTTCAGCAAAAGGTTCAAGAAGGGTTTTGGTGGAACTGCGGGTCCTAAGTTGTCTAAGGGGATTGGTGGGGGGAAATGGCAGGTTTGGTGGTTGATTATCACCTTCCATGATGAAAAGTGATGGGGTTACTAACAAAGGTCACGAAGAAGGGGGATAGACTACGAGGAAGCTAAAAATGGGAAAAAAGCTTACTTGATAGGAATCAAGCAAGGGAACCTAAACGAAGTGGAAATCTAACTAGCTATTCTATTCCCCGGCAGCGGCGCCAAAAACTTGATATGCGTACAACGCGCGTTCGGGGTCAAATGAACTTCCTTTTCGTCGAGCAAGTTTTTCAACACCCTAGGCAGTGAACCTAATCGTTGTAGTGTTGTATTAGGGTAAGCCTCGGGAATTGATATCATTCTCTAGGGGAATAGGAATGTTAATGAGAAATTACTAGTCTAAGGTTGGGGTTGAGGAAGATTATTTTTATTCTTTTTTATATTTTTTTTAGGAAATTGAAAGGTACGAATCTCAGGGTATTGAATTTGGGGGGGTTGGTATTTCTACCGATTACTCTACTTATCTAATTTAACTAAGCTAAGGTGAGTGTAGTCTATGTCTATTGTTGTGTGCTCTTATGATGATTAAAAATGTGTTTACTTAGATGCTATTACTCCCTAGTTATCTCCTATTGATGGTTGAATTGTCACGTCCTTATTCTTAACGCGTTGTGTCTTCTAAGGTCGTAGGGTATGCGTTTTTCCCTAACTCTTTGAGACTACCTTAAGGTTATTGCCTACGAAATCTCTAGGATTCATAAACTAACTCTAAGGTTATCTTTGGATGTTTAGACTACAATAACTCTAGGTGATTATAAACTAATGTTCACAAAGATTACTCAAGCATTAAAAACACAACGAATGACCTATCGCATTACTAGGTCAATCACAATTACGATAAGAGACAACCAATCAATATTCAATACCTAGGTTTCATAGATCTAAGCAAACACACAAATAAATTAGCCAGACATGGAAAACATGCAAGCACACACACAAACAATTGAAAACATAATTTAATTAATGAAGTAAATCACTTATCTTGTTGTAAAATAGGGTATGGAACCCTAAGATACTGCCCAAGACAGCCAAAGTTCAGTTTAGGTTTTACTTCACAAAACTACCTCTCTAAAATACTGAAAATCCGAATTCTATATATAGAGTTACATTATACGACGGCGCCACTCTTTAATTGTGACGCCGTCGGGTCGCCGCCATTAGGTTTTTGTCTTGGCCACATCAACTCTGTGACGGCGTCACCTTATGCTTGTGACGCCGTCGGCTTCATCTTCTGACGCCGTCGGCTTCATCTTCTGACGCCGTCGGGATCCAAATCTAGGTCGTCTGAGTTGTGACGCCCTACTCTTTTAAACCTGATGCCGTCAAGTGCAAAATAAAAATTTACTCTCTGAGTCATCTCAAGGTGTGTTGCAACGGCGTCGCCATTAGGCTGTGATGCTGTCAGCTTCTGCTCCAGCAGCTTGAGTGTCTTGATTCTTGACTTTGGCTTTTTTTCCTATATTTGCGCCTTTTCGTCCGAATAAGTGTCATTCCAACAATTTTCCTTCAAGAGACCTAAAAAGTGAAAAGGAACGAAATTAAGTATTAACGGATACAAAAGTGATCGATTAAGGGCTTAAATGACCCCTAAAAAGTGTACCTTTTAAATCCTTATCAAGCACTCGTGCTCATTTTCCTTCAAAGGTGGAAAACAGCTCCCAGCATGTTCTTTATCTTCTTCACATGGATTTGTGTGGCCCGATGCGTGTGCAGATGATTAATGGCAAATGCTACATTCTCGTAATCGTTGACGACTACTCCAGATGGACTTGGGTTTATTTTCTTCGAAGTAAAGATCAAGCTTCACAAATGATCATCACCTTTCTCACGAAAATTCAAGTACAGCTCTGTAACACGGTTAGATAAGTCAGAACAGAGAGAGGAACTGAATTTGTGAACCAAACTCTTCGAGAATACTATGAGAAAGTGGGAATTGAGCATCAAACATCAATTGCATGAACACCAGAACAAAATGGAGTTGTCGAAAGATGAAACTGTACGTTAGTGGAAGCTGCAAGAACGATGTTGATAAATGCAAAACTTCCGGATTATGATAACCAAACGCCACAACAAAACACCTTATGAGCTTATCCATAACAAAAAACCAAATCTTAAACATTTTCACGTATTTGGTGCTCTATGTTACCCAAATAATGATCGTGATGATTTTGGCAAGCTCAAGGCAAAATCTGACATTGGAGTCTTCGTTGGATACTGTGAAAACTCAAAAGGATACCGGATCTAGAATCGTCGTACAAAGGAAATTATGGAAACCATTCATGCTAATTTTGATGAGCTCACAGAAATGGCTTCTGAGCAAAACAGCTTGGAACTCGGACATAACCGTCTCAACTTCCCCCAATCATCAGCTGATCAATCATTTCAACTCACTCGTCGTCAGATGGAAACGTTGTTTGCTCCATTGTTTAGTGATGATCTTGATCAACGTGATCCAGATGTATCAAATGTTTTCGCTGCTCAACCTGATAATATTCCAATCCCTGATACACCTGAAACAACAACAACTGTTCCTGATGCACCTCCGATTGAATCTCCAACAACAGATGAACAAACCACTTCTAATGAAACTGATCCAGCTGATGATCTTCTTAATCAAAATGTACCTGCACCAGCGGATTATGATGGAAATGCGTTCTTTAACCCTTTCGCTACTGAAATTGCAAATCCAGATGTTGCTGAATCTTCTACCAGCCATCTGAATCTACCAAATCTGCACAATGTATACCAACATCAACCCTCCACACACCGATGGAATAAAGACCATCCTCTTGTTAACATCATTGGCAACCCAAACCAACCAGTCGTAACTAGACAACGCCTTCAGACTGACGGAGAACATTGCATTTATGCACTCACCGTTTGTCAAACTGAACCCAAAAACATCAAAGATGCAATAACTCATGAAAACTGGATCGAATCCATGCAAGAAGAGCTGAACCAGTTTAAAAGTTTAGAAGTATGGGATTTGGTTGAAAGACCAATAGGGGTCTACGTCATTGGTCTCAAATGGATTTGGAAGAATAAGTTAGATGCTGAAGGTACGGTTATCCGAAACAAGTCTTGTCTGGTGGCTAAGGGTTATAGACAGGAAGAGGGGATTGACTTCAAAGAATCATTCGCACCGGTAATGTTTTGAAAGGCTTAAGGCGCACTAAGGCGCGAAGGGGACCAAAGAGCCTCGAGGCGAGGCGCATAGCAAGGTGCGGGATTCATGAATACGAGGCGCACTAAATACATTAAGTTTTTTTATATAATATATGTGACCATTTATGTAGCTTAACTAACACCAAATAACATTAAATACTTAATACATGACACATATAGCCATTATAAAGATTAAAATGGATCAGTTGTCACTTCTCAAACGGATCAGCTCTTTGGCTCGATGAACTACATATAGATTAAAATCCATATCAGACTAAATATGCTTGTGTCCTACACTTGCAGACTTACATCTAACAAAGCTCATAATTTAACCCAAAATATCAAGCAAGCAACATATTAATATTCAAGGCATAATGCCATATTTTCATGATAATGTGTCATAAAGAAAATACTTAATGAAACAAAGTAACTTGTTAAAAAATAATAATCAATAAAATAAATATAAAATCAGTTCAATATTACAAATCATACAAATACTCACCCTATGATGTGATGCTTGAAGATAAAATAAACTTATGATGTTATTTACAAATCAATAAGATAAATAATCAATAAAAATCAGTTCAAGATATAAATGTATGACGTGAGAGAGATTACATATTTGTAAAATGATTAGAATCTATCGTTGCCCACTTGATTGTGTGTTTTAGTTCTTTTCCAACTTAGGGTTATTAGATACTCCCTCCGTCCCATATTAACTGTCCAGTTTGACTTTTCAAAGTCTTTCTTTTTCAACTTTGACCTTTATTATTTTTATTTGTGTTATATAATACTTGATGCAAAATATATGAATAGAATGGGGGTTTAAATGTATTTTCATTGATATAATTTTCATCAAGTATTATATAACACAAACAAAAATATTTAAGGTCAAAGTTGACAAAAAAAGACTTAAAAAAGTCAAACACGACAGTCAATATGGGACGGAGGTAGTATAACTTAAAAGGCTCATGCATGTAACTTATAAGGCCCATGTATCTTATCTTAATATTTAGAAAAAAGCCCCAAAACATGTACATCTCCCGAGGCGCAAAAAGCCCCAAGGCGTTGCTCTTTTTATGGGATTCATGTATGTCGTGAGCCTCGATCCGAAAAAATCCCTAGAGCTTGAGCCTTGAGCCGAGGCGCGCCTTAGGAGCGCTTTTTAAAACTATGCCGGTAGATAGACTTTAGGCTGTACGGATTTTCTGGCATTTGCGGCTCACATAAACATCACTGTCTATCAGATGGATGTCAAAACTGCTTTTCTGAATGGTAAACTGAAGGAAACAGTATACGTTAGTCAGCCAGAAGGATTTTTTGATCTAGAGTTCCCTAATCACGTCTACAAACTGAACAAGGCTCTCTACGGTCTCAAACAAGCCCCTCGGGCGTGGTATGATAAGTTGTCATCCTTTCTCCTTGCTAATCATTTTATCAAAGGATCGGTCGACCCAACACTGTTATTCAATATCATGGGACACACATTTTAATTGTTCAGATTTATGTGGATGACATAATTTTTGGTTCCACCCACAAAAAGTACTCAAACGCTTTTTCACACCTAATGAAAACAAATTTTGAAATGTCATTGATGGGTGAACTTACGTTCTTCTTAGGACTGCAAGTTCATCAATCACCCCGTGGTATTTTCTTAAGTCAGTCCAAATATGCTCTTGAAATATTGAATAAACATGGAATGCAAAGTTGTGACACCTATGCAACACCAATGGCACACACCAACAAACTAGATGCTGATTTACATGGGAAATTGGTTGACCCTACCAAATACCGCAGTATTATTGGGTCTCTCATGTATCTAACAGCCAGTAGACCCAATATTGTATTTTCTGTATATCTTTGCTCCCGTTATCAGTCAAGGCCAACTGAAAGACACCTCTCTGAGGCTAAAAGAATCCTCCGATACGTAAAGAGAACCATTAACTTGGGGATCTGGTATTCGAAGGATTCTGTTTATGAACTAATAGCTTTTTCAGACGCTGACCATGCAGGATGATTAGATTCATGGAAAAGTACTTCAGGTGGTTTACAATTCCTTGGTGATAAATTGGTGTCATGGCAATCGAAGAAACAGGATTGTATATCGCTGTCCTCAAATGAAGCAGAATATGTAGCCATGTCTGCGTGTTGTGCTCAAGTCATTGGATGAGAACACAACTCAAAGACTATGGTTATGTATTTGGCCGAATTCGGTTATCTTTGTGACAACGAAGTGCTATTGCGATCTCGTGCAACACCGTTCAACACTCGAAGTCAAAGCACATTGATCTTCGATATCATTTCATCAAAGAGCATGTGGAAAATGGTACCGTTGAATTATACTTTGTAGGTATAGAACACCAATTGGCAAATCTTCTCACTAAAGCCTTGCCTCCCGCAAGATTTACTGATTTGATTCACCGTATTGGTATGAGGTATTTGACTCCAGAAGAACTGGACGAACTTTTTAAACATTATTGAAAAGTCAAACACCAAAACCTCTTTTGTAAATATTTTTCAAAAACAAAATACAAAAATATAAAATCTGATAAAATCCAAAAATATTCTTCTATCAAAAAAATCAAACATTGCAAAACTTCCATCAACACAGTGTTCCATCAAACATTTCACCATTCTTCTCGAACAAGTGTTGAGGGGGAGAAAGTAAATATTTTGTAGTTTCATAAAACCTTGTGCTTGCATATTATCAAAAATTCAATGTTTCTTCTACATGGTGGATATGTATCTTATTATATACTCTCCTCAGACTCAAAAGTTTTCAAATTTCACTATTTCAAAAGTCGAGGGGAAGTATCGTTAAGTTTCTTACTTAAAATGTGTTTTGTCTAACCAAAATGGAAGTTAATGGGTCTTGGTTGAAAAAGTTTGAGGTTGAGGGACTAATTATGTCACTTTTGCAAAATTATTTTAAACAAAACCAACCTTCCAACCTCATTCAATGCACCACCAACTTGCATTTACATCAAAACTAACCAAGATCCAACGGCTATTATTCAACCTTCAAATCCGTCCAACAAATTCAAAATATGTAAGTGGAATAAGATTTAGATCATGATTTTAAGCTAAGGTTTTCAAAATCTTTTAAATCTTTCAAACCTTTAATTTTTGAGTATACACGTATGTGTAGGAATTGGGATTACGCATATGTGATGTTGTGATGAAATGGTTGGTGTCAAAACCCTTCTAAACATGTTATAAAGCCATTTCAATCATAAATTTGAACCCAGAAATACGAATTGAATCGTTTTGAATAATTAGGGTTTAAGTTCATATTTGGGGATTTTCGTATTTATGTGTTTTTGTGCAATTAGATGCTTAGGTTAGTATTAGAAGTTTAGAACATGGTTAATTACATGAAATGGGCCTTTAATTTCACCAGAAACATCAAAATGTGAAAATTTAAGTTTTAGGGTTCATAAGGTCGTTGCCCTTGAATCTTTAGATTATGTGGGTGTTTTGTGTTAAAATTTGTTATAGACTACTCCTTAGACATCTAGGAATGTGCAAAAAACAATCTTGATTGATCTCCATGGTGTAATCTGTTAAGCGTAGATTCTAGGGTTTAGGGCTTTAGGAACCTTACGCCTAACTGTTCTTGGCTTATATGATTTGACTTTGTGCCTGTTTTGTGTATCTGAGAGTATTAGGATTGCTTAGTAATCAAGTTTTGTTAGGATC
>OU343223.1:276509374-276615981 GCA_910596185.1 Chrysanthemum makinoi | reverse complement strand
GGTTAGGAATTAGAAATTCCGGTATTAAAGAGTCGGTCACCTCAAGTATATGTAATCGTTAGAATGCTCGTAGTCATAGTTTTATTTAGTTAAGTAGTTTGTTAAGTAACACCGTGGAGGACGGACGGGTCTTTACCCACTGTATGCCTGATCCACAGCCCGTTGTGTGGTATTTTATGTAAGACTATAAATACTCTCTACCTCCCAAGGTAGAGAGTTGGAGCTCATAATAATATCTTTCACTTTCTCTCACTAAGTTCCCTAAACCTCTAACTTTCTCTCTAGAATTCCATCTATATGCTACTTTGTGTTATGGTTTGATGTGTATGTGAAAACTTATATCCAACAATTGGTATCAAGAGCCATGGTTAGATCATATCTTGCACATCTTTGGATTTCTAGTGGTTTTAGGTGGTTTTGAGTTTGAAAAAGTTTAGTGGTTTTTGCATCATTTGGTTGATTTCTTGTGTTAAAGTTTGGATTTTGTTAGTACTTTTATGTTTAGAATCATCACAAGTGTGTGGGTTTTCATTTGGTAAGCTTGAATCATCTTGGTTGGGTTGTTTTTGGATTGAAAAGTGATGTTTATGTGGTTTTTCTAGCTAGCGACTTAACTCACGGATTACTTTCTTCAGTAGCGACTTGCTTTACAAATTTGTAGCGAGTTACAGTTTTAGACCTAGCGACTTTGATCTAGCGATTTACGACAAGTAGTGGACTCTCCACTACGAGTAGCGACTTGTGGTAGCGACTTGGTTTGTAGCGAGTTGCTCTTTAGCGACTTGTATCTTTAGCGACTTGAGTAGCGAATTTCTGCCAAAATTTTGCTAGCGACTTGAGGCTTAGCGAGTTACTACTTAGCGACTTGCATTTTTTTAGCGACTTGGGACTTAGCTTAATTTTAGTGGTGTAGCTTAATTAAGTGTTAGCGACTTGGTGCATTATCTTCTAGCGACTTGGGTGATTGTTTACGGTTGTCTCTTGATTTAGTAAAACCCGAAAGAATCTATTTCCCGGTTTAATCATAGAGTTATAAAATCCCGTATATTCTGTTAACATGTCTACCAACGTTCCTACTATCATCTCCATCTTGCAGAGGATGTTCAACTGGGCAGATACTCGTCCACCCATGCTTGACGAACCGACTACGATTCTTGGGCTCAACGAATCGATTGCTGCCTTGGAAAGGAAAATGGTGTCAACATTCTCAAATCCATTGATGAAGGACCATATCGAGTTGAGACGACTAGAGACATACTTGATACTAATGAAGATGGTACTCCCGTTTACGGAATGGACAGACCTAAAATGTATGATGAGCTTGATGATAAGGAGGAAAAGAGATTCGATGCGATATCGGGCTTCAAACATTGTTCTTCAAGGTCTTCCTAAAGACATCTACAAGCTGATCAATCATAACACCGATGCAAAGGCAGTTTGGGATAATGTTAAGATGCTTCTCGTGTTCGAATTAACTATGGAAGACAGAGAATCCCAACTCTATGACGAATTTGAACACTTCAAGATGAAACCAGATGAGAATGTCTATGAGTACTATGTGAGATTTCATAAGTTAGTGAATGACATGAGGAACATCAGAATGACTATGCCTAACATTCAATTGAACTCAAAACTTGTGAACAACATGAATCGAATAAGGCACAAGTTTGTCACTCCTGGAAGCTCACTAAAGGATTGAAGAATACAAACTATGAGCAACTCTATGCCTTCCTCCTTCAGAATGAGAGACATGCTATGTTTGAAAAATTGATTCTCAATCAGTTCAAAACCAACCAGGGAGAGACAAGCTCGTCTAATGACTCAACCGCCTTCTACTCAAACATCGGAATCACAACCAAAGCATCACAAGTCATACCCTTGGTTAATGGTAATCACAAACTCATTCCTGATCCTATGTTCAAACAAGCGATGCGATGCACACGTGGTAACTTCATTAATCAACTAGCTCTTCTCATTAGTCAAAACATGAATTCTCTCCCACAAACCAACAACAACCTCGAACAAGATCTAACCCACACAATCAAGCCACTGTTAAAGATGGAAGGATCGTGGTGCAACCAGTTCCGGAAAGACAGTATGATCAGGGAAGAGGTGGAGCTGGTAGAGGTTATGTTGGCAACCCGAATCGAGGAAGGAATGGTAACCAAGGTCAAGCTAAGCCAATCAAATGTTATAACTGTGGTAGTGAGGGACACATTGAGGAACCGCACATCTCCAAAGCGCCCACAGAATGCTGATTACTTCAGAGATAAGATGCTGCTGGTACAAGCTCGGGACAATGGTGCTGCTTTGGATGAAGAGGAATTGTTGTTTCTAGCTGAGGGCAATGCCAAGACCTATGATGCAGATGTGGATGAGAAGCCTATTCAGGAGATAGGTCACAATCATCAGAATGCCTTTCAAGTCGCGATTGTGATGCATATGCATCTGATGTGGATGATGGACCTACGGCACACACAATTTTTATGGCTAGCATTTCTCCAATGGTTTCTTCCAAGGTCTCTTCTTCACCACTAGCTGGCCCATCCCAAGACAAACTCATCTCAGAGGTATTAAAACTATATGATGATGCTGATGTGCAAAAGATGCATGACAAAGTACAATCAACTGAAACTATTGAATCAAATGTTGAAAATATGGGTAATATCGATATTGTCCCATATGATCAATATGTGAAACAAAGTGAAAGTGAAGGTGTACCAAGTGATGCATCTTCTGCAATCAACAATGACTATGTTTTTGATGAATACACTGCATGTGCCCCTGATGATTCTGTAATTTCTGAACTAAATGCCTATAAAGAACGGGTTGCTATTTATGAACAACGTGCTAAATTTGAGTTGACCACCCATGAGCAGGAAATGGATGACCAAGGCGCATTATCATTAGAAAAAGTAATTTTAGAGAAGAAGTATTGAAACAAGAATTAAATTCCTTGCAAGAAAACTTTCTAAAACAGCTAAGCAAAAACAAGAACTTCAAGAAAATGTGAAAATGCTTAAGCAAGAATTTAATGCAAAGGAATCAAAACTCTTGAGAGATTTTTCTAATCTGAAAACTTTGAAAAACAAACTTGAAAACAAGTTGTACATACATGGGAACACCATTCAGATCGCCACATGTCACTAAACATAGAGTTCTAAGCGATAAGCATAGTGTTCCCATTATAGATAAACCCAACCCTGAGTACGGAAAGATAGCAAAAGCTGCTCAAAGTGTGATCTATGATGGCAATGAGATTCTTAAACCTAGACAGAAACCTAGTTGCTTTGAGTGCACTGAGGAAGATAAGAAATCAGATGAAGTCACTAGGGAAAGGATGAACAAAAATTAGATGATCCTAAATGCAAAGAAAAAAAAATAATTATCACTCCCCATGACTACAAAAAGGAAAACTGGATTTCCTTGAACATGTTTAAGCCACAGACATTGTTGACTCGAACAAGTTTTCTCGAAAAAGGATTTAGATAAGCTGAAAATATTGTTGAAACAAACCCTCCCCTATGGAAAATGCCTAGAGCGTATGTGTATCCTCCTAATACACCAATGCATCTTGTTCCTAGAAAAATTGCCACTAAAAGCAAGACCTTAATTAGCCAATATGTTATATTTCAACTATTTGTTGATTTTGAGAAAACTTGCAAGAAAAGTATCACACCCACTGGTATAACTGAAGGAGAAAGGGGTTTGAGCAAATGAAAGAATGTTATTTAACTGAGGTCATGCCTTTCTTTAAACTTCAGAAAGATCACTTTGAGAGTCTTAAAAAGGGGATAAAAACTGATATCAAGGGAATGGAAAAGGAATTTGATGCAATGGTAGTTGAAGTTAGTGATTATGAGCGCGCACTAAAATATAATGAGATTGAGAGGAAGAACTTGCATACCTTAAATGAGACTCTTATTACTGAATGTGTTGCTCAAGATATCTTTTTCATCGCTTCAAATTGCTCTATTAATGCTTCCAAATTTCATGAACTATCTCGGGCCCGAAAGTCTCCCATGATCGTGTCATTGAGCTTGAAAAAACTAATTCTAAACTAAACGAGAAAATTGAACTGGATGATCACGACAATTTGGTTAAACATTTTTCTAAACTAGAAGTTGAGCATTTTAATTTACAACTAAAATATCAACATCTTAAAGAAAATGTCAAAACTTCAAATATCAAGACATCCTCAGATGCTCCAGAGTTTGATGCTGTTTTTCAAATTAACAAACGTGATGAATGATTCAAGCTCAGGCAACACGATCGAAAGTTGAAAGCCCAAATCTCTCAATTAAAGGGTCAAACGAACAATATGCAGGGCCCCAAATGCCTCCTCCTTTAGATTCTCAGAATTCTCAAACTTTTCATCTTCAAAACTTAGTTGATGCCTTACAAAAGGGAAACAAGAGTTTTCTAGAAGAAAATGAAAAAGTTAAACGACATTTTAAAGAGTTATATGATTCAATAAAAGTCACCCGTGACCAAAACAACGAAAAATAACGTCTTTACGAAAGGAAATTGAGAATCTTGAAGTCAGGAAATGGGAAACGCCACTTGTTTTCAATAAGAATGTTGTCTCAAAGTCACCCTTAGATTGCAAATACACTGTGACAGTTAAATATATTCCTCCTCATCTTAGGAATAATGAACATGCTTTTCATGAATACTGTGCTCACCTTAAGGATAGTCTAGAATGTCTCCGTGAGATTGTCGAAGAGGATTTCATTAACAAACCTCTTGATAGTGAAATTAGGTTTGCTTGCCTCCCGGCCAAACGATCTCAAGAGTTGCTAGAATGTGTAATTGCAACATGTCCCAAATCCTTAACCTTAGGTGCAAAAGGCAAAGCTGTGATGCCTTGTTCTATGCCTAGTGCCAAGCAGAAATCCGTTCTATGCCCAGTCTTAAGAAAGGAAACACTAATGTGCCTTCAAGTAGTTCAGATTCCTGATATGTTAGTGCTAAGAAAGTGAACTTTAGTGTGCCCTGAAAAAGCTCAAATCACAGTCTTAGAAAGTATACACTAATGTGCTTCTAGTACTTCGTCCTTGCACATCAAGTTCAGAATGCAAAATTAGATCAACCAACTAATGTTCCCATTCCCTCTACAGAGAGTAATCGTGACTTTAAAGCGAGCAGGTCAAAGTCTCAAGACAATACAAGGAATGATAGGACCTTGCAAGCTAAGAATGTGCATTGGATAAGAGTAGAAGACCAATCTAGGAACTTTAAGCTTGAGTTGAATAAAACGAATCGTGTTGATTCAAGTATTAGCCTTAGGCGCATCAGAATTAATTCAATTTCGATACTATTTGCAAACCTTGTAATGATGTTCGCTTGAATTCTTGCTAATCATGAATGTGGTGTGAATGCTTTGTCTAATGCTGTCAAATGCCCGTTAAAATTGTTAATGCTAATAATCGCAAATAAGGCAAAAAGGCAAAACGAAGATTGTTAGAAAACAGTGGAAACCCACCGGAAGAACTTTTATAAAGATAGGTTATTATTGGATACCTTTTGGCCATAAGAATAATCCGTTTTGTTCTCAAACTGCTAAGATTATGCCCACTAGAAAATGGATGCCTACTGGTAGAACTATTCCCTTAAGAAGTGAACATACTTTGAATAGGTCAAATACGCATACACCAGATTGCATCTATTCCCAATGATTCCATTGCTTCTACTTCGATATGGATGTTTCTGTTTCGATGTGGGTGTTCCATTATCGTTACTAACCAAGTGGAACCCATTCTTGCATGGGGATCCCAATTATCCGCTTATCCATTCTGTCTCGTGTTCAACTGCAGATCATTCAAATCGCTGTGGTACTGGACTCAGCTGTTCCAAGCATATGACGGAGACCGTCGCGGCTCATGAACTTCGTGAGCAAATTCATCGGGACAGTTAGATTCGGTAATGATCATTTCGTGCAATTAAGGGTTATGGTGATTATGTTGTTGGTGATAGTGTTATCTCTAGAGTATACTATGTGGAAGGTCTTGGTCATAACATGTTCTCTGTCGGTCAATTCTGTGACTCGATCTAGAAGTAGCCTTCAGAAAACATACTTGTTTTGTTAGAGAACTTGATGGTAAGGAACTTTTAAGAGGAACTCGTGGTTCAAATCTTTACACCATCTCCATAGATGATATGATGAAGTCTTCTCCAATTTGCTTGTTGTCAAAGGCTTCTAAAACAAAGTCATGGTTATGGCATCGACGTCTCAATCACTTGAACTTCTGCACCATCAATGATCTTCCGAAAGGACTTAGTTGTAGGTTTACCTCGACTAAAGTATGAAAAGGATCATCTTTGTTCAGCATGTCAATTGGGAAAAAGCAAAAGTATGCCCATAAACCCAAACCTACTAACTCTCACAAGTTCTTCATATGATTCATATGGATTTATGTGGACCAATGAGGGTGCAGAATATCTTTGGGAAGAAATATATGTTAGTTGTGGTTGATGATTACTCTAGATTCACTTGGGTCAAGTTCTTAAGGACAAAGGATGAAACTCCTGATATCATCATCAAACTCATCAAACGCTGCAGGTTCGACTTAACAAAACCGCCGTAATTATCGAACGACAATGGAACCGAGTTTGTCAACAAACAACTTAGTGAATTCTATGAAAGCATTGGAATCACCATCAAAGAAGTGTTCCACGAACTCCTCAACAGAACGGTGTAGTTGAAAGACGAAATCGAACTCTTGTTGAAGCCGCTAGAACAATGCTGATTTACTCAAAGGTTCCAATGTTTCTCGGGGCTGAAGCTATTGCCACTGCATGCTACACACAAAATCGCCCCGATTCACACTGCTCATGGAAAAACTCCATATGAACTTGTCCACAACAGAAAACCTAATCGCTCTTTCCTTCGTGTTTGCATGGTTGTCTTCCAACTAATGAGGGTCAAGACTTAGGCAAACTTAGGGCTAAAGTGACATTGAGTATTTGTAGGATATGCACCAAACAAAAAGGGATACCGATCTACAACAAAAGAACCCGAAATATCATGGAAACAATTCACGTTACGTTTGATAAGCTGACCGGTCAAAGGCCCTGGACACCTTCCAGACCCGACTTCAAAACAGTCCCATTGGTTCATCCCTTGTTCCAAACTCTTCTCAAGAAACTCCATATGTACCTCCATCTGCAGATGATTTAAAGAAATTGTTTGATCCTATGTTTGATGAACTTTATGATTCAATTACTAATGAGGTGTTGATCCCTACAACAGAGGATGCTCATATTCCTGTGAATGAAGTCAATCCTTCAGCCTCAATATCTTTAAGTCAAGAAGCACTGATCCTTCAGCCTCATCAACAAATCATCATTCTTCAAATGTACATCATGGAAATGTTTCTGGCATCAATGATGAAGTTAATCCCTTTGCTGCTCATGAAGATGCTCCATTTGAAAACATATTTGCTCCTAATCTTCATCGAACCATCTTCTTGGGAGACATCATCGCTACTTCATTCCCTCAACAACAGCCACATGAACACCTCAGAAAATGGACTCACGATCATCCACTAGACAACATCATTGGAAATCCCTCTCGCCCTGTATCAACACGGAAACAACTTGCAACCGATGCCTTATGGTGCTTCTTCAACTTCCTACTCTCTAAGATCGAACCAAAAGATGTTAAAACCGCCATGAATGAAGATACCTGGTTCAATGCCATGCAAGAAGAAATTCATGAGTTTGATCGACTAGATGTATGGGAATTAGTACCCGCTCCAGATTGTGCTATGATTATTGCTCTAAAATGGATCTTCAAAGTGAAACTTGATGAGCATGGTGATGTGTTGAAGAACAAGGCTCGATTAGTTGCTAAAGGATACCGTCAAGAGGAGGGTATAGACTTTGAAGAATCTTTTGCTCCCGTGGCTCGAATCGAGGCAATTAGAATCTTTTGGCTAATGCTGCAAGTAAGAACATGGTAGTCTATCAAATGGATGAAGACGCATTCTGAACGGAGATCTTAAAGAAGTCGCTCACGCCACCAACCTGAAGGATTTGTGAATCAAGAGCATCCTACTCACGCTTATCATCGGAAGAAGGCTCTTTATGGTTTAAAGCAAGCTCCAAGGGCATGGTATGATACGCTGTCAAAGTTTCTTCTATCTACCGGCTTCAGCAAAGGAGCAGTTGATCCAACATTGTTCACCAGAAGTCGTGCAAACATTTAACTCATGTTCAAATTTATGTTGATGATATTATTTTTGCCTCGACCGACCCAATGGAATGTGATCGTTTTCTAATGAAATGAGTTCAAAATTTCAAATGTCAATGATGGGACAAATGTCATTTTTCTTGGGATTACAAATTTCACAAAGTCCCGGAGGCATTTTCATAAATCAATCTAAATATGCAAATGAGATCTTAAAGAAATTTGGATTTGATTCAAGTGACCCCGTTGACACTCCCATGATTGATCGAACCAAACTAGATGAGGACCACTCAGTGATCATGATTGACCAAACGAAATATCGTAGTATGATGGATCCTCGATGTACCTCACTAGTAGACCGGACATCTTGTTCGCTTTTGCATGTGTGCTAGATACCAGCCTAAGCCTACTAAAAAGCACCTTGAAGCGGTTAAACGGGTCTTTCGGTATCTCCAAGGAACCATCAATATGGGACTTGGTACCCGGGACACCGTATGTCACTAACGGCCTATGCGATGCCGATCATGCGGATGTCAAGATACTCGCCGGCACGCCCGAGGTGCTCGCTTTTGGGTGATAAGCTTGTGAGCTGGTCTTCAAAGAAGCAAATGAGTACTTCTATTTCCTCTACAGAGGTGAATACATAGCCATGTCATCTTGTTGTGCTCAAGTCTTATGGATGAGATCTCAATTATCCGACTATGGCTTTGAATTCAACAAAATCCTCTGCATCGTGATAATAAAAGTGCTATTGCGCTCTCATGCAACAACGTTCAACACTCAAGAGCAAAGCATATCGACATTCGACATCATTTCATCAGGGAACAAGTGGAAAAAGGTGTGGTGGAACTCTATTTTGTGAGGTCTCAATATCGCTTAGCGACATCTTCACCAAAGCTCTTCCAAGAGAACGTTTTGAGTTCATTCTTCCACGACTTGGCTTGAAAAGCCTTCAACCGAAACACTCAAACGCTTTCGTGAGGAAGACGAGGAGTAAAGGTCTATCTTCATCTATCTCTTGTATATATCTATTCGAAAATCAAAATACAAAATTATAAAACCTTCAAAATCCATAAAAATCTCAAAAATTCGAAAAATCTTCAAAAATATTGTCATTTTGTCATGCGTTTTCTCGGTTCGATAATATCTACGGTCTTTGTGCTGTCATTCAAAGAATGACACGGTTCTTTAGATGTTGTTCAATTTAAAAAAAAAAAAAATCAAAAAAATATATATATATATATATATTTTTTTTTTGGGAGAAAGAGAAACAATGGTTTATTGTCATTTCAGCAAGAACCCGCTTTTTAAAAGAAAGAACAGAGCCATACTTTATCATGTTTTCAAAATTCCATGCTCTGATTTTATAAACATTTATCTCGTGAAAACTAAACTTTGAAAAATAACTCTCTATTTTTGATAATCATCCGACTTATTTGTCAAAATCAATCTCTCAATCAACAACCTATGTCATTGATTGAGGGGGAGAATGATTTCAATTAAATTAAAAGTTATTTGGCATTCAATTGTTTTCAAAAGATATACATGCATGTTTTATCAATGGAGTTTAAAGTCTTTAAATCCGATCATTATCGCTAAAAAGCTTTCATAATCAAGTCACAATTCTCCTTAAAAGCTTTCAAAATCAATTTAAATCTATAAGAGATCACAAATCTCAAATGATTTGATAATTGTGATCGGGGTAGAATTTGTGATTTAAATTGATTTAAAGCGATGGTTTTATAAGGATGTATTAAGTTGCCCTTCCCACATGTGACAAACGATTTCAAATTTTCCATGCACATGTTGAGGGGAGCATCTATCTTAAACCTATGATTTGAAACGTGATCACTTATCTCAATGTGCAGGTTCCCTCTAGTATGTGCAAAACTCTTTTCAAATCTCGAGGCACATATTGAGGGGGAGCAAAATCATGAAAACCTCATCCTTCCCAAAATGCTTTATCTACTTGATTCGATTAGGGAAGTGATGTTGATATTTTTAGAAAATGGTAATCAAAGAAGTTAATTCTTTCTCTTGCCTCCGTGTGGAAAACTATTTCAAATACTTGATTCACATGTTGAAGGAGAGTTCTTCTTCTAAAATATCAAAACAATTCGGTACAAAATGCTTTGATAAAATATCATAAGTATCCGGATTGATTTTCAAATGGTTTTCAATTGGTTCCTATGGCAGATGAACAATACCAAAAAGACCGACCAACTTTACATTATTAATGGTGATATAAGGACGATAAGGTTAGGTATGTGTTCCCATGATCCGCCAGAACCGGAGGGATCTACCAGGGACTATCCACTAGTTAGTGTAGAGTTCTTAGGTATGATGATAAAAGGAGAAAAATGAGATATGGGAAGAGTGCGGACTGAGAATGAGCTAGTAATGGAATAAACCCAACAAGGTTCTAGCTATGAAGTCTCGGTAAGCACTGAAGGGGTTGAAGAATTAAAAGAATTGAATGAGAAAAGGGTGAAAACAAATAGCCCTCCATTTATTCAACCTTAGGGCAGAAACCGGTTCAATTCATATGCTACGATGGTAACATCTATTGAAGACAAGACGTCATGGACCCGTGACGCATGCACTTCAACTTTCCAAACCACTCAAGTTCCTCTTAAAAGGACTTGTTTCATTCTCACGGGAACCGACATTATCTATCGACTTTCTCTTAGAGATTGTTGATATTGAAGAAGGAGACCCTCTCCTAGTCTCCGATATAGGATCCAAATATGCACAAATTGAGTCTAGAGCCACGAGATCATCAATAAATCTCATTAGGACACTTTCAATGAAGACATTCTGTTTCACACAATGGAAAGAGAGATTATATCTTGAGTCCTACGCATTATCCTTGTGGTATTGCCGAACATCGAGTGATATGCAAACATACTCATGTGAAGATGGAAAGCCTTCTCGAGCCAACATCTAACAAGCTCCTGGTAGGTGGCATGTGAGATCTATTATACAGATCAACCATGTGACAACTGTACAGAAACAATGGGGCTTTCAATCTTTTGAATCAATCTCGTTCAAGTTATGGATTGACGGATACCTTTGAAAAACCAGTCTTTGTGCTTTAAAACTCTTTTCATTAGCACGCCGATCGTACTAATTTTTCAAATCAAAAGGTGTTTTATGATTGATAATTGATTTTCATTAAAACCTTCGGTATATTGCAAAAACAATTTCTATTGAGCAATACACGATTGTTTTTCCAATATCTTTTCATCAATCGGACGAAATTCGCCGGGTTCACTCACCTGTTGTCTTCTTTGAGACGTTCGGTTTGAGAACATTTAGAGCCGCTAAACCCCTGTCAAGGAAATTTCTGAATTATACTCGATCACAAAGTACTTGTATCGATCAACGGGAACCGTGGGCCGTGTACTCAATTCATCGAAAGTGATCAAAGACACTTTCGCGGCGCTTTATTGCTAACTGTCTTATGCAGTACACCCCGACGCTTGTACCGATCGAATGAAGCGTCAATCCATAGCCGCATGCTCACCTAACACATTCATCTCAAAAGAAATCATGATTAGTGCATCAATGACTCTGATATTATCACTCCATGCTACGCTGCCGCCAATATCATGAATCAACGAATGCTTCCGCTACTCTGATGAGAAGATATCATGATCTTGAATGTGAGCATGTCGTCCAATGTCACAACATCACATAATACCAACACCACAATGGATGTATCGAGATTTTCTATTAGCTGATGATCTCAAAAGCTGGCTCAACATTATTATCACGTGGATGAGTAAAAGACCTCCACTTGGATTAACCAAACATGCAATGAGTGGAATCAATGACTACGAGCTTTTGAGCAAAGTACTACATCAAGAATGCAAGATCAATTGTTAATGTAATATCCGATTGTATTCAATGTCATTTTAGTATATGTTTGAGGTGACCTCCCTTAGGGGGAGATTGTTAGGAATTAGAAATTCCGGTATTAAAGAGTCGGTCACCTCAAGTATATGTAATCGTTAGAATGCTCGTAGTCATAGTTATATTTATTTAAGTAGTATTTAGTTAAGTAACACCGTGGAGGACGGACGGGTCTTTACCCACTGTATGCCTGATCCACGACCCGTTGTGTGGCGTTTTATGTAAGACTATAAATACTCTCTACCTCCCAAGGTAGAGTTGGAGCTCATAATAATATCTTTCACTTTCTCTCACTAAGTTCCCTAAACCTCTAACTTTCTCTCTCTAGAATTCCATTTATACGCCACTTTGTGTTATGGTTTGATGTGTATATGAAAACTTATATCCAAATAGCTTTGGAGTGATCTAGATATCGGGTCGAACTTATCGGCTGAAAACACAGCCTAAAAGCTCTTTTTTCGGTGGTTGTATAATTCTCTTTGCTTACATTCATGGTTTTGCTAGCATAGTAAATTGGTTGAAAATGCTTCTCCTTTTCTTTGGCCTAGAACTACTTTCACAACATAACAATCAATACTAGCATCACATTATGATCTCAATGGTTGGGACCAATCAGTGGGTAAATCCATTATTGGGACCTCGGGTAAGATCATTCTTCTCGTGCTTATTGAATTCTTCCTTACATTCTTCCAAAACAAGGCGCCCTTTGACTATGAAGATGTGTCATTGGCCTGGCAATTTTAGAGAAGTCCTTAATAAACCTTCTATAAAAGCCCGCATGATCGTGAAAGCTTCAATTACCTTTAACGGTAGTAGGATGTGGGTAGTTTAGATATTGCTTCAATTTTTGCCCTATCGACTCGATTCCTTTTTCGAGACTTTATGTCCCAAGACAATTCTTTCTTTACCATGAAATGGCATTTTTCCCAATTCAGACTAAATTGGTTTCTTCTACACCATTTCAAAGATCTTCCTAAGGTTGATAGACAAAGGTCAGGGAATTTCCAAATACGAAGTCGCCCATGAAGACTTCCATGCCGTCTTCAATTATTCATGGAATATGGCCATCATACACGTTGAAAGGTGGTAGGGCGTTGCATAACCCAAAGGGCATTCGCTATAAGCAAGTCCCGTAGCATGTAAACGTAGTTTTTCTTGATCTTCGTGAGCAATGGGGATTTGAAAGTATCCCGAGAAACCATCAAGAAAACAATAGTACTCATGCCCGGCTAACCTTTCGAGCATTTGGTCGATGAATGGCAAAGGAAAATGATCTTTTTGGGTGGCATCATTTTACTTCTTGTAGTCGATACAAATACGCCATCCGGTAACCGTTCTCTGCGGTACTAAATCATCCTTTTCATTTTTCACAATCGTCATTCCTCATTTTTTTTGGAACCACTTGGATGGGTGACCCAAGGGCTATCTCAATGGGGTAGATTAGGCCGCACGTGAAGCTTGACTGACCTCCTTGATATTAGGGTTAACTCTCCTCTGAGGTTGAACGGTTGGTTTGTAATCTTCTTCCATAAGAATTTTATGAGTGCAGAAAATAGAATCAATACCCTTAATGTTAGCACACTCCACGCGATCACCCCTTTGTATTCTCTAGAACTTCTAAGAGCTTCCTTCTCGCTCGGTCAAACTAAGAGCTTATGATGACAGGGAGTTGATCCTCTTCTTGAAGGAAGGCATATTCTAAATGGCTCGAGATCTTTTCAATTCTAAGGTAGGAGGTTCCTTGATTGATGGTTTTAGCTTGTTTTCCGGCTTTTAAAGTTCAAGAGGCTCAATTTCTTCCCTACGCTGGTAAAAGGAAATGTCCAACCATCTCGCCTCTTCATCTTTATCTATCATGTTGTTGTCATCATTCATGAATTCGTTTAATAGATACTCATCAATACAACCATCTATGTCATCAACAAATTCATCAACTTCTTCGACAAAATAAATAGGGTGATCGTAAGAGGAGGAATGACTCATAGAATCCTTGATCGGGTTAAGCTCTCGGACCCCACTTGTAAAGTGAGTTTACCATCATGAACATCGATGATGGCACGAGCTGTAGCCAAGAATGATCTTCCAAGGATTATCGACTAGTTATCTTCCTCCATTTCTAGGATCACGAAATCGACCGGAAACTTGAACTCCCCTACTTTTACAAGAATTTCACAAACCCAATGATATTTGATTGATCGATCAACTAACCTAATACTCATTCGGTTGGTTTCACCAATATCCGAAGTTTGAGGAATAAGGAATGAGGCATCAAGTTAATGCTTGCCCGAGATCCGCAAAGGCTTTTTCATAGAAAGTGCTCCTATAGAGCAAGGAATGGTGAAGTCTCGATCTTCTTTATTCTTGGGCAAGCTTTTACGGATGTTAGCGAACACTCTTCTCCTAATGATATCAACCCTTCAAGCTTCTTCCGATTCGATAGTAACCTCTTGAAGTATTTGTTATGTTTAGGGATATGATAGAATACGTCGAGAAGTGGTATGTTTATGGAAGTCCGTTTTAAGTAAGACAATATTCTCTCATTGTCTTCTTCACCTTTTGATTTTTAAACGCGAGGATAAGGAATCCTTGCGAGTCGGGTGTTGAGACAAGTTGTTGATGTATGCGAGGGGTCGTGGGGAGTCAAGGAGGTTCGAATTGCTCCATTACCTAACTCCGTGCCTCACGGTAGGATTTTGGTCGGTATGGGGATCCTTGGTAGTAATTCTGATTGAGTAGTAATGGCATAAGTTGGATCGTATTGGTTGGACCAGTTCGCTTATTCTTTTGTGGAGTTCGGCGAATCGACTTTAATTCAATTTTTGTTGCTCTTGAATGAACCTTTCGAGACCCTTTTAAAAGCATTACCCCTTCCATGGTAAATTGCCCGAGTTCTTTTTCAAAGGCATCACGGATGTGTATTTAGAACCTCCTTTCCCTTAATTTTCCATTTTAGATTACCCCAAGGAGTGCATTCATTATTTTGATAGAATGTAAGAAGGGAAGGGTCATCATAAATGTCATGACTAGAAAGGAAAGCGCCGCGTGTTATCATCACACTCATCGCCTCGTGACCCTCCACAAATGTCTCATATAAGGTATGGGTTAAACAACCTCTTAGATTCATGCGACTTTGTGAGGTATGCAAGCCTTACTCTCTTCATCCGACCATCGGAGATAATGGGCTTTTATTTGGTGCGCAGAGACATTCATTACGCTATGGCTCGCTAGTGTTGTCTTGGTCTTGGACATACCCTCAATGCGTCCCATCCTTCTTTCGCATTGAGATTGGAGATTTTCGCCACAGAAGTCAATCCCTTTTTGATCATCGGGAGACATTGTCGTAAAAGATTGAACAAGCAACCAAAGGTTGATACCATGGTGTGGGGCTTGTTGAATGAGATCTTTGTAACGAGTCCAGGAGTTGATGATAGATTCTCCATCTATTTGATGGAAATGAAGAATCTTGCCTCGATGGATGCGCTCTGGGGAAAGAACTTTTGGTGAATTTGTTGTGAGTTATTCCTAAGTGAAGATGGACCTGGAGGAAGCTTATCGAACTCTTGAAGAGAAAAATGGGAAAACCGAACTGGATGTCTCCTTGGATGCCCGTCAGATAGATAGTATCCACAATTTTTAAAAATTTTTGATGTGATGAATGGGTTTTGATGGGATCCGTGAAATTGACATGCATTCTGGATAAGCCAAATGCCTGGTAGCATGCAACACCTCATTGACCTGGCCCGTAAGGGTAGATAATATGCTGTAAATCCAGATGGAGGGAGAAGAGTACTCCCTAAGGGTTTTGCCTCTGGTTTATTGATGGGTCCATTGACCGAGTGGCGGGATTTCTCGCTTTGTTGGCTCAAATTGTCAATGTTGATGGCTCCAAAGGACTTAGGGGAATGAGTGGACTTCGTCGGGCGGCTTCATCAAAATTGATGGTGGTGCCTTGGGGTTCCGACTCATGGAGAGCTCTTCTTCGCCTATTTAGCTCTTTGGGGTTCAAAGAAAAGGTTCAAGTTAGTTTTGGTGGAACTGCTGGGTCCTAAGTTGTCTAAGGGATTGGTGGGGGAAATGGCAGTGTTTGTGGTTGATTATCACCTTCCATGATGAAAAGTGATGGGGTTACTAACAAAGGTCACGAAGAAGGGAATAGACTACGAGGAAGCCAAAATGGGAAAAGCTTACTTGATAGGAATCAAGCAAGGGAACCTAAATGAGGTGGAAATCTAACTAGCTATTCTATTCCCGGCAGTCGCCAAAAACTTGATATGCATACAACGCTCGGGTCAAATGAACTTCCTTTTCGTCTAGCAAGTTTTTCAACACCCTAGGCAGTGAACCTAATCGTTGTAGTGTTGTATTAGGGTAAGCCTCGGGAATTGATATCATTCTCTAGGGGAATAGGAATGTTAATGAGAAATTACTAGTCTAAGGTTGGGGTTGAGGAAGATTATTTTTATTCTTTTTTATATTTTTTTAGAAAATTAAAAGGTACGAATCTCAGTGGTATTGAATTTGGGGGTTGGTATTTCTACCGATTACTCTACTTATCTAATTTAACTAAGCTAAGGTGAGTGTAGTCTATGTCTATTGTTGTGTGCTCTTATGATGATTTTAAAATGTGTTTACTTAGATGCTATTACTCCCTAGTTATCTCCTATTGATGGTTGAATTGTCACGCCTTATTCTTAACGCGTTGTGTCTTCTAAGGTCTAGGTATGCTTTTTCCCAATCTTTGAGACTACCTTAAGGTTATTGCCTACTTAAATCTCTAGGATTCATAAACTAACTTAAAGTTATTGGATGTTTAGACTACAATAACTCTAGGTGATTATAGACTAATGTTCACAAAGATTACTCAAGCATTAAAAACACAACGAATGACCTATCGCATTACTAGGTCAATCACAATTAAGATAAGAGACAACCAATCAATATTCAATACCTAGGTTTCATAGATCTAAGCAAACACACAAATAAATTAGCCGGACATGGAAAACATGCAAGCACACACACAAACAATTGAAAACATAATTTAATTAATGAAGTAAATCACTTATCTTGTTGTAAAATAGGGTATGAAACCCTAAGATACTTCCAAGATGCCAAAGTTTAGTTTAGGTTTTACTTCACAAAGTACTCTCTAAAATACTGAAAATCCGAATTCTATATAGAGTTACATTATACCACGGCCACCTCTTAATTGTGACGCCGTCGGGTCGCCGCCATTAGGTTTTGTCTTGGCCACATCAACTCGTGACGGCGTCACCTTATGCTTGTGACGCCGCTCTGGCCATCTTCTCGCCGCGGATCAAATCTAGGCCGCCTGAGTTGTGACGCCTTACTTTTTAAACTTGATGCCGTCAAGCAAATAACAATTTGCTCTCTCGAAGTATCTCAAGGTTGTTGCAACGTGTCGCCATTAGTCTGGATGTCAGCTACCGCTCCAAACAGCTTGAGTGTCTTGATTCTTGACTTTGGCTTTTTTTCCTATATTTGCGCCTTTTCGTCCGAATAAGTGTCATTCTAGCAATTTGCCTTCAAGAGACCTAAAATGTGAAAAGGAACGAAATTAAGTATTAACGGATACAAAAGTGATCATTAAGGGCTTAAATGACCCCTCAAAAGTGTACCTTTTAAATCCTTATCAAGCACTCGTGCTCATTTTCCTTCAAAGGTGGAAAAATGTACCAAAGATGTTCTTTATCTTCTTCACATGGATTTGTGTGGCCCGATGCGTGCGGCAGACATTAATGGCAACGCTACATTCTCGTAATCGTTGACGACTACTCCGGATGGACTTGGTTTATTTTCGACGTAAAGATCAAGCTTCACAAATGATCATCACCTTTCACGAAAATTCAAGTTCAAATACACTAAGCAGGTTAGACAAGTCGAACGAGAGAGGAACTAAATTTGTAACCAAACTCTTCGAGAATACTATGAGAAAGTGGGAATTGAGCATCAAACATCAATTGCATGAACACCAGAACAAAATGGAGTTGTCGAAAGATGAAACTGTACGTTAGTGGAAGCTGCAAGAATGATGTTGATAAATGCAAAACTTCCGGATTATGATAACCAAACGCCACAAAAAAACACCTTATGAGCTTATCCATAACAAAAAACCAAATATTAAACATTTTCACGTATTTGGTGCTCTATGTTACCCAAATAATGATCGTGATGATTTTGGCAAGCTCAAGGCAAAATCTGACATTGGAGTCTTCGTTGGATACTGTGAAAACTCAAAAGGATACCGGATCTGGAATCTTCGTACAAAGGAAATTGTGGAAACCATTCACGCTAGTTTTGATGAGCTCACAGAAATGGCTTCTGAGCAAAACAGAGCCTTGGAACTCGACATAACCGTCTCAACTTCCCCAATCATCACCGATCAATCATTTCAACTCACTGGTCGTCGATGGAAACGTTGTTTGCTCCATTGTTTAGTGATGATCTTGATCAACGTGATCCGTGATGTATCAAATGTTTACGCTCAACCTGATAATATTCCAATCCCTATACACCAAACAACAACAAATCGCTCATGCACCTCCGATTGAATCTCCAACAACAGATGAACAAACCGCTCTAATGAAACTGATCCACGGTGATGATCTTCTTAATCAAAATGTACCTGCACCAATGGATTATGATGGAAATGCGTTCTTTAACCCTTTCGCTACTGAAATTGCAAATCCAGATGTTGCTTTAATCTTTCTACCAGCCATCTGAATCTACCAAATCTGCACAATGTATACCAACATCAACCCTCCACACATCGATGGAATAAAGACCATCCTCTTGTTAACATCATTGGCAACCAAACCGCCAGCCAGAACTAGACAACGCCTCAGATGACGGAGAGCATTGCATTTATGCACTCACCGTTTGTCAAATCAACCCAAAACATCAAAGATGCAATAACTCATGAAAACTGGATCGAATCCATGCAAGAAGAGCTGAACCAGTTTAAAAGTTTAGAAGTATTGGATTTGGTTGAAAGACCAACAGGGTCTACGTCATTGGTCTCAAATGGATTTGGAAGAATAAGTTAGATGCTGAAGGTACGGTTATCCGGAACAAGTCTTGTCTGGTGGCTAAGGGTTATAGACAGTAAGAGGGGATTGACTTCAAAGAATCATTTGCACCGGTAATGTTTTGAAAGGCTTAAGGCGCACTAAGGCGCGAAGGGGACCAAAGAGCCTCGAGGCGAGGTGCATAGCAAGGTGCGGGATTCATGAATAATGGTACACTAAATACATTAAGTTTTTTTATATAATATATGTGACCATTTATGTAGCTTAACTAACACCAAATAACATTAAATACTTAATACATGACACATATAGCCATACAAAGATTAAAATGGATCAGTTGTCACTTCTCAAACTGATTAGCTCTTTGGCTCGATGAACTACATATAGATTAAAATCCATATCAGACTAAATATGCTTGTGTCCTACACTTGCAGACTTACATCTAACAAAGCTCATAATTTAACCCAAAATATCAAGCAAGCAACATATTAATATTCAAGGCATAATGCCATATTTTCATGATAATGTGTCATAAAGAAAATAATTAATGAAACAAAGTAACTTGTTAAAAAATAATAATCAATAAAATAAATATAAAATCAGTTCAATATTACAAATCATACAAATACTCACCCTATGATGTGATGCTTGAAGATAAAATAAACTTATGATGTTATTTACAAATCAATAAGATGAATAATCAATAAAAATCAGTTCAAGATATAAATGTATGACGTGAGAGAGATTACATATTTGTAAAATGATTAGAATCTATATCGCGCCCACTTGATTGTGTGTTTTAGTTCTTTCCAACTTAAGTTATTAGATACTCCCGTCCCATATTAATCTGTCCTGACTTTTCAAAGTCTTTTCTTTTTCAACTTTGACCTTTATTATTTTATTTGTGTTATATAATACTTGATGCAAAATATATGAATAGAATGGGGGTTTAAATGTATTTTCATTGATATAATTTTTCATCAAGTATTATATAACACAAACAAAAATATTTAAGGTCAAAGTTGACAAAAAAGACTTAAAAAAGTCAAACAGATGATAATATGGGACTGAGGTAGTATAACTTAAAAGGCTCATGCATGTAACTTATAAGGCCCATGTATCTTATCTTAATATTTAGAAAAAAGCCCCAAAACATGTTATATCTCCGAGGCGCAAAAAGCCCCAAGGCGTTGCGCTTTTTATGGGATTCGTGTATGTCGTGAGCCTCGATCCGAAAAAATCCCTAGAGCTTGAGCCTTGAGCCGAGAAGGCGTTTTAGGCGCTTTTAAAACTATGCCGGTAGATAACTTTAGGTCAGACGGATTTTTCGGCATTTGCGCTCACATAAACATCACTGTCTATCGATGGATGTCAAAACTGCTTCGAATGGTAAACTGAAGGAAACAGTATACGTTAGTCACCGAAGGATTTTTTGATCTAGAGTTCCCTAATCACGTCTACAAACTGAACAAGGCTCTCTACGGTCTCAAACAAGCCCCTCGGGCGTGGTATGATAAGTTGTCATCCTATCTCCTTGCTAATCATTTTATCAAAGGATCGGTCGACCCAACACTGTATTCAATATCATGACACACATTTTAATTGTTCGTGATTTATGATGACATAATTTTGGTTCCACCCACAAAAAGTACTCAAACGCTTTTTCACACCTAATGAAAACAAATTTTGAAATGTCAATGATGGGTGAACTTACGTTCTTCTTAGGACTGCAAGTTCATCAATCACCCCGTGGTATTTTCTTAAGTCAATCCAAATATGCTCTTGAAATATTGAATAAACATGGAATGCAAAGTTGTGACACCTATGCAACACCAATGGCACACACCAACAAACTAGATGCTGATTTACATGGGAAATTGGTTGACCCTACCAAATACCGCAGATATTGGGTCTCTCATGTATCTAACGCCGTAGACCCAATATTGTATTTTCTCGTATATCTTTGCTCCCGTTATCGGTCAAGGCCAATGAAAGACACCTCTTCGAGGCTAAAAGAATCCTCGATATGTAAAGAGAACCATTAACTGGGGATCCGGTATTCAAGGATTCTGTTTATGAACTAATAGCTTTTTCTCGACGCTGACTGCGCAGATGATTAGATTCATGGAAAAGTACTCGGTGGTTTACAATTCCTTGGTGATAAATTGGTGTCATGGCAATCGAAGAAACAGATTGTATATCGCTCTCTCAAATGAAGCAGAATATGTAGCCATGTTCAGTGTTGTGCTCAAGTCATTGGATGAGAACACAACTCAAAGACTATGGTTATGTATTTGACTGAATTCCGTGTATGTGACAACCGAAGTGCTATTAATCATCGTGCAACACCGTTCAACACTCAAGGTCAAAGCACATCGATCTTCGATATCATTTCATCAAAGAGCATGTGGAAAATGGTACCGTTGAATTATACTTTGTAGGTATAGAACACCAATTGGCGAATCTTCTCACTAAAGCCTTGCCTAAGATTTCTTGATGACCACCATATTGGTATGAGGTGTGACTCAAGAAGAACCGACGAACTTTTAAACATTATTGAAAAGTCAAACACCAAAACCTCTTTTGTAAATATTTTCAAAACAAAATACAAAAATATAAAATCTGATAAAATCCAAAAATATTCTTCTATCAAAAAAATCAAACATTGCAAAACTTCCATCAACACAGTGTTCCATCAAACATTTCACCATTCTTCTCGAACAAGTGTTGAGGGGGAGAAAGTAAATATTTTGCAGTTTCATAAAACCTTGTGCTTGCATATTATCAAAAATTCGATGTTTCTTCTACATGGTGGATATGTATCTTGTTATATACTCTCCTCAGACTCAAAAGTTTTCAAATTTCACTATTTCAAAAGTCGAAAGGAAGTATCATAAGTTTCTTACTTAAAATGCGTTTTGTCTAACCAAAATGGAAGTTAATGGGTCTTGGTTGAAAAAGTTTGAGGTTGAGGGACTAATTATGTCACTTTTGCAAAATTATTTTAAACAAAACCAACCTTCCAACCTCATTCAATGCACCACCAACTTGCATTTACATAAAAACTAACCAAGATCCAACGGCTATCATTCAACCTTCAAATCCGTCCAACAAATTCAAAATATGTAAGTGGAATAAGATTTAGATCATGATTTTAAGCTAAGGTTTTCAAAATCTTTTAAATCTTTCAAACCTTTAATTTTTGAGTATACACGTATGTGTAGGAATTGGGATTACGCATATGTGATGTTGTGATGAAATGGTTGGTGTCAAAACCCTTCTAAACATGTTATAAAGCCATTTCAATCATAAATTTGAACCCAGAAATACGAATTGAATCGTTTTGAATAATTAGGGTTTAAGTTCATATTTGGGGATTTTCGTATTTATGTGTTTTTGTGCAATTAGATGCTTAGGTTAGTATTAGAACATGGTTAATTACATGAAATGGGCCTTTAATTCCACCCAGAAACATCAAAATGTGAAAATTTAAGTTTTAGGGTTCATAAGGTCGTTGCCCTTGAATCTTTAGATTATGTGGGTGTTTTGTGTTAAAATTTGTTCTAGACTACTCCTTAGACATCTAGGAATGTGCAAAAAACAATCTTGATTGATCTCCATGGTGTAATCTGTTAAGCGTAGATTCTAGGGTTTAGGGTTTTAGGAACCTTACGCCTAACTGTTCTTGGCTTATATGATTTGACTTTGTGCCTGTTTTGTGTATTTGAGAGTATTAGGATTGCTTAGTAATCAAGTTTTCATGTTTATGTGTTTCAGGTTTCTTACACGTAAAATTCAGATTAAAGGTGTTCATGATTTACGCATATGGAAAACCTTTAGGCGTAAAGGTTACGCATAAGAGTAATCTTACGCGTAACTCTTACGCATAAGGGGTATACAGTGGGACTACACGTTTCCTGGAAGGATATGCGTAAACTTGAATGTTTACGCCTAAGCTTTACTCTTACGGTAGTAAACTTACGCGAACATTTTGCTAAAGCTTATGCGTAAGCCTTTAAGCCTTTGGACCAGCTTTACGCGTAAGAATTTCTTACGCCTAAGGCTTGCCCTTACGCTTAAGCTTATGCCTATGCCAAAAGCTCATTTTTACGCATAAATTCACATGTTTACGCTTATGCCAACTATTCACCTTGTTTTGAAATGTTACGCGTAGTATAACTTGTAACTGTTACACTTAAGTCACAAAACCAAAATGTTACTCTTAAGCTCTAAAAGGTTAAAATGTTGTGTTTTTAAGTGAAAGTTGGACATTAGAACTTCAAAATTAATAGATTCACGTAACTTATCACATCAACTTCATTCAATTGGACTAAAAGTGACTTTGGACTCGTAACATTCATATACATGATAACTTCAAACAAGTAATTGGACAATAAAATCAAACTAAAACTAACACAATGTGTTTCAATATGTTGGTTCTTTTGTCTCAATACCTTTCAGATCACGAAATGATTATCAATCAAGAGAACCTCAATGCCCCAAATGAGCTCACTATGGCTGATATCTTCCCTGCTGACTACAACAAAACCATTGGAAAGAAAAATCTCCGTGTCGACTTCAACAACTTCACATGCTCAGAATCCTCATGCAGAGTTGTTCTTGACATCCTCAAGAATCACCCTTTCCATCTCATGCTCACTAACTCTGCCACCGTACCCGATATCTACATTCATCAGTTTTGGCATACAATGGACAAAATTGACGGTCAAGATGCGTTAAAGTGACTCTTGGCACTGAGGAAGTCACAGCCATCTGGGGGCGGATGTTCGAATTCTTCTTCTTCCGTCATTCCTTCTAATATGAATGCTGATTCCTAATGAAGAGGAGGTATTGGATTTCATGGTTAACATTGGATATGACGAAGCTTCTGGTATCATCTCTAAGCACTCCAGTGTCGATCTCAAAATTATCCCACAACCACGAGGACCATCTGCATCATGATTGCCAAATCAGTCTCAGGCAGAGATAGTGGTCATGAACATCCGAAGCTTATGCATCTTCAAACCTTCTGGGGGATGGTTCATATGAACCACATTGATTATGCTAGCCTAATCTGGGAAGACATGATGCAACACTACAGGAAGCCTGGTTCCAAGATTCCCTGTTGGGAATAATCTGTAACCACTGATAGCTGTGAAAACACTGTTAAGTATTACACTAGCAGTGGAAACGTATTACCACTGCTGGTACATTATTACCACTGCTATTAGATAACGGTTAGGAAAACGTGTCTAGATAAGTATAGAAAAGATCTTGTGTATATTCTATATTGTTAGCTTTATACTTATCTTGTAAAGGACTCCTTGTACTATAAAAGGAGGTCCTAGGTCATTGTCTTAGATATGAACATATACATAATATATTCACGAAGGCTTCAAGGTGTAACCCTAGTGATAAGCAAGATCACTTTGATATTCATTAATAATATGGAGCTTAAGTTTTGTGTTTAATGTGTTCACTTATAATACATCATACAACTGTCTTCTAAGTATTACTAAGTAAATTCAGTAAGCTTATTAATATTACAAAAAATATCATTGACACAAGGTGTGTGTCCAGATCCATCAAGTGGTATCGAAGCGAAGGTTACGATATTTTGTTTTAGAAGATCCATGGAATAAGCTTAACCTGCTCACTCAAATCAATGGAGATGGAAAATAACCAATCCAACTCTGCTATTGCTTCCTAAGCTCAAACTTAATGAGTTTGAGATGTGGAGGATTCTGATTGAGCAATACTTTCTCATTCAAGATTATGCTCTATGGGAAATCGTTCAAAATGGTAATTCCTTCCAAACTCGAAGAAGACCGGAGAAAGTTGGTGATATCAGTAGTAACATTTATCGCACGAAACTAATGATGAAAGAGAAAAGAAGAATGACCACAAGGCCGCTAGTTTGTTGCTAATGACTCTTCCAAGAGACCGGATCATTGCCTTCAAAGAAATTCCAAACAATAAAAGAACTTTGAAGAGATTTGCTCAGTGTTTGGTGGCAATGATGCTACAAAGAAGACACATAAGACATTGTTGAAGCAAAGCTATGAAAACTTCTCTGCTTCATGCAATGACTCTCTTGATAGCATCTTCACCAAACTCCAGAAGATTGTCACACAATTAAGCGGTTTGGAATTGAGGTAGATAAGGAAGACCTAAATCTGAAGTTTCTAAGGAGTTTGCCTGTTGAGTTTCATACTAATGTTACAGTTTGGGAAAATAAAGCAGACATTGAAACTATGAAGCTCAATGATCTTTACAACAACTTCAAACTTATTGAACAAAGATTGAAGAAGGCAGGGAAACTTAGTACAAGCTCTAGTAGCTTGGTATTGTTGTCAACCTCTGTTGACAGGATGATTCCGATGCTGACAATAATGATGATTTTTTCCTGATGGTTCTACCCCATGGTAATGTTAGTGTTACCACTGCAGGTTCAAAGAAGAAGGTTGCTTGTATTAGAGATCCTACCTTTTATGCTTTTATCTCCACTCAAGTAAATGGCTCTATATTAACTCATGAAGACATAGAGCAAATTGATGAAGATGCCTTGGAAGAGATGGACATAAAGTGGCAGATAGCTCTTCTTAGCATGAGGGCTAGGAAATTCTACAAGAAAACTGGCAAACCAATTCACATCAATGGTGGTGAAACTGCAGGGTTTGACCAAAAGAAAGTAGAGTGTTTCAATTGTCATAAGTTGGGACATTTTTCTAGAGAGTGCAGAAGACCAAGGAAGCAAGACAACAAGTCTACTTTGGTACAAGCAAAGAAGGAACCAACTGTGGAGGAACCAAAGGCAATGTTGGCTATTGATGGTGTTAGCTATGATTGGAGTTTCATGGTGATGAACAAAGAGGAACAAGATTCAGATGGTGCTTTCATTGTTACTTAACATGCTCTCATGGCTTTCTCTGACTCTGAGGTACAAAACTTTGAATGTTGTTCTAAAACATGTAGAGTCGCTAGGAAGTTGAAAGGCTTAATGATCTATATTCTAATGAAAGACAAGAGTTGTATATTGCTAATTATACTGTGTCAAATCTTAGGAGAGGCATAGGCGTATTAGAAAACAACTTGAGCATTATAGAAAAAATGAGTCAAAATATAATGATGATATGATTATTCTTAGGAGAGAAATAGATCATACAAAAGCTGTGAATGAAGCTTTGAAGAAGAATTTGAAAAGCTTAAAAAGAAAATGAGAATGTTAATTTATCTGTTGACACTTTGTATTATCAGTCAAAGTCAATTGATAAAATTTGGAATGCTCAAAGAATTAGTAAAGCTAAGTCCGGTATGGGTTACACACCTCCCCACCATTAAGAGGTGTTCCATCACCTGTGCATAGATTTAGCTCATACAGGCTTAGAAGAGTTTCAGGATCTTGATCGTGAATATGGTCCTCTTAAGAACACATTTGTGAAAACTGAGGAACAAGTTAAGCAAGAAACTGATGTTTTTGAAAGTGCAAGTGACTCATTTGTTGTTGATGAGAATGTCGAAAAGAATGTAGAGGCTTCTATCCCAAAAGTTGTTAATACTGTTACAGAGGAACCTAGGAAACCAGTTAATAAACCTAGATCACCTGTAAAGGTATGCTGAGATGTATAGAAACAAGCCATCAGCTCCTAGGGGTAACTGGAGGAGTTGGAATCATGTTAAATCTCAACAACTTGGCAGTAATTTTGTGATGTACAACAAAGCATGTTATATCTGTGGTAGCTTTTATCATTTACATGCTAACTGTGACTATCATTTTGGGAGAAGGGAAGTTCATGGGCACAAAAGGGTGGAGTCTAACAAGTTCCAAAACAATTAACACCCTAAACAACATAGCAACATGGTCCCAAGAGCGATCCTATTAAGAAGTGGTCTTAAAACTTTTGCCATTTGTAAACAGCTTAACACTGCTCACCCTAAATCACCAGATCAAGCGAAAACCCAAAACAACTTTTGCAAAAATGCACAAACAGTAAAAGGTCTTTTTCTAATAACAAGGTTCAATCTAACCTACAGTGGGTACCAAAAACAAAGCCGTAGTTACCACTTGCCAATCAAAGTTACCACTGTAGGAGTATAAACAAGACCAGGGGGACACATGGGCAATGCCGTGAAGGCCTCAGACGTTGGGAATGGAAACCTAAAAGAATAACCTCATCAACCAATCCCAATGGTGTATCAATGACCTTTGATAGATTTAACTATATTGATACACGGTGCGATCCAAGTCAATCATGGCTTGGGTCTCCAAAAGGAAACTAACCTATTTCTTAAATGCAGAACATCCAAAGACAAAAAGATCGATCAAGGATATACAGATAGTGGGTGTTCGCACACGACTGCAACAAGTCCTATCTTTCTAACTTTGAACATTATGATGGACATTATGTCGCTTTGGAAATGAAGTTAATGGAACAACAAGAATGATGCAAGAACTCTAAAGTTAAAGAAAAGCATGGATCATTATTTTTATTTCACAAAACTGCACACTGAGTTGCAGACATACATCCATGGAATACAGACAACAAGCATCATTACATCAACTGAAAACAACTAACAACAACCTACTCCAAACAAAAGCTTCACATTCTACCCATACCCATCCCCAACCTAATCACCACCTATCACCTATGGCTTCTTTAGGAAGGCCCAATTTGGCATCACCTTTGGTGCCATACGCCTGTCAATCACATTATACACCTTAGGGCTTGCTAGCCCCATCACCACTACCCAACAGTGAGGATGATGAAGGTCCATCTTGTGGTGGTGTCACAGTGGTGCAAAAGGTAGATTCTGCAGCTTCTCCTGTGGAAGGATTGAAGAAAGAGGTGGAACTACAAGGACTCTAGAAGCTTTTCTTCATCGATTCTTCATAAGGTGACACATATGAACTAATGTCCGAGCTGCCCTTTTTATGATGGCATCTTGTGACATGGGTCGCAATGATGATGTACCAAAGAATGATGGAGTTGTGCTTATTGCCAAATGAGATCTTTTTCTGGATACAACCTCTTCATACTCTTCCTTTTCCACTCTTCCTGGGTTGTTCAACATAAAATTATCCCAAGAACTGTCTGATGAGCTGTCAGAAGATAGATTAATCGGATTTGAATGACTCATGGTGTTGGAAGAATGAAAGTCTTTGAAAGAAGAAATATTTGGAGTGTGTGAGATATGGATAGTTTGTGAGTTATTGGTTCTTAAATACAAGATTTAGTAGGAATCAGTAAGTTAATAAGGGGAAGGTATAAGTGGTTGAGGAGTAAATGAAGTCTTTGACTTTGGTGGCCGGATTAATAACTTGGAGTTGACTTGTTGACTATGTGGTTTAGTACTGGTCTAACCACTGTATGCAAAACTGTTGCATCCACTTCTAGTTTATTTGTCTAACCACTGCTAACCTTAACAATGCTTTCAGAGTTTGAATTTTGTGTGTGATATGCAGGATTGAAGGAGTATTTGTCTAACTCAAGATTGTTGTTGTTTAGTGCTTGTATTTATGTTTGTCCACTCACTTTTATACAGAAAATAAGTCTAACAATGGGAACTAAAATACAAGCAGTGGAAAAAAATAAAACAAAGAAACTTCATTGCATTAAAGCAAAAGTGAAAGTTCATTACATTCTACTAAGTGTAATTCAAGACATCATCAAAACACAAAGTTAGAAACCTAAAACATCATGATTAAGCTACTCCATTGGCTTCTTGCCTTTGCCCTGATAGTTGTGCTTGGCCTTGTGTGCTCTCTTCCTTTTGTTCTCAAAGGTTGACTGCATTCTTGGACAAGCAAAACCAAGAACTTGTGGAGGAGGCCTTGGTAGTCTTGCAAGTTTCTCTGGTATGGGAATTTTCTTCATGTTGGAGATAGTTGTTCCCAAAGCTTCTGACAAAGCATTTGTCAACTTCTTGGACAAGGAATAGGTATCATCTTCATCATCATCCGATGAACTGGAGTAAAACTCAAGAGAAGGTGCACGCTTTGCAACAGGCTTTACAGTCTTCTTAGTAGGCTCCTTGGAAGAAGAACTAATGGAATAGCATGGAATGTATTCCCACGCTGATATCTCTGTGTCATAATTTGAAGAGATGTCAATGATGTTTGGAAAATTGCTCATTGCGATTTTTAGGGTTTTTGTGCAGGTTTGGTTGTGTTTTGATACAGACTATGCAAAGTTGAATCGTCTTATATAGGCAAAGTCAATCAAGAGGTTTAATTAGAAAAGATATTTACTTGTACCTATTTTGGTATGTTTTCAAGTAGATATAGATATTATTGGATTGACTTTGGGAAGGTATTGTATTTTTGGTTAAACTAAGTCGGCTATGCATATTCTTTGTATTATCCTAACATGTGCAGGTACATACCAAAGCAAAGATGGGAGTTGATCTTAAAAGGTGTGTAACTGAGACACACAACAAATGGTTATTGATTCACCATGTGTAATACACATAAGAATCAACTAGTCCAGAGCAAACGGCTACTGGTAAAGACTTGACAAATCCGTTTATGGTTGATAGTTTACCAAAAAATATATGGTTATCAACTCACCATATTCTTTATGATTAAGAGTTCGCTAGTCCATAGCAAACGGCTCATGGTAAAGACATATCAAATCCGTTGATAGCTGGTAGTTTGCTAAAAACTATGATAAGAGCAGTCTAGTTTTTATATGTTTTTCTTTACCACTGCTCTTTGAAAATTTTTGTGAAAAATTTACAACTGCTAGTTCACAGCTTCCATGACAGTGTTATTTTTACCACTGTTGATCTAGCCGTTACAACTGTTGTGTCAGTAACAAATTTTTTACTAGCCATTGTAGAAAAATTGCTTTCCATATATATAGGGTAACTTCTAGAGAATTATCTACTTTCCTTAGATAATCTTTATTGCGCAATACTCCTAAAACCCTACCTCTATATATCTTTTGTCTCAATTGGCTAGTTATTCTTTCAATTCTTACTGACATAATATTGTTTTTCATTCAAAGTTTCTATGGCACCATTAAAATTTGCAGACGAGCACAACCAAGTGGCCTACCTACAAAAGTCAAACGAGAAGAGTGGCCCTGTTTTTCATCAGATTGTGGACTTTCTCAATACTACCCATATAAGGTATGATTTACTTTTAAATCCCACAATCTATATCTCTCAAATCAAACAGTTTTGGACTTCTGCTCAGTCCATAACAATTGAGAATAGAGATACAGTGAAACTGGATACTCTTAGAGCCACTGTGGATGGGGTAACTATTGATGTTATTGAGGCATCCTTGAGGACAATTCTCCAATTGGATGATCTCAATGGTATCATCACATTACCTATGCCAGAAATACATTATACTTTATCATCCATGGGGTATGATACCACTGATAAAAAGGCTACTTTCAAAAAGAGTGGTTTTTGTCCCAAATGGTGATTTTTGATACATACTCTTTTACATTGTCTTAGTCCAAAGAAAATATCTTATGAGCAATTTAGTTCAACCCTGGCTTACCCTTTGGTTTGTCTAGCCACTGATAAGATTTTTAACTGGTCAAAATATATTTTTACAAGTATGACTGGCAATGTAAAGAGTTCAACAAAATTTTTAATGTATCCAAGGTTTGTGCAAGCAATGCTAAATGAGTTTCAACTGCAACCCCACAAAAGTGTTTACAAAATCCGTTGCCTTAAGCCTAAAGTTTTTCAAAACATGAATAAAGATGGCAATATGGATTTTACACCTCTCTTCCCTCAAATGCTTGCAAAGATTTCACTTGAACAAACTCACCCATAATCTCTGCTCCAAACATTGATTATACTCCACCTGCTTTCACACCTATGAGAGAGTAAAGGCGCAAAGCCAACTTCTCTCGTGACAACACAACATGCTTCTGAACCTTTTGGTCTAGGAACAAGCAAAGGGTGGTTCTAGACTTCAACCTAGTCCAACTAGGGAGGAATCTGAGCCAATGCCCCATGATTCACCTCTCCCAACAGGTCACAGCTTGGAAGTGATGAGGGAAGTGGGCAACAATTGGAATTGATGGTTTTGTGTACAAAGTTAGCCAAACATGTCAAATCTCTGGAACAAGACTTGGCACAACTTAAAGAACAACATGCCAAGGATATTACATCTTTGAAGGTAGAGATTCAGACCTTGAAGGAAGAGTTGTAGGGTTTAAGCAACGAAGAACCGCAAATATTGTGCTATCATCTCCATCTTCACCTCCCGGTGATGATTCGTAAGACTTCATTGTCGATTGTAATTCTCCCAACAGGAGGAAAACAAAATAAACTCGGGGAGGAAAATTGATTTTGAAGATGAAGGTGTTTCTGGTAAAGGTGCAGAAGAAGTTGATACTCAAGAAGAGCAACTAGAGCAAGATATTTTCAAGATCGCAATGTGATTTTACCATTGATCCAATTTCCACTGCAGAGCCAAATATTCCCACTGATGATCAAGATGTTGCCACTGTAAGTGAAGAAATTGATAAACTGAAGAGAGACAAAGGTAAAGCTGTTATGGAAAGTGAAGAGCAACCTGTGAGGAAGATTTCAAAGAAAGAACAAGTTCAGATTGCTCTTGATAAAGAAGTTGCTAAAAAGATATATGAAGATGAAGTTGTCGAAAAGAAAAGCTTGAAGAATTGGAAGTTGCAAGCTTTATGGAGGCTAAAAGGTTGGATAGATTTGAAAATCCAATTTCCAATCGCTCCGCTTACAAGATTAAGAGACAAAACTCCAGAGTTCAGCTATGTACCTACTGAAGAAGAAATTGATTTCTTGATTTCACATGATCCAGTAATCAAGAAGAAGGCAATTGACCTTGTAGCTGATAAATCTTTAACTGATGAACAAAGAACCGCAGCGTTGAAAGATTTTATTCAGATGAAGAATAATCAAGCACTTCAAGATGTGATTAGTTCAATGTACCGAAGGGTCAAAAGAAACCAAGGAAACCAACTAAGGCACAAGTTATTGCATACATGAAGACTTATTGTTGCAATGTTGGTGGCTGGAAAAGACATCAATTCATAGGAATGTCTGATGAAAAAGTTGAAAGTATTTACTATAGAGTTCAGAGGAAAGATAAAGATTTTATTCCAATGGATTCTGAAGAAGAAGAGAGAAGATATCCTAACTTGAAGAGAAAGGCTAAAGATAGTGAATCTCAAACTGGTAAGAAGACAAAGTTTGCTGAAGAACAAGAAGTTCCAACGAGAAGTTCATGAAGATCAGATGACTGAAATGATTGTGATAGAAGAAGAAGATTTTTATCCAGAACCACTGCAAGTTAGACATCCTATCATTGATTGGGAGGTTTACACTGCTAGCAATTTAGCTCCAACATGGAAGATCACAAGGCTAGGTGGTGAAACTTCATCATTCATTCAATTTGAAGATCTCATCAAAGCTTTTGACAAAGATGATCTTGAAAAATTATGGAAGTTAGTTCAAGAAAGGCTTGATGCTCAAGATCTCAAAGATATGAAGGAGATGCAGTTATGGGTTAATCTTAGAAGGCTCTATGAACCAGATGATAATGATGATTTCTGGAAGTTCTCATGTTCATGTCTTGGTACTAAATGGTTCTACTATGATTCATGTGAAGTTCATCATGTTTCTACAACATGGAGTAGATGCATTCATGCTTGCTGAGAATGAATATCCACTCAGAGCTGGAACTCTCACAGTGATGTTGTGTACTAATATAGGAGTTCATGAAGATAGTGAGAAGGTCAGAGCATTGTTACTCAGGATTCAAGATCAATGTTCAAGAGCTATTCAGAAGTTAAGGAAGAAGTAAAGTGTTTGGTTGAATTCCCTAAATCCTTGAAGATGAAGCAGATTGAAGAAACTTATTGATTTGCAGAAAAATCATAAGTTTAGGGGAGGATTGTTGGGAATAATCTGTAACCACTGATAGCTGTGAAAACACTGCTAAGTATTACACTAGCAGTGGAAATATATTACCACTGCTGGTACATTATTACCACTACTATTAGATAATTGTTAGGAAAACGTGTCTAGATAAGTACTCCTTGTATATTCTATATTGTTAGCTTTATACTTATCTTGTAAAGGACTCCTTGTACTATAAAAGGAGGTCCTAGGTCATTGTGTTAGATATGAACATACATACGTATTATTCACAAAGGCTTCAAGGTATAACCCTAGTGATAAGCAAGATCACTCGTATTATTTATTAATACTATTGGAGCTTAAGTTTTGTGTTTAATCTGTGTTCACTTATAATACATCATACAATCTATCTTCTAAGTATTACTAAGTAAATTCCGCGTGCTTATTAATATTACACAAAATATCATTGACACAAGGTGTGTGTCCAGATCCATCATTCCCTTCATCAGATACACCAAACTGTTGATACATAACATTCTCCAGAAGCACAGGGACATCCCACTGAGACTGAATGACCCAAACATGCACTCCATGTTGTATGAGCCTACTTTGAATTCTGTTAGGTTCAAAGAATCCTCAACCCGAAAACAAGGTGCGAAACTACTTGCTTGCTTGATTACTGATGATATCAAGGTTCTTCCGTCCTACCTACGTTACAAGGAAGCAGTGCGTGCGGGAAAAGTTGGCTTCATGGATGAGAAGAAAAATCCAGTGGCTACTACAAAGACTAAGAGAGCTGGAAGCACAAATAAGTATAAGAAAAGAAATCCAAGCCTAAAGAGGAAAGTCCCAGCCAAAATCGTTCATCCCAAAGCAGAACCAGAACCAGTTCAACAAGATGACAATTCTGAAACTAAGTCGGATGACCTTACTATCTACTCCAAAGTACATACAGATAAGAAGACAGAGGACAAACCTGCTAGTCCTTCATCTGGCAAAGGGAAGAAACCAATCGAAGAAGAAGAAGAAGATTCTAAATTGGAATATGATCCTAAAGATGAAGAGAAACAATTCCAGAAAAATCTGAAGCAACTAAGGATGGAGAAAGATGCTGAAGAGTTCGAAATTCAACAAATCAAAGGACCTGGAGGTTCCAGCGGTGGTGTTCTTGCTACATCCGTTCTTGATCCGGTTAATCAACCCGATAAAGGAACCGATGCCACCACCAAGGAACTTACAAAGGAAAAGCAGCAAGAGGATGAAGAGTTGCTCGATTATGGAGGTGACGAACAAGAGCATGATGAGAGAACCACAGATAAAGATCTTGAGGAAGCTGAAAAAGAAAGGGCGGAAGAAGAACTTGCTAAGAAGGCTAAAGAGGAACGCATTCGAAGGGAAACTGATGACTACATCCTAGACAACCCTGACCATAATCCTCAGAAATCTTCAGAAATACCCACCTCCAAAGCCGAATCATCATCTCACTCATCACCACCACCATCCAAAGAAACAACAACAAAATCATCCTCAAAATCAATCAAGAAGAAGGCCGATACTTGGGCATCACGCACCAAAGCCAATATCCAGAAAGCATTGCTTCAATCTAGAAAACGCAAACAAAGTCTTCAGGAACAAAGATTGAACATGCTGGCTGACAAGGTCATTGAGCTTTCTTAGGAGATGGAAAAGTTCAAGGGAGAAAGAGAACATATCAAGGCATTTTTCAACAGAGATGTTCAAGGAGAAATGGATGAGCAGATCAGGAACTACACTCATCACTTTCTCCTCAAATCAGTCCCTGTTGTTACCAAAGAAATGTTCACGAATCATTTCTACCCAACACTGAAAACGTTGGTCAAGCAAATGATTACTACAACACCGGTAGTCATGCAAACCCGACCATTACAGCCTCTAGTTGTCACCAAAGCTGATCTGATCTCACAGTTGGTACTTCAGATGTCTCCTCGCGCTTCTACCTTCACACCAGATGAATCAAAGTTGTATGAGGTACTTATTGCACATAAACTGAAGACATCGCAAGGAAGTCACTGCCGTTTGGATAAAAGACCAAGACATGATGATGACAAGGATCAAGACCCGAATGCTAAATGTCAAAATAAAACTGACGGGTTATCATCATCCATGCTACCACCACCTCCTAAGACCACCACCACACCCACAAGACAAGCTAGACAACGACCTCCCTCATCTGAGAAACCTCGGGATGCAGATTCTCCACCACCACTGCAGAAAACCGGTGATCACTTCATCTATACCGGTGGTGAGGATGATGACATTCCTGAGCCTCAGCAACAACCATCACCTCGACCATCACCGCAACCACAATCATCCTCAAGAACCAAGAAGAAGAAACAAGGTCTTGTCGTATCATGGTTGGATGAAGACGACACTGAGGAGTATGAATGGTTTAGCAAGTTGGTTGATGCTACACCCAGATTGCCTGAAGGTCAAGAACCGGTAGACGGTCGAACAATGGATCAGGTGAAGATTATTCAAGATGAATTCAAAGTGAAAAATATGACAAAATGGGAGTTACAAAGGATAAAGAATGATGCATTCAATTTGTTGAAAGACAGATCCTGCAGCGCGGTTAAGGTCGAATATCATTTGGACAACATTGCCCGTGCAATGTCCAACAACATCGACTGGCTGAATCCCGAATCGAACATCGATGTTACAAGGAAGGATAACACTCCCTACTACATGATTGGACAAAGCCTCTACCCACAATTTGCTGACCCGAACAACCTAAGATTCCATATCATTTCTTCTTCAACAACGACCTAGAGTTTCTTCAACACGGCAGTAGCGTTAGCAAGAAATATGCTACCTCACTTAGTTTCAACATTCCACCGCAGCTTTCTCGATATTGCCATTGAAGAAGACGCCACCAAATTGTACGCTGAAAGGGTGGAGTACGACATCGATGCTAAATACGGCATTAATCATTGGCCACCAAGGAGGAGATTGTATTACAAAAGTTGTCAAGTACAAAGATCAAACAAGGAGGTAAAGAGTGACAAGAAAATAGTTGATGTAATGAAGGTTACACTGGCGACAAAGTGGGGTTATTCATTCTTGTTTGAGATCAAGGACAAGCGACAAGATGAACAAGGATATGATTTAACTGAGGCCGATTTCTTGAGATTGTCACTCAACGACATTGAAGACATGTATCTCGCAAACGTACAAGGAAGGATGCGACAATTTTCGACAGAGATTCAACTTCAGTTCATCACTGCCCTGCTGATCTTCATTCGCAGTAAAGTCATTCAAGAACGTGTTGAAGATCTACAACTTTCGATTGAATCATACCGATAAATCTTACAAAACTGTTGCTACACTTTCCCAACCTTAATCAACAAGCTCAGTACACCATCATGCATAAATTAAAGTTTGGAATCGTCTACCGCAGTGAACATCATCATACATGTTTCATGGCATTTGACGAGATCCACAAGTTCTGTGACGCGACATTGAAGATGGTTCGAGACGAGTTAGCTTATCAGTTAAAGGATATTCAAGATGGTATTAGTAAGAAGAAGAGATGGAATTCAGAGGAACGCAAGGAAGTTCGCAGGTTCATCACGCGAATGGATGAAAGGTTGTTCCACCGGATCGATGAGAAGGTTAGAAAGCTATGTGGGAGGACGACAGAGTTTCCCTATCTTGACATTCCAACGTGAAGATAAGGTTCTAGGTCGTGTGTAATCATTGGGTACTCCTTTAAACACTATTGATTGTATTTTGATATTTGATTTATTTATTCATGATGGTTTGTACATAAATAGCAATGTACAACCCGATCTTGTAATGAAAGGACCATGTGGTACGCCTCAGTGCCACAATCCTTATAAAAGGAGCGAAAGCTTACTTTTGAGTAAAATTTATCAAACTTTCAATATTTTCAAAATTTTGCTCAAAAGAACAAGTACTCTCTCTCATGTTTTCAAAACCTCAAAAGTTAATATTACTTGTTGAGGGAGAGTATTTGCAAAATATCTTTGTTCAAACAATGTTCTTTGTGGAAATCTTCCCGCAAAACTCGAAATGGTCATATTCGATATCAAATTTTCATTAAAAATAACATTAATATGCCATTTTTTAGGGGGGGGAAAATTATGTGATACAAATATGTTGGATTGTGATTGAATCTAAGTGTGCATAGACTTAACCATTGAATTGACGAGCTCTAAAATGCCGTAAATCGAAAAGACTTGTCCGGGACGAGTAATAATTTCAAACTAGTTCGCTAGTGATGTAAACGTGTCTCAGAAAGGACTGTCTTAGTAGATGTAATTTTCGAGAAAACTTGGTAGACATGAACCTTGACATGTCTAACCTCCTCACCAAGGAGTGTTTACAACTTCAAACGACCTAGTCAAGGATGTAATCAGAACTGCTGGGAATTGCCTATCTCGAGTCGATCAATTCAAAAGTTCGCGCTCTACCCTCATTGTGCAGATTTCAAAACCCATAAGCACATGTGGAGGGGGAGTATTTCTGAAAAATATAAAACTCTCGAAATGTTACAAACATGTTTTCATTCATAAACACTCTGAGAGATTTTTCATGAAAATGGTTTTATGGCAACATAGGATAGTCATGGAGCTATAAGGTGACTAAGTTTAGGAATAAACATCCTATGATCCACCAGAGCCGGAGGGATCTACCCAAGGACACCACCAATAGTTAGTATTTAGAAGTCCAAAGGTATGATTGAAAAAGGAGAAAATGAGAATCGGAGAAAGATGGAGTAGAAGAATTAAAAAGAAAAGTAAAGAAAAGGGTGAAAAGAAATAGCCCTCCAGATTATTCAACTTAGGGCACACGTGCCTTCAATTATATGCTACGGGCGTCAACAAGATGACACCGGTATTGAAGAAAAAGTCATCATGGACCCAGTGACGCAATGCACTAAACCTTCTTAACCACTCAAGTTCTCTTAATAGAGCTTGTTTCATTCTCACTGGGAACCCTACGTAATCTATCGACGCTCTCTTAGGGATTGTTGGTATTGAAGAAGGAGACCCTCTCCCTAGTCTCCGCTTAGGAAAACCAAAAGCGCACTATTAAGTCTAGAGCCCCGAGATTCATCAAAAGATCTCTTAGGAACACTTGACTTTTCATCATTTTTCGTTCAACAATAAGAACATAAGTGAATCATTCTAGAGTCCTTCGCAGATCCTAGCAATCTGCCCCGAGAACATTTATGAGGGGATTCACAGTTATGATCTTCAGTGATTGAATGGAAACTCCCGCAGGGTTAACATCAAACCGCCCAGACACAGTCACTTTGGTAACTCCTTATGGGTTACGCTTAGTGTTCGCGGTGGTTTCAACGCTTCACAGTCGCGGCAGTGATACTTGGTACACTCCAGCGACTCACAACAACAGTAACAATATTGAGTACGTGGACATGCCAATGACCATCCGGTTAAGATTCATCTAAGACCTCGCCAAAGCAAATTGGGATATGCCGTACAAAATATCCTAACTCTTACGCCGGGAACTTTATTGCTAACTGCCTCATGCAGTGATTGGAGATCCAAAGTTCCTGGAGAAACGATCGGTTTGATTCTCCACATGCTCATACCAACAACAACACATATGAAGCTCTCTCAAAAGGCAACTCAAAAGTCAAAATGATTCTTCATCAAAGCCAAAGAATCTACAAAATTTAAAGACTCGAGAACAACTTCACATCCAAATCCAAATTCAAAAGACGTGAGCATGGTGGAGAAAGACGTGGAGACACTGAATCCATTTAAGCCAATTAATGCAGACAACAAAACACTATTACTACATCCACAAAAGAACAAAGAACAAAGAATACAACGACGTCAGAGCTGATAATTTCATAAGAAACAAGATACCAAACTAAGGGGAGATTGTTGGAACCTAAAGCATCTCTACTCACAAGAAAGAAGAATGCTAGAAGACGTCGAGTAACCACTATTTATTATACAACTATCACTTGGGGATTGTTGGAAACGCTCCTAAACATTCTTAGCAAGTGTTAGTCATTTCTATGTAATAGGTTGCATTATTATGGTTTTTATGTTAGTATTTAAGGCTAGGCTTATGTAAAAAGCCCATGAGCCTATGCAAAGGCCCAAAAGGCCAAATAAGGGACTAGATGTGTTGCCCTAGCTCCCTTCCCCTATAAATACCTTGTTACCTCTCATTTGAGAGTTGTTGTTCACCTTATCTAATCTAAGCATAACCTTTCATATTGTATCGTGTGATTTGTGTGTTCAAACTTCTATCTTCATCTCATTTCTATCATCTACATACTTGTGTTAACTTATGGTGACCTAACAAAGACAACAAGAACTAGAAAAAGATCATGAGCAGAATACAATAGACCCTGCTTATAAGGTTAAAAAAAAGGTGTAGTTTATCAAAATTTTAACCCTGATATACCTTGGAATAAGATGGAACCCATCTTAGGTATGAGGTATGAGGACTCTCAACAACTAAAATTTGCTTTGGCCAACTATGGTGTAGCAAATGGCTATGCTTATGGTATATGAAGAATTACCGGAGGCCTATTTTTGTATAATGTGGTAGGAATGTTGATGAGGGCAGATGTGAAATTAAAAAAGGTAACAAAGATAGGTTGATGCCAAATGAGAAAAAAGCTCTTTTGAAAAAAAGGTAAAAAAGTTGTGTTGAACAATAAGGTAAAGAAGAATGCAGTGAAGAAGAAGGTTAGTGTTGAGAATGATTGGATAGGGTACAAGTATAGGAGGGAACAAGAAGATTTCAGCTCTCAAGAAGGGTAATTGTTGTCCTTTTAGACTATATGCTTCATGGATGTCTAATGAACACTCTTTTCAAATAAAGTCCTCTACCTACATCATCATAAATGCTCAAGGAATTACAACTTGGGTGATGTTGTGAACTATAAGTGGATTGCCGGCCAGTATGCAAAAGAAATCATAGCTGATCAAAATATTCAATACAGAAAAATAAAAGATGACATTAGAGTAAAATTTATGATAGATGTAAGTTTAGGTCAGTGTAAAAGGGTAAAGCAGAGGGCATTATATGATCATAAAGGTGGTCTAATGGAGCACTACAAGAACTGTGTGGAAAAATAGAAGCGGGGGGTTGAATAGTTTTGCCGATTTTAAGTTAATTTCAAAAACTTAAGATTCGATAATATGTGAGATCGTATGGATGTTAAGAAAGTATAGATCTAATGATAAAGCAAATAAATAAAGTAAAGCAAAGGGATAGAAATGACACAACCGATTTATAGTGGTTCACAAGGACACCTTCCTTGCCGCATTCACCCCCAAGTCACCTACTCTAGAGTTCAAGCACTATGTCAACAAACTCCTTCAACTTGGCGGAGAAGCCTTCACGACGTTTACACCTTTTTCCTACAAAGCAATACCGAAGTCTCAACACTGGACCAAACCAACACGACTATTACACAACAAATATGTGAAATATCAAATACAAGATCTTGCTACAGTAAATCTTTGTGGAGGAACAAATCAATGAAGGACCCCTTGCTTGGATGACTTGTAGAATGCTCGTGATCTCGCCTTAGATAAGGACCTATATGAGAATCACTAAAGAAAGAAAGAAGGAAGTACTCTCTCTAGATCATGATCTTTGTTGTAAGAGAATGAGTATATGAGAGAATTAGTAAGAAGAGGGGTGAGTTAGAATGAAGAAATATCTCTCTATTTATAGGTACTTCACATCGTTCTCAGATATCACACGGATCCCTCCCACAAGGGATCCGTCTAGTGTAAACTTAGGGATCCGTGGGACGCTCCTCTTTGCCCATGGGTTTTTTGGTTATGGGTCATGGGTTATGGGTTGATCCATGGGTATTCCTTTAGATTCAATGTATCTAATGAATACATCAGTCAAATGGGTATGGGTCAATGGGTTATGGATATGATCCATGGTTGTGGTTTTTACCCATCCTAATAAACTTATTACAACAAATGATTAATTACAACATTTTTGTATTTAAATGGCTATATGTAAATGCTTTACAAAAATAACATGTATCCTTATAATTGTACTTAAGATAACATTATATTTGTAATCAACAAAACACAAAGGAGATCGAAAAATATTAATAAACGTTTTTACCGTTTATTTGTATTAACAATCTCCCCCTTTTTGTTGATGACAAAACATAATGTTATGATGAGTAAAACTTAAGAATAGATGTATGTTTTGAAAGCCCTTAAGTTTTACTTCTTCTCCTCCTTTTTGTCGAAACAAAAAGTTAACCCTTTGAAGAAATAAAAGTGTGGAAAATTAGTCCATCGATCGCTTTTACTCCCTTGACGGTAGCTCCTAGTTTTGGGCCAGTGAAGAAAATAAAAACCTTCTACAGAGTACGTTAGTAACATGCTTAAAGAATCTTGTGATTGACGAGAATCAAGATTGGGAGCCAAGGTATGTAAACAAGGCATTGTAATAAAACAACAAAGTGTAGTGGTATTTATGCCACCTACAAGAATGTAAAAATAAGAACAAGGCTTGTTATTGAAAATGACTCAAAAGAAAAAATACTAAAAATAGAAAATAGTAATAATGATTCCTTCCATGCTTGCATAAGGTTATGGATGGAGGTTTGAATGAGTAATGATATTGATGCATCAAGGATGAGGTTGAGTATGAATCGCATTTCTTCCCTAACTTCTATTGCAATTTCTCCAGTGGATTGGCAATGTTCACAATGTTAGTGATGGTAATGAGCGAAGTCTTCCCGTTGTTTTGATTGTGTGAGTTGCGAATTTGTGGTGGAAAATAGGAAAATACTGATCAAAGTCCGGAATGGTTGAAGTGGTGGTAAGAGAACCTAGATGTTCTTGTAGTTTAATGGGAGCTAAAGGTGGTGATGTTTCAAGATCATTAAATATTGTGTTTGGAGAAGTTGGAGGTGTCAAAAAGGCTATTTCTTTTGTTTTGATGTTGAGATCTTGTTGGAGTCGTAAGGAGTTCCAAAAGAGTGACTTTAGGTGGTGAGTGATAACATCAAATTAGCCTGATCTTTTATATATCATATTCCCGTGTTTATGGCCTCATTTGCCTTAATATGGTACTTAATTCTTTCATATTCGTTCATATTTGCATTTCAGGATAAGTGAGGCGTTGAGCGAAAAGAAGTGATAAAAGGCCGATGTTCGAAGATTGATTTACGAGGCCTTTGGATTTTATAGAAGATTACGCCGAACTATCTAATAAGGTTACTACAGAAATATGAGTTGAAGATACGGCGTAACCAATTTTATGGTTACGCGTAATTATTTTATAAGGCTACGCCGAACGTAGCAATTTAGTTACCGAGAGATAATTACTGTACGGATATGAATATACGGATGAAGAATTACTACGTAACTCGGATAATTAGTTACACCGTAATTAATTATGGGCGCCAAGGAGTTGTAGTCCAGGATTAAAAGTGACAAGTTGTAATGAGTGTAATTATTATAAGGACTTATAAAAGTAACAAGAGCTTCATGGTATAAAAGCATCAACTAGTACAAATAAGTTTCAAGAAAAGTAAAGATGAGAAAACTACGATGTTAAAATTTTATATAGTTACGCGTAACTATATTTTAGTTAACGGCGTAACTTTAGTTATGACGTAATTAATTTATTTAATACGCTGTAACTATGTCGCGGCCTATAAATACAACCCTAAATCTGCATTTTTGAGTATCTTCACCCTCTCCCGTGGGTCGACATTATAACCATCCTGGGTATTTTCCAGCAATCCAAGCCAGCTTGAAGGAAGATTTCACTCCCAATTATCATCATATTAGCTCTACATCAAGTAATTTGTATCAAACATTATGTTCAATTCAATTTATGATTTATTCATTTTTGTTGGTATGATTTAATATATGTTTGGCTAATACCGTACGCCTAGTTATGATTCTTAATTGTTTTGTTTTGCATTTACTTAACTTCCATACAATTATTTCTAAGTGTATGCATGCATAGTTTATTGGTAGCCACCCTTGGTTCGGTAGTTTGAATGGCTAAGAGAGGCCAATTGCCTAGAGATATGACCAACCTAATTCTAGTGGAAATGGACCGAGATGGGAAGGGTAAGATATGACCAACCGACGCACTTTCTACTTGTAGGCGATTTGACCAACCTGATCACCTATCATTTGATGAACTTAAGAATTAGGGGTGAGGGTCTAAGTTCAACGCCGGCACCTCACTATTATAAATCTAGCATGTAGCGGTGCTTTAATGACTCTGGCCAGGGACCGTGAATAACAGACTTATGACTTGTGCTATGATTTCTCCGGTGGCATTACTTTAGCCGATAGGTAGTATGTAATCCCTCATTTGCCCCCATATGGTAATTGGAAGTAAGTAGACGAGATACAACTAGATAGGATGAGTAACTAGGTTAGCACCATTCTCCTTCATTGATCACATCTTTTGCCTTTGATCGCTTTTATTTCCTTGTTTTATTAGTCAATTTTATTTCAATCTTAAAAGCCATTAATATCGTGACATAGACTTAAGTTAATTTCCAAATCCAGAAGTTTGGGATCTAACCTCGTTTTACCAAATACTACACTACACATGACCGGATACACTGCCCGTTAGTGCACTAGGGTAGACCATAGGTATAACGAGTAATTACAAATATTAAAACCTGGTCAATAAAACCTGCATCAAAGGAGTGATTTGGTGATGAAGTTGGTATACTCGTTGGTGATGAAGGAGGTGCTATAATGGAAGCATCTTGTGGTGAGTTATTTGATGGTGATGAGCCATATGATGATGGTTTTCCTAAGCAACAAGATCGGATGTTAATCTGTGCGGATATCCTAGAGTTTGATTGTAGTATTTTGGAAGGTGGAAGTACAAAGGTTTGGGTTTCATGAAGATGATTGTTTGTACTAGGTGATTCATCTAAGTTGTAAGAACTTGTGAATGACATGGTGTTGTTTGATTGTGAAGATGAGATGAATATGCAAGCATTTTGGGAGTTCTATATATAGAAAAACAAAGCATTGTAATGAATGCTTGACCCAAAATGTGGATTAAAATCTAATAATTAGATATGAATTTAAGGCATGTGATCATGAGAACACAAGCATTAAAGAACATACTCCAAAAAAAAAAAAAAAACAAAAAAAAAAACAAATGTTGGATTATTCATCCAAAGTGAGAAAAGTAGAAGATAAAAACAGCTTCTGTCTCACGGATCCTTCCCTTGAGGGATCCGTCCCAAAGATGAAGGGATCCGTGTCTGGTGATTCAGCAGCACAAAATTTTCATTTTGGAAACATTTTTGCCTAGTGTGTGCCTATATGCAAACTATTTGGAGTTGCGGTTATCTCGACTCCTAGGAAAAAAGAAAAATAAACTAGAAGTGGAAATGCATACTATTATGTGAGATAACCCGAAAACACATATTTAGTACTTGAGTACGTAATTTAGTGTTACCAATGCTCCTAATTTATTGTGGCTTAAATGAATGTACCCAAAAACACATATTAGTTATGTGTCCCCTTTAGCATTCAAAAGATATGAGATGCAATGAAAACGGGTTTTTACGTTGTATTAATAATGAAAAAGCGATTTGTCCTAGACGTGAGAAATTGGTTTTGTGAAATTGATACAGGAAGAAGTATCATTTTAGAAAACATTTTGAAAAGAGATTTCTATGTTGTGAAATACAAACGTTTTATCCTTTTGAAAGGAAGATGTGTATGTGATTATGTGTTTGTAACTTGTACTTATTTTGAGAGAAAATAAGAAAATTATAAGTGTAAAACTTATCTTGGGTTTTGAAAATTCCCGTATTGTTTGTGAGTTGTGCGTGAAATAGAGATCCTAGACTCAGAAAGAAGAAGGCTAGTGTTTACATACCTTGTAGAGTCAAAAAGTAAATTATGACGTTTGTTCCATGAGACCAAGACCAAGACGAAGTACGTTGAATTGTTCCCGCTTCAATGGTTTGGTGAGGATGTCGGCTATGTTGTCTTCGGATGCTACCTTCTCAATAGAGATGTTCCCCTTTTGAACATTGTCTCTTAAGAAGTGATGACGAATCTCTATATTCTTTGTGCAAGAATGTAATACCGGATTCTTGCTTAGATCTATGGCACCCTTGTTGTCACATAGAATTGCTATGTCACTAAGATGAATGTCGTAGTCGACTAACGCTTGTTTCATCCATAGTGCTTGTTGGCATGTTTTACCGGGAGACGTATTCGCTTCGGATTGTTGATATTGTCGATGCCGTTTGTTTTTGAAAACCAAGATGTTAAACAACATCCCATAAAAGTACATACCCCACTTGTACTCTTTTGGTCAACATAATCACCGCATGGTCGAATCTGCATATACAATTGTTTCTACTCCCCGCCTTAGGATACCATAATCCTAATTGTGTTGTACCCTTAATATATCTAAATATTCTTTTTGCGGCTTCTAGGTGTGATGTTTTAGGGTCTTCTTGAAACCTAGCACATAAGTAAACACTAAACATGATATCCGGCCTACTTGCCGTGAGGTAGAGAATACTACCTATCATGCCACAATATTTAGTATTATCTACTGCCTTCATCTTTTTGTGAGTTTGGTGTCGGATGACATTGGTGTCCTAATTGGTTTCGACTCTTCTAGACCGAATTTCTTTAACATCTCCTTTATGTATTTAGATTGATTAAAGCAGATACCATCTTCTACTTGTTTGATTTGTAGACCAAGAAAGAAACTAAGTTCTCCCATCATACTCATCTCGAACTCGTCATGCATGATTTTAGAGAAATCATCACACATGTATTGACAAGTGGATCCGAATATAATATCATCTACATATATTTGAACTATGATTATATGTGACTCTCTTTTCTTAGTAAAAAGTGTGTTGTCAACTAACCCTATGGTATAGTTGTGTTTAATTAAAAATGACTTGAGTCTATCATACCAAGCTTTTGGAGTTTGTTTAAGACCGTAAAGGGCTTTATTTAACTTATACACATGTTTAGGTTTTTCAAAATCGATGAAGCCCGAAGGTTGAGCTACATAAACTTCTTCATTAATAAAACCATTTAGAAAAGCACTTTTGACATCCATTTGATAAAGCTTTAGGTCATTAGCACAAGCATACGCAAGAAGTATTCTTAAAGACTCTAATCTAGCCACGGGGGCATAGGTCTCATCAAAGTCTATTCCTTCTTGTTGGTTATACCCTTGGGCAACGAGTCTAGCCTTGTTTCTAGATACTACTCCGTTTGCATCTAATTTGTTTTTATAAACCCATTTGGTTCCTATTATGGTTTGATTACTAGGTGGAGGGACAAGTGTCCAAACATCATTAGAAACAAATTGAGTTAATTATTCTTGCATAGCCATTACCCAACTTTCATCTTTTATGGCTTCTTGTGTATTCTTAGGTTCTATGGTTGAAACAAAACAAAATAAGCTACTTTGGTTTTGAACTTGAGACCTTAATGTTCTTTCATTTAGCTTTCCTATGACCTTATCTACGGGGTGGTCTTTGGACTTATTAATGTTTATGACTTCATCATTTAAAGGTTCTTTTTCTTCATTTATCTTTTTCTTTATTACTATAGCTTCACTTTCTACAATCTCGTCATCGACAAGAAGTGGAGAGGGTTTGGGTGGACTTTCATCAAATTTTATATTTAATGACTCTTCTACCTTCATTGTTTCTTTGTTTAATATGACGTAAGCTTTTCTATTTGGAGAGTAACATAGAAAGATACCTTCGGTTGATTTAGGATCAAATTTTGTAAGGTAATCTTTAGTGTTAAGAATAAAACATTTGCTACCAAAGACTCTAAAGTGATCTAACGTAGGCTTTTTGCCTCTGAGTAACTCGTATGGAGTTTTACCTAAGATTGGTCTAATTAAGACTCGATTGAGTATGTATGTTGAAGTATCAATGGCATTGCACCAAAACTTTTGAGGTATGGATTGCTCATTAAGCATGGTTCGACTCATTTCTTGTAGGTTCTATTCTTTCTTTCTACTACCCCATTCGATTGTGGAGCTGCGGAGCAGAAGTTGTGAGCAATACCATTAGCGTCACAAAAGCTCTCGAATTGCACTTCAATATCGAATTCCCTACCATGATCCGTTCTAATAGACACTATAGGACTTCCTAGTTGTCTTTGGATTTTCTTACTTAATATTTCAAAATAATTAAACGTTTCCGTTTTGTTCTTTAAGAATTTTGTCCATGTATACCTAGAGTAATCATCCACTATGACCAAAGTGTAGTAGTTGCCTCCATAACTTTGGATAGCGGATGGACCAAATAAATCCATATGTAGTAATTATAGACACCTAGTTGTAGACACCATGTTTTTTGCTTTATGACTAGAATGAACTTGTTTTCCTACATTACAAGCATCACAAAAGTGATGTTCATATTTTAACTTAGGTAGATCTCTTACTAGATCTATGGATGATAGCGATTGAAGAAGTCGCATATTGGCATGACCCAATCTTGATGCCATAAGGTCAAGTATCATCCATAGAGTAAGACAAAGTTTGTCTTTAGGTTCATTACCAATTTTAATGACATAGACTCCATGTTTCCTAATTCCTCTTCCTATGGTTATGCCATTTTTAATATCTTACTACCGGTTTTGGTAAAAGTACATTGCACTTTTTATCACATATTTGTCCTATACTTAAGAGGTTAAAGTTTAGGTTTTCTACGTGACACACATCGTTAATGGTTAGAGATTTGTTTGAAATCGTACCTTTACCAAAGATTTTACTTTTGCTATTTCCAAACACCACATTACCTCCATTGAAGGATTCATATGTGGAGAATAGATCTTTATTTCCGGTCATGTGCCTTATGTACCCGCTATCCTTGACCCATTCATCTAGGTCTAGGTCGTCCTTTAAGCACACCTAAGAAAACAAATAACTCAAAAGTTTGGTCCCCATTTGTTCATGGGTCCATTAGTGTTAAACATTCCATTCATGTTAGACATGTATGGATAAGATGAGTATGCATTCCATGGAGCAAAGTTTTGAAAAAGAAAACCATTTTGCATATTTGGGTTCCATCCCATTTGATGGTTATTTCTCGGGTAAACATTATTAGGTCTCCTAGATGGATTAGGTTTTGAAAAAGATGGAGCTTTGTTTCTTGCAAAAGTAGGATTATATTTTGGAGGTGGTTGTCTAGCGGTGAAATGAGTTGGTTTCTTCTTATTAGTGATAACAAAATCTGTTCTAGATGAAGAAGCTATTTATATTACCACTCGTTGCTACAGCCACACCTTCTCTTTGATGGGATCCGCCACAAAAGGGCTAGTTTTTCTAGTGCCTTAACAAATTATGCTTTGTTTTCACTAGTTGATGGATCAAGTTGTTGAATACCTAAACCTTTTGGTTGTTACCGGTTTTAACACTATCTAATATCATATCTAAAGTATTCGTGCTCATTCTAGCAATTTTAGAATCTAGTTGATCAACTAGTGTTTGAAGTTGAACGCAAAGTTCACATTCACCACTTGCTATTTTACCCTTTTTTAGACGTTTTAGTTTTGCTTTTAATTCTATGACTTCTTTATCTGAACGTTGGTTTTGACTTTTTAAAAGCTTGTTTTGTTAATTAGTTTTAAGCTAATATTGCATAGTTTGTCATATTCATTATGTAATGAGTCGTCATCTAGTGATGAGCTACTATAGTATTCGTGACATACCTCGTCATTTGCCATGAGACAAATTTCTTCTTCCTCCTAGTCGCTCATTCCCCACGCGTCGCCACACGCCTTTTGATCATCCTTTGGGACACTTACTAATAAAGTGGTTTGGGTCCACCTAAAGCAAGCAACGATCATATTTTGGCTTCTCGTCCTCTTTGCTTTTCCGAAAGCCTTTCTTATCGTCATACGGTTGTTTGACGTATCTTTCCTTTCTTCTAAAGAACTTTTTAAAGTCCCTTACCGCCATAGCATCTCGTCGTCACTATTCGAAAATGAGTTCTTCATCGCTTGAAGCCTTTTTGGCTTTAAGGGCAAGAGATTTGTGTTTCTCTTTCACCTTTGAGGCTTCTGAATCTTTAGCAAGGACAAGCTCGTAGACTTTTAAGTTGCCTATGAGTTCATGAAGGGTGAGGATTGTCAAATCTTTTGACTCTTCGATCGCCGTCACCTTGGATCTCCACTTAGATGGAAGTGCCCTTAGATATCTCCTAACATGGTTACGGCTAGAAAAAGATTCATCAAGTGCTTGTAAAGATGTAATAATAGTATTAAAATTAGCAAGTGAATGATTTATAGTTTCCTCATCCGATATTGAAAATTGTTCATATTGTTGAACAAATAAATCAATTTTATTATTTTTACTTGTTGATTACCTTGATGAGTTACAACTAAAGAATTCCAAATTTTTTTTGAGGTTTTAAGCATAAATTTTTCAATTCCTTTTTGGGTAAAGCATTATACAAAACCATTTTAGCTTCACTATTTTTAGAAAGCTTTTTCTTCATTTCATCATTTAGTTTATCATGAGGTATGTTAACTAAATTTCCTTTATCATCATTTGAGGTAGCCTCAAAATCGCCTTCAAAAATAATGTACCAAAGATCAATATCTTTAGACTTCACATATGTTTCGAATCTATTTTTCCAATATATAAAACCATTAGTTTAAAGTAGTGGAGGACGTTGCATAGATTGCCCTTCCTTGTAATTTTCAGAACCCATAGTGATCGAAAAGTTTTTAAAATAAGGTTTACTTTAAAACTTTTATAAACTTAGCTCTTGATGCCAATGGTGGAAAACTAGAAGGGGGGGGGGTGATATGTGTCTAAATACACATATATTTTATACTGTTTAAACCCACAAAACAACCAAAAAACACACAAAAAACCAATAGATAAATTCATAAAAATGTGTTTTATGTATCGGTACAAAAGATTGAAAACAAGTGAAACTTGATCAATTTCACAACAATTGTCGCTTTTCAGCCCCCCGAGTTACCACAAAATGTCAAACTAGTCCCTAAATGTTTTAAATGAATGAAAAGTCAACTTAAGTCCTTGGGAAAGCAAAAATGTTCACAAACATCCTCGGATAAAGTTTACACAAATGGCAATTTTTACCCCTCAAGTTATAAATTGGCAAAAATGGTCCCCGGGTATTCTAAACTTGGAATTACAAATAATACCCTTGTACTATGCATGATTTAACAAATGAACAATTTGATAACTTTGGGAAATTACACTTTTAGTCCCTCAAAAATCCAAAATTAAAAATGGTCATTGAATTTGAAAAATGGCAAGTTTGGTCCTTGCACTTTTTAAGCTTGTCACCTGTGGTCCCTTGGAATAGCTTTGATAAAATGACAGCCATGGTCCTTGCATATTTTAAATTACACTTTAGGTCCTTATGTTATTAACTCTTTAATACTCCTTTTTGGACCTTAAGCCTAATTGTGACCGTCACTCTTACCATTTGTGAACCCCCCTTGATATTTAGCCTCCTAGTCAACAACACATCCAAGTCAAACACACCCACTTGGCGCTTTTTCTCCTCCCAACCACTGTCTGCACCAAGCTTCCAAGCCATCCCCCTCCTCATATTTCCACACCCTTGTCTCCTCCACCTCCACACCATTACAAAAATCATTAATTACATCTCACCTCATCACACTCAACCTCTCCACCTGTTAAAACCACTTTGGCGCCAAAATGAATCAAACGGCCAATATCTATTCTAGAGATCCAATGGTCATGAAAGATGGTGGGAATCACTCGAGATATGGTAGAGATGATGGCATATAAAAAGAAGAAAGGGGAGATGAGAAAGGCACTTTGGCCTTAAGCCATTGTCAAGTAGATGTAGTTTTTAATGCTTTTCTTAGTTAAAATGTTTTTCAATCTTTTAAATGTTGTAATGTTTCTTAAATTAGTGTAATGAAAGTTTAATTTCAGTTTACTTTCCATTTTAAATTCAGTTTCAATTTTTGCTTTATTTACTTTAATTTTCAAGTCTTTTTAATTTCATGATAAGTAGTTGTTTTGTGGATTCTTTAGCTTGCATAAGCTTCTGACAAAAGCTCACTAAGCTTTTAGATTCATTTAAAACAAGTATAACCTTTAAATTTAGAAAAGTTCTAAAAAAAAAAAAAAGAAATCAAAATCACCAATGGAAGTCACTGTGGGTCAATAAGCTTCTGGGGTATATAAGCCGATGATTTTTTTCTGGTTCCTAGCTTGTTGACACCAAGCTAGGAGTGGTTTTTGGACCTTGGTACTCATTTTTCACCTTGATCACATGTAAGTCCTATTATTACCATTTTTACAAGTTTACTGTTTCACTATCTTCATGCTCGATTTTTATGTTTTCCTCGCTTCTCGTGATAATGTTTAATGTTACTATAAGTTAAAATAAGCAGTTAGTTCATTTAGAGTCACTTGTGCCTAGAATTGAAATGAATCAGTTGAAATAGCATAATCCTCATGTCTGAGTTTGATGTTGTTTTAATTATTGTTTTAAGTTTCATTAGTCATAATAAGTGATAATACAAGGCCCGACTTAAGTTTGTGGTTTCTAATTGTGATTTGGTTTGAAAATCCTCATGACAGTCAACATAGAGGGTGTTTGGTTTATTGTGTTCAAAGGTTGTCTAGTCCTTAGCATTGTTGGAAAGTTGTCTAAACTAGTCTAAATAACTCATACAAGTCATTAAAACAAGTTCTTACAAGCAAGAAAGTCAAAATCTCTTTCGATCTTAATTGTGTTCCCAATGCTGGGATTTCAATATCAAACCTTGATTTTGTGTTCAAAAGTTAATAATCTTGTTGTAATCAGTCTTAGTTCAACTTATAAACAAATATTATGTGCTCTAGATCAAATCAAATATCAGTTTAGTCAACTTTTGGTTTTTCTCAAAAAGTCAAAAATCTCAATGGGTCATTTTTGAATAAACTTTGGATTTTTACTGTGGGTTCATTAGTGAGTTTCAGAGTATAAGCTTTGGAGGTATTGTAGTTTAGTTGGTGTAGAAAATACAAAATAGTAGTTCTTTATGCTTTTAAAGTGCTTATTTAACCGCTTTGGGTACCGTTTCCATAGTGTCCTGTGCACGTAAATTGTGCCATCTTGATAAGCTTGCATCAAGCTCATTTCTTGTCCACTTGAGTTCTCTGTTCTTTGGAAAGCCAACCTGGTCCTCTTGGAGTGTCAACTTGTTTTTCAATTTGGAGCTGTTTGGTGGGCTGCTAGTGGTCTTAAGCTTGTCCCATTCTCAGAGTTTCAAAGTGTATTGCTTATTCTTGGCTTATCGTGTGCTTTGTTGTATGTTTTGGCTTCATTTCAGCCTCATAGATTGCTTGCACCTACTTTGAGCTTTTGTTTCATCCTTAAGCTTTGTTAGAGCTTATTTCTATCAAATAAGCTTCTTAAGCACTGCTTGGTCATAAGCTCCAAATCCTTTATTTGAGCTTTGTAAATTTTTTTGTTTTTATTAAAGTTTCATATAATCAGATAGTGTAGTTTCCAAAGAAAATCCAGAAAAAGTCCAAGTTTTAATCAGTGATAGTGTTTATTTAAGACTTTTTAGCTTTTTGATTTTTCTTTTCATCTTTTTAATAAGCAAGACCTGTTTTTCTATTTTTTAAGTTTTCAATACACAGGATTTTTAGAAAGTTTCAGATTTTTCTTTATCTTTTTAGTATTTATTATAATTTTAATTAGTTAAAAATAGTAATTAATTAGTAATAAATAATTAAAAAGTCTAAAAAATATCTTTTCAGTTTTAAAATTAGTTTTATAATATTTTAGATTTTTCTAAGTCTTATTTTATTTTTTTTTCTAGTCTTATTTCATATTTTCTTTTATTTTAGTCTATTATTAAATAGTTAAAATAGTTTTTAATTAATAATAATTAGATAATTAGTTGTAAAAATCATTTTCCTTTTCTAATAATTTTCTTATATAATTAGGTTTGTAAAAATGTATTTTTCATATTTTTAGGATCTATATTGTATTAATTTCACTTTTTATTTTAATGCTAATGTAGTTTTTAATTAAACGTAAGTTTTAGGTTTTTAAACGCTCATCACTTTTTAAAAATAGTGATAGCGTTTATTTAATATCTTTTATCTTTTTAATTTTCTTAATTTGTATTTAAGTCGCTTTTGATTTATCCTCTTTTTCAAGAGTGTAATATTCAATCCTAATCCTTTCTGATCGCTATCATTAGTGGTCATTCTATCGTCTGATCATGTGTTTAACACACCATTGAGTCTCCGTGGACTTAACGACCCAATCCCTCTCAGTATTCTCTGGACTTCATTGTATTTGGTTCCAAGCTGTTTTAAGTCTGTTTGACTTGACGGTTCGGACCAGATCAGGGGGGGTTGAATAGTTTTGCCGATTTTAAGTTAATTTCAAAAACTTTAGATTTGATAATATGTGAGATCGTATGGATGTTGAGAAAGTATAGATCTAATGATAAAGCAAGTAAATAAAGTAAAGCAAAGGGATAGAAATGACACAACCGATTTATAGTGGTTCGGCTACAAGGACACCTTCCTTGCTCTACTCTACTCCCCGACCTACCGAGAGTTCAAGCACTATGTCAACAAATCCTTCAACTACATGCGGAGAAGCCTTCACAACTTTGCTTACACCTTTTCTCGTAAAAGCTAAATACCAAGTCCGAACACCGGTGGACCAAACCAACACGACTATTACACAAAAAATATGTGAAATATCAAATACAAGATTCTACGTAAATTCGGAGGAACAAATCAATCAAGGACCCCTTGCTTGGATGACTTGTAGAATGCTCGTGATCTCGCCTTAGAGAAGGACCTATATGAGAATCACTAAAGAAAGAAAGAAGGAAGTACTCTCTAGATCAAGTGATCTTTTGTTAGAAGAGAATGAGTATATGAGAGAATTAGTAAGAAGAGGGGTGACTTAGAATGAAGAAATGGCTCTCTATTTATAGGCAATTTCTGCCATCGCTCTGGATCCCACGGATCCCTCCCACAAGGGATCCGTCTAGTGTAAACCTAGGGATCCGTGGGACGCTCCTCTTTGCCCATGGGGTTTTTTGTTGGGCATGGGTTATGGGTTGGTCCATGGGTTTTCTTTAGATTCAATGTATCTAATGAATACATTGTATCTAGTCAAATGGGTATGGGTCAATGGGTTATGGATATGATCCATGGGTTGTGATTTTTACCCATCCTAATAAACTTATTACAACAAATGATTAATTACAACATTTTTGTATTTAAATGGCTATATGTAAATGCTTTACAAAAATGACATGTATCCTTATAATTGTACTTAAGATAACATTATATTTGTTATTAACAAAACACAAAGAGATCGCAAAATATTAATAAACGTTTTTACGGTTTATTTGTATTAACAAACTGTATGAGTATAGGAATGTTGTTTTAGAAACCAACCCTGGGTCTACATGTAGGTTGGATGTTGATGAATCTTCTAATGGCAGTGTGTTTTTCAAAAGGATGTATATTTGTTTCAAAGGGGTAAAAGATGGATGGTTAGCAGGTTGTAGGAAGGTAATTGGGCTTGATGGCTGTTTTTTGAAACATACCTGTAGGTGTGAATTACTCACAACTATGGGAAGGGATGCAAACAATCAAATGTATCCCATTGGATGGGCTGTTGTAAGTGTAGAAAATTGCAGAGAACTGGGGTTGGTTTATTCTACTACATGATGATGTTGATTTGAATGATGGCCTTGGAATTACAATCATATCAGATTCTCACAAGGTAATCTTTATTTACATAACAGTTTTATTACAATTACAACAATTGTTAACTACATTCTCTTAACAGTATGTTTAATATGAATCAGGGTTTGTTTGATACTGTGAGTGATTGGTTGCCACATGTTGAGCATAGAAAGTGCACTAGGCATTGATATGCTAATTTTAAAAAGAAATTTACTAGTGTTCAATATCAAAGGTTGTTTTGGACTGATGCATCAAGTACATTGGAACAACAATTTGAGTTCTATATGGAGCAAATAAAACAGATTGATCAAAGTGCTTATGATTATCTGATTAAAAGAAACCCTAACTCCTGGAGTAGAGCCTTCTTTGAATTAGATAGAAAATGTGCAACATTTGAGATGGAATCTTAGAGTTTTAACAGAACAATTTTGGGGCCAAGGTTAAAACCTATAATTACTATGCTGGAAGACATTAGGCTCTATATAATTCAAAGGTTGGTGGCAATGAATAAGAAATCATTCTCTTTGGAAGACACCATCACACCAAGTATAAGGAAAAGGCTAACCATGCTGAAAGATCAATGAAGGTATATAACAACATAGTTATATATTTATCACTTTTAAGAATAATCTGTTTTAATTATTGATTAATTTCTCAGGCATTGGCATATATATCCTAGTGGTTTCCAAGTGCTTGAAGTCAGGAAAGGAGATGAGAGTTATGCTATCAGTCTACTACACAAGGTATGTTCTTGTAAGCATTGGGAATTATTTGGTGTCCCCTGTATTCATGTTGTAGCAGGCTACATTCATTTGAGCAAAGAACCTCATAAAGGTATTAGTCATTGGTATAGTCAAGATAGTTGGTTTAATGCATACCAGTTTTCAATTAACCCAGTTTGGGGATCAAATAACTGGAAAAGGACTAATGATGCACCACCATTACCCCCACTAGCTATAAAGATTCATGGTAGACCTCAAAAGGCAAGAATCAAAGCACCAAATGAAAATAATGGTATTCAAGTTAGTAGGATGGGCAGAACTATGACATGTACTAATTGTTGGCAAAAGGGCCATAACCTAAACCTGAAACTGTGAAAAGACAACCAAGAAGAAAAAGAGAAATTGGACATGGTCAATGTGCATCTAGAGCTGGTAGGGGTGGTATAGGTAGCAGAGGTGGTAGGGGTATTGGTACAAGTGGGAGTAGTAGGGGTGAAGCTGCAAGTGGGAATGCTAGTGGTGTTGGTACAAGTGGGATTGGTAGGGGTGGAGGAAATAATAGGAGAGGTGGTGGAAATAGTAGGGGTGAAGCTGCAACTGGGAATGATAGTGGTGTTGGCATGTGGGATGTGACTTTCGATGATAAGTTAATAGAAGAACATGTATGTATTTTAACATCAATTTTAGTAATTAATATTCACATGTTAAAAACAAATTTAAGTAATTATGCACTTGTTTAACAGAGATACCAAATGACATTGGATGAAGAAGCATTTAAAGAATGTATGGAAGAACAAGCAATGAAGGAGCAAGTGATAGCTGATAAAAAAAGACAATTAAGAATTTTTAGAAAAAAAGCAGTTGTATGATGAGTATGAAATAGACATGGACATGGACATAGACATGGAAGAAGAAACTTATAACAGAGTCATTCTACGACAACTTGTTCTTCCAAACAATCTTTCTCATCCAACCCAAGAATCTGTGATACATGATACACCAGCAGCACCAGCAGAGATTAGCAGTTGATACAAGAAAAGGCAAAGCAGCTGATACAACCACATCAACACCAAATAAAACACCAAAAAAGACCAGGAACATGAACAAGTGGCTCCAGAAAGCATATGTGAATGGTGAAAGGATTTATCACAAGAATCGTGGCAGATCTGAAAGAATCAAAAACCTCCAGATGAGCAAAGCATGTCTGTTTAACCAAGTGGGAACTTGTTCTACTCCTGATTAAGCATTTGCAGTATCTGATTCTAAATTGGTTAACTATGTTAGAATTATAACTATGTTTTAATGGTCTGTAATGAATATTTAGGAACCTAAATTGCATATTTGTTGGTTTGATTTTGGACAGTAACGGTGGACCAAAAAACAATGACAGTAATGGTGGACACAAAAGCACGTGGGCACATGCTTTGTGATATCTTTTGTAATGACCATTTAAGTTGCTTTTAACCATCTTAAATGAATCAATATATGTAGTATTTTACTATCATATTCTATGTTCTATGTTATGCTTAGTTTTTCATGTTTTTCTTTAATGCCTTTACAAACTTGAATGAACCAAAAAGAAATGACACTAATGTTGTTATTATGCTGGTTTAAGCCATATTGTAAGTTCACCTTTTGAAGTTTTAATGCAATAAGTACAGTAACTAATGAACAAAATGTATACGAAAATACCCCAATTGCCATTGACAAAACATTACAACTGAGCTAGTACAACAAAAACACAACATTTCTTGGCCAGAATACACCAAATGTCAACTAACCTTACCCTATTACATTAAAATAGGAACCAAGCCAATACAAAGATGATCACAATTGACTTCCAAATTAAACAACTTTTTTTTACTTTTCTTCAATTGAACCTTTAGTTGCTTCATTTCAACACGAAGGACAACTAGTTTTTCTTGGCTAGTTACTTCATTTTGTACTTGAAACCTTTGATATGGAGTCAAAGCCCAATACATCTCATACAAGTGACCTTTGTACCAATCATTATCTAACTCAGGATCAGACCAATCCTATTTTGTATAATTCCTTACAAATTTTTTCTGCAAATAATAATATATAAGCTTACCATAAAAGAGTTAAATAATGAACATTCGAGCAACTTACATATCTGTTAGGGCAACAAACAAAACGTCTTGCAGGGTTTGATGGGGTCCAAGAGGTGAGAGACATGACATGAAGCTCGCATTTGCACTCATTTGGAAGGTTACCATGGTTTGAAAGGTTGGAAGAAGATGACGACATCTTGCAATTAGGTTAGAAATTAGGGTTTATGAATTGGGGATTTGCGTTTATGATTTGGGGATCTTGTTTAGAAACGGGTTATAATAGGGTAAATTAGTCGGGTTTGAAATGGATTAGTATTTCGGGTATTATAACAGCCATGCAAGCAGACGGGTTAACACAGGTGGAAATTATCAATAATTAAAATAAATAATTAAATTGCGTGGAAAATAATAAAGGTAAAATTGTTGATATTAGGACAAAGAAAATAAGTTTTGATGGCTAAAATGTTGATAAAAAAGTAAGTTTTTGAACTCATAAAATTGGAGAAAGTAGGTTGTTATGTTATGGCGTTTACCCTACCAAACAGGGGAGGAGTGAGTGCATATATTCAGGGGAGGCTGCTGTGAACATGGATGATGATTTGGATAGTGGAGGTCAAGGAGGTGATTATGTGGTGTCTGATAAAGATGGAAATGAAGCAGTACTTGAAACTGTGAAGAGTGTAGCAGAAGACAAGGAGAAGGAGGTAGTGCAGGTAACAACCACTGCTAGTGTTGCTGCAACCACGGCTAGTTTAATTGAAACCACTGCTGCAACTTCATCTGAGGTAAACCTATCCACTGCTACTTTAAACACATCCACTGCTGTAACAACCACATCTACCATAGTCACAACCACTGCTATATCTCCACCCAAAACTAAAGAAGTTGAGAAGGAAGCTGCTAGTACACTGATAAACTTAAGTCAAACCTCACCCAACCCTACACCTACAATTGCACCTGTTTCACTTATTCTGAAACCAACTGGACCTAAACCTTTGGGTAAAAGCTTGAAGATTGGTGAACCTATGAAGAAGGTGGTTTTACCAGACATTGGAAAGGGGAAAGGTATTGCTGAGCCAGTTTTAAAGTTTAAGAATAAGCAAGAGCAGATTGCTTATGATAAGGAGTTTGGTGAAAGATTGCTAGCTGAAGAAGAAGCAGCTGAAGAAAAAAAAAAGACAAAGTATTCTACTCAAGAATGGGCATTGTTATCTATTGATGAGAGGGCTAAGGTGTTGGCTGCAAGGGCAAGGAAGTTAAGTCAAGAGAGAAAGCAAGTTAAAAAGAAGAAACCTCCTACAAAGAGTCAAATGAGAAATTCAATGATGAAGATTATCAGAAACATGGACTTGTATAAGGGTGAAGATTTAAGAAAGTGTACATATGAAAGGATTGAAGAGATTTATCAGAGATGTATGAAAATAAATGAGGATTTCAATCCTATGAACTCTGAGAAAGAAGCTGAGTGGTTAAAGAGAAGAGCTGATTCTAAGAAGGAATCTAGTTCGAAAAGACAAAAGGTGGATAAAGAGATGGAGAAGAAAGAAAGAACTAAAAAGTATCTTTTGGAGTGTACTAAACCTGCACCTATTAATCCTACTCCAGTAAGAGCAGTTCATCCTATTGAAGATTGGCAGATTATCATAGAGCATGGTAAAGAAGTAATTGAGATTACAAGAGTTGATGGGTGGAAAAGTACATATCTCAATTTTGGGTTGTTATTGGACTGTATGACTAAAGGTGATCTGGAACAACTATGGAAGGTAATGGAATTTAGGTATGGAAAGTCTGGTCCAACTGGAGAATTAGTTGAATTTGTATGGACTTCTGTAAAGAATTTGTGTTAGCCTAATCCTAATGATGAATTTTGGGAAGACTGTGAGGTGGTTGAGTGGCTACTGTATTCTTATTGCAAAGTTCATGCTGTGCAGACTACAAAAGAGAAGTTCTTTATGTTTGCTGATAAGGATTATCCATTATCAAAGAAAGTGGCCAGAAAAATGTTGGATGCCAAACTTACTCCACAAGGAACAAAGGCTACACATCCTATTATTGATAAACTATTTCAGAAGATTGAAAAGATTGCAGATATACAAGGACCTTTGGCAATTATGGCTAAACCTCAAGGAAGACTGAAGAGGAAGGCTGATATATCTAAAGCTGTGGATTACACATTTGAGTCAGAGACTGAAGAGGAGGTTGAAGAAAGCAAGAAAAGGTTGATGGTTCTCACTAAATTGTCAAGTTTAACAGAACCAGAGGTTAGTGGTAAAATATCTCTTACAAGTCAACATCAGATAATTTCTTATACTTTTGAGCTTACTATGAATGGAGGATATTGGGAGTTTGAAAGAGCCAATGGTGAGAGTTTTGGTTGTGTCAAATTTTCACAAATGCTTTACTATTTGGAAAGAAACGATCTTATGGCTATTTGGATGTTATATAAAGATAGATTTGGAGGTGTGGCACCAGCTGACTATCATGAGAGGATTGTTTATTATAATTTAAAGATGATATTTGAACCTACTCATGATGAATCTGAATGGAAAGGACTCTACAATGGCAGTGTTTCAAGTTGGTATTTGTATCAGTCTTGTGGAGTTCATGTACTATTTGTTTCTGGAGAAGTTATTCATATGTGTGTAGAAACTAATTATCCAAAATTGAATACTCATCCAGAAGTTATTACTCAGATGTTACAGCCTCGTGGATTGAAGTTGCAGAAACCCTTTGATTATCAAGCTTACAGGTTGCTGAGGAAATTTGAAAAGACTTTGAATCCTGATAAGTGTTTGGATACATCCTCTAAGTAAGAAGTTCTGGGTTTAAAAGAAACTTGATGTTTTTGTTGGTAAATATCAAGTTTAGGGGAGGATTGTTGGGTTTTAGGTTCCACTGAGAAGAATTATACTAAGTATGGAACCACTGCTAGTGCAAAAGAAACCACGGCTAGAAGAAGGAATCCATTGCTGGAGTTAAACCACGGCTAGTAGTATAATATAATCACGGCTAATGTATTGTAACCACTGCTAGTTGATAAGTCGGCTTAATATTTTGTATTAGATAAATATGGAAAAGATATTTATCTTGTAGGTTACGTATTGTATCTTGTAAAGGACTACTTAGCCTATAAAAGGAGGTTCTAGGTTAGATTAGATATACGTGTGTTTTGATATATCTAAGGTCGAAACACTTCAAGGTTGTAAAACCCTAATACTATTTAGAGTATTGGTTATTAATATAATTGAGGTGTTTAAGTGTTATTATTGTTCTTCTTCTTAAGGTTAAGCATTATATTCCACGTAGTGTTTAACAAGTTATTGTTAAGTCAGTTTCTATAAGGATCGTTTGCTCATCTGGGATCAACAATATTGATTGCAAGAGGCAATGTCTCTTAAATTTGGCCTACGCGTTCCCGTATCTTAACGGGGTAACCACGACTGTTAAGTGGTTTCAGCCATGGCGGGCACGCAGAGTGCCTCAAGAAATTGGAAATCTGAGCCTCATTTTGGATGTTAACAGCAACATTGAAACTCATTTATGCCATTTAGTGAATCTATTTGATGCATGTGGAACTAAATCTGCCAACAAGCATATCAGTTCTTTTATGTGGAACTGAATCCGCCAACATTTGTCAGAGTACTATTCATTCTAGGTTTTTTGGCCCGTTTGTTGTTGGTAAGCCAAGGTCCGGATAAAATAACATGAACCAGACATGGAATGTCTCTCAACTCTGTCTGTTACGCCATGCTTTAATAAAAGGTTTATGATTCTTTATCTCTTGAAATGAAATAATGCAACTTTTCCTTCTTTTTACTCATAAACTAACGACGGTTTCTTTTTAAGCAGGAATTGGAGTAAACAAATATGTTGATCGGTGTTCGGCAAACAAAAATTACACCTCTTACTGGTGTGATCTCATCTTTTTCTTTGGTCGAACACTGATCAGCACTTATGGTTCGTTGTTTTGGTTTTATGGAGAGCATATCACAAATACAAAGTCAGTTGCAAAGGCGCTAAACAAAAAAAAATGTTGTTTACGATAGATTACTTACACAGAAGGCATGCGTATACCTGAATTTTATAATTTTTTTTTTTTTTTTTTTTGACAAGAAACTGTGTATTTGTGATTAAATGTAGTATCTAACATCGGTAGGCAATATTGGCAAATGAAGAACGTGGTGCACTTTAAAGTGAAAAGTTTCTAGCAACCAGCCTTTTTTTTAGTTTTTTTTTTCCTTTTTCTATTCTTTTCTTTTTTCTTAAATTTAAATTTTCAAAAAGAAAAAAATGTGTTTGTCAGTTAGATTCTTTCTTCTTTAAAGTCCACCACGTTCTTCATTTGCAAACATTGACATACGATATTCACCATAGTTAACCATTCTATGTTCCCATACAGTTACTTTTGTTTTCTCAACAATCTAGCAAATCGCTTGGTGCAAGCCTTTGCAGAAAGGGAGTTGAAACGACAAAAGGAAATGTTAGGGAACTAAGAAGGGTTAAATATTATGCTTTATACATGTTACATTGAAACTGTTGATTGCAATATTTAGTGCAAAAGGCAATGATGATTTGTCTATGTGTTAACTATTTCTTGAGTGTGCCTCGCACATTCTCGTATCTTGGCGGGGTTACCGGGAACGTTATGTGGTTGCAGCCATGGCAGGTGCGTAGAGTTTCTCAAAGAATTACAGATCTGAGCCTCATTAAAAAAGTAATTATATTATGTCTCAAATTTTTGTTTTCTTTTTCGAGAAAAAAATGTGTAACAAAAGGTTGGCATGTGATATAACATACTTTGCAGTATCAGTCACAATGGCTTTAATAGTCTATCGGCCATTGATGATGTTCTAATTGAAATTATGATGTTTTAAAGCAATATTGAGCCTGTGGGACTATTAAACCCCGTGTGACTGCAGCAGCAGGACACAACATAGCAACAGTGCAAAAGGAGATTGTAAGATCTTTTCCCAATATCTTCTTAACGTTCACTGTTTGGTTTACATGTATTAACCTATATTGTTAATGAAACGCAGGTGCGTACAAACAGAGTGGGGTGTTGAACAGAGGCTGAGAAGTGGCTTAAGTACCGTGGATTGTGTATTGATAATTAAATGCATCATCTAACATTGTTTGGAAATACTGGTAAATGAAAAATGTGGTGCACTTTAAAGTCCACCACGTTCTTCACTTGCAAATATTGACATACGATATTCAGCATAGTTAACCATTATGAGTTTCCATACAGTTCTTTTTGTTATTTCAACAATCTAGCAAATCGATTGGTGCAAGCCTTTGCAAAAAAGAGAGTTGAAACGACAAAAGGATCTGTAAGGAAACTTAGAAGGGTTAACTATGCTGCTTTATACATGTTACATTGAAACTGTTAATTGCAATGTTTATTGCATAAGGAAATGATGATTTGTCTACCTGTTAACTATTTCTTGAGTGTTATCGCGCATTGTTGTATCTTGGCGGGGTAACCGGGAATGTTATGTGGTTGCAGCCATGGCGGGTGCGTAAAGTGGCTCAGGAAATTGCAGATCTAAGCCTCATTAAAAAAGAAATTGTATTATGTCTCAAACTTTTGTTTGCTTTTTCAAAAAAAATTTTATAACAAAAGGTAGACATGTGATATAACGTAGTCTGCAATATCAGTCACAATGGCTTTAATAGTCCATCGGTCACTGTTGCATTTCTAATTTAAATTACGATTTCTTAAAGCAATATTGAGCCTGTGGGACTATTAAAGCCCATGTGACTGCAGCAGCAGCACATCTGCATTGCAATAGTATAAAGAGAAATGGTAAGATCTTTTATCAACATGTTCTTAACACTCATTGTTTGGTTTACATGTATTAACCAGTATTAGTAATAAAACCCAGGTTTGTAGAAACAGAATTGAGTGTTGAACAGAGGCTGAGAAATGTCTTAAGTACTGTGGATTATGTATTGGTAATTAAATGCAGCATCTAACATCGTTTGGCAATATTGGCAATTGAAGATTGTGGTGCACTTTAAAGTCCACTACATTCTTCATTCACAAATATTGACATACGATGTTCAACATTGTTACCCATTCTCAGTTCCTGTGCAATTCCTTTTGTTTTTTCAACAATCTAGCAAATCGCTTGGTGTAAGCCTTTGCAAAAAGGGAGTTGAAACGACAAAAGGATCTGTAAGGGAACTATTAACGTTATGTGGTTGCAGCCATGGCGGGTGCGTAGAGTGGCTCAATGAATTGCAGATTTGAGCATGTTTTTAAATATCAACATTGTTCAATGTAGCTTCCTACTCTTATCTTTCTTCTCTAGTTTCTTTTGTTACTTCAGTGGGCTCAGTGCGTCTGTTGCAGCCCACTGTGTAAAGTCTAAGTGAATAGCAAAAGAGGCTGGAGAAGGAGGTAAGAACTTCCAGTTATGTTGCCATTCGGAAAATTTTACAATCGAATATTGAGTATATGAGATAAGAAGAATGGTCTTACTTGGGTGCTAAATTAACAGATTCACAAAGTTACTTTCATGGCTACAATGTTGAATACAAAATGAAATGATGAACTTTATGCTTATTAACTGTTTCATAAGTGTGCCTCATGTATCCCCGTATTTTGGCATGGTAACCAGAACTTGTATATGGTTGCAGCCATGACGGGTGTGTAGCCTTAGTAAATGAATTGCATATCTGAGCCTCATTTTAATTATCAGATTAGGCATGGTAACCAGAACTTGTATATGGTTGCAGCCATGGGGGGTTGCCAGAGTGCCGAAGAATGAGAGAGGTAATTAAATAGATAAGCTAGAGACACTCGGGTTCTGATGCATCTTATTTTCTACGGATCTTGGCTTACCAAATAAAAATAGGGTAAGATACAAATCCCTCTATTTCTTATCCACATGTTTGTTATTTGTTATGGTTTAAAGTATTTTCTGCATCATTGACTTAAGTTCTCTTTTTTCATCATCTGAATTTTTTGTGTTGCATGAGATAAACGATGTTTCTAGATCTGTAATCTTCCATTTTTTTATTAGGTTAGCTTATCTTTCAAAATTAATTGTTTGCTACTTATAGTTTTACAGTTACCAGCTTTGCCATTTGTCAATTTAAAGTTTTAAATACTTTTATATGTTCGTGTTACTTTTATGTGAATATCATACCTTATATTTACTTGAAATTATCAGTATTGTTTAAAGGTAGATGTTTAAAAATAATGTAAAATGCAACTACATTTGGATGTAGTAAGATAGTGTAAAAGGTCATTATATTTAGTTGAATGAATGTTTAAAAGTTGACATGGTGACTAAACAATATGTAAAGTTAGTAACATAGCCATTTTTATTTACTTCAAATTATGAATGTCAATAACTGCTTTCTAATTTTTTTTGGTCATTTGTTTTATAGGCTTATGAAAAGCAAGAGACAATGATGAACTTTCTCTATATTAACTGTTTCTTGAATTTGGCCTACGCATTCCCTTATCTTGGCGGGGTAACCACGGCTGTTTTGTGGTTGTAGCCATGACGGGTGCATAGAGTGCCTCAAGAAATTAAAAATCTGAGCCTCATTTTACATGCCGACAACACCATCCATAGTGTTTTAAGCAACCTATTGAGACTGTTTTATGCATGTGGAACTGAATAAAGACTGGGCAACTGATATTTCAGTCACCATTACCTAATATGTCTCCTAAGTCAGCTCCACACGCTTTAATAAAAGGTTTGTGTTTCTTTATCTCTTGAAATGAAATGCTGCAATTGTTGCTTCTTTTTGCTGCCAAACTAATGACATCTTCTGTTGCAAGAGACATTAGTGTAAACAAATAAGGTGATCAGTATTAGACCAACAAAAATGGCACCTCTTGCTGGTGTTCTCTCATCTTTTTTGTTGGGCGAGTATTGATCACCACTTATAATTCGTTGTCTTGAACTTATGACGAGTATATCACAACTGCAATAGCGACTGCAAAGGTGGTAAGGGAAAAAACCCTGCTGTCTGTGATGGATTCCTTACACAAAAGGCATACGTATAACTAAATTTTTATACTGTTTCTGGGGTTTGGGTAGGCATTGTGTATTTGTAGTTAAATGTATCATCTAATGTAGTTTGCCAATATTGGCAAACAAAGAACGTGGTGCACTTTAAAGTGCAAAGTTTACAGCAATCAAGGTTTTTTACCTTTTTGTTTTTGTTTTTTCCTTTTGAAAAAAAAATAAAATAAAAAAATTCAAACCAAACAAATCTGTTTGTTAGCCATATTTTTTCTACTTTAAAGTACGCCATGTACTCAATCTAAAAATATTGACATGCGGTGTTCAACATAGTTACCTATTATGAGGTCCTATACAGTTCCTTTTGTTTTTTCAACAATCTAGCAAATCGCTTGGGGCAGGCCTTTGCAAAAAGGGAGTTGAAACGACAAGGGGATCTGTAAGGGAACTCAAAAGGGTTAACTATGTTGCTTTATATCTGTTAAATTACATTGTTACATATGAAATGAGGAGAATACCCTTACTTGGGTACTAAATTAACAAATTGACAAATTGACTCTCCTAACTGCAATGTTGATTGCAAAAGGCAATGATAAACATTCTGCTTATTAACTGTTTCATCAGTATGGCTGACCTATCCCCGTATCTTGGCACGGTAACCAGGATTCTTATATGGTTGCAGCCATGGCGGGTGCGTAGGATGGCTAAATGAATTGCAGATTTGAGCCTCATTTTAAATGTCATTATCACTGGAGGTTTCTGTCTACATGTTTTATTTGTTTCTTTCTAAAACCAGTGTGCCTGCAACTGATATGAATACATTATATGTAACTTTCTGCACTTCTATATTGCGCAAATCCAGACTATTTTATCCTGACATTAACATCGTATGCAAATATTGAGAAACAAAGAGTACGATGCACTTGGCAATCCAAAAGTTTTCTATCTTTCCTTTAACCTACATCGCAATTTTTTTTATTTCTTAATATTGGCATACAATAACGGTCAATCTGCTTTTAACTACTGCTACACTATCTGAGCCTGTCTTTTGTGAAAAAAGAGACACAATTCTTGCATACATTAAATAGACCTATGTTAAAGTTTCATGTGAACAATTCTTTGGCAAATGTATAAGTTTTATAATGCAGATGCAAAAATGACTTTTGTGTTTGTTGTAAAGATATTGTAACCCCATTTAAATAATATATTCTTGTAGCTGGTACTGTGCTTTCACTCACAAAGATCACTATAGATCTTTCAGTGTCGAATCAGGCTACAATCACTGGTCGTGAAGCACCTTATGTATGAACTGGATCCAATACACATTAATTTTTCAGCCATGGTGGGCAATCCACTTTTTGCAATCTGCTACCATATCTGAGCCTGTCTTTTGTGACAAATGGCTTTTCTGTTTGCTAATCTTACAAACACCATCAAGGCTATGATGAATTCTGATGGGTAGTTTTAAAAATGAGATTGCCCATATATTGGCTTGGCAGCTTGTTAAGGTTGCAGCTATCGTAGGCAATCCATTTTTTGCAAACTGCTACCCTATCTAAGCCTGTATTTTGTGACAAATAACTTTTTTGTTTTTTGTGTGCCTTGCTATTTTTGATAGATGAATTTACATTCAAGTCTGCAGACACCAAGGAAAATCTTTGCGCTTACGACTTTCAAAAACATCTGGTATGCTTTCTCTTAAACTTCTTATAAAGACTGTGTAGCCTGTTAACGTGATAGATAAGTGAGTGATGGTCCAGGTCTGGTACACTCTTTTATCCAGACTTGGAATTACCAATACAAAAAAAGGGCCAAAGAAGGCTTATGTGAATAGTACTTCAACAAATGCCCATAATCCCTCTCACCAAAAGACTGTATCTCCATTATGTGACACAACCTGAACTTCTTTATGATGCTGTGTGTTTTAGATATACGCATTTCCAGCCTCTTATTTACATTGCAATGAGTTTAATGGGTATAGATACATGTAAGGTTGCAAATGTGTTGGTAAAACAACCTGCGTCAGGTTGCAACCACAACAATTACATTTCCAGCCACTACCCTATTTTCAAATATGAAACTGTGACACCGTCTTTTAACACTGTTAAGGCCATGATGAATTCTAATGGGTCGTTTGATACATAAGATTGGCCATATCTTGGCTTGGCAGCCTCTTAAGGTTGCAGCCATGGTGGACAATCCACTTTTAACAACTGCTACCCTATCTGAGCTTGTCTTAATATGTATCAGATTATATGAAGATATGATTTTCATTTCATTTTATTAAAGGTGATAGCATTTGAATGTTATATACTTTAATGATATAATAGATAAAATAATTATTGTTAGTATTATCTCTTAAACTTCATTGCAGGTGACTGCCAAACAAAGCTACGAGACCAAGTACTAGACTTTTTCAGCTTATAAACCACTCGACATTCATACTTCATAGATGATAGACCTTGCTTTCATTATAGAATTGATATTTGTAAACATGTATTACTTTGAATCCAAGTGTTTTTAGATGTTAGGATTCTTATGGTTGTTATGTTACGCTATATGTGTTTGTAACTTTTAAATAAATTGAACTTTGACAATAAATGAATTTTTATTTTCCTATCCAAATGCGATATACTATATAACAATTAAGCATTTCTAACATTCTATAACAATGGTATTCATGACAATTTCTTTTGTTAGGAATTGGAAATTCCATGTTAAAGTGTCGGTCACCCCAATTATGTTCTAGCATATGTTAGCTCATAGACGTGTCATTATTTACATTATTTAGTAGTTAATTAGTTAGTTTGTAGCGTAGTTTAGTTTAGTGTAACACCGTGGAGGAAGGATGGGTCTTTACCCACTGTATGCCTGATCCACAGTCCGATAGGAGGACGTATTAGTTTGTAACTATAAATACCCTTCCCTCTAAGGGAAGGGTGTTACTTCTTGAATCTAACCTTTTACATTTTGTTTAACAACTCTCTTTCAAGAAACATCCTCTCAACTCTCTTCATCTCTCTAAATGGATTTCTTGTATCATCATAATCCTAGACCACCCGAATCATCTAAACAACATAAATATAAGATCCTAACAATTGGTATCAGAGCCTAGGTTTTGTTGTTTGTGATGATTCGAATGGTTTTTGTATGCGGTTTGGTTGATGTTTGGATGTTGTTGATGAATATGTTGTTATGAGCTGATTTTAAATGGTTTTGTACATGGTTTAATGTTGTTTAATACTGGTTTTAAGTCGAATCATCTGAAACAGCATGTTGTTGTTGGTTAACTATTTTTAACTAGTTTTTAATGGTGCTGATTTTGGTATTATAACTGGTTTTATGTGTCTAATGGTCTAAAAGTTTCGACGAGTCTGGAAATAACGTTTTTTTTGTTACAGTCTGTGTACACATCATGATTTTCTTCGATGCGAGTTGTTGCATGCTCATGGATGCGAGTTGTCAATATATGTCCAGAGTCAATGGTCCCTATGCGAGTTGCACTTGATTTTGAGCGAGTTGTTACAGTTGCGAGTTGGTTTAATGTTACATATGCAAGTTGTTAACTAAAGTCAAAAGTGAGTTGTCACTGTTGCTATAAGTATGCGAGTTTTAAAGTATATGCGAGTTGACTTTTGAGTCAACTCAAGTCTAATGCGACTTGTGTCTATAATCGGATGCGAGTTGTGTTGTGCACTAACAAGATGCGTTTTGACAGAAAGGAAGATGCGACTTGACACTATCTAGATGCGAGTTGACTCATGACTCATGACTACGGTTAAACAACAGAAAGGTAGATGATGAAATGTCTATTAGACTTTGACCAACAATAACCAAATACCAAATCACTCATCGACTAAAGTTACATCTCCAATCCATGGTATATGAAAAATCATGAAGACAAAATGACGACACCACAACAGAACCTTCGTCAATTCAAACCCTAAATCCCATCTCAACCCTTCGACAATATTTCAACAAACAACACCACATCTATCTCTATCACATCTCACTCATGACTCGTCCAATAAAAATAAAAAGTAATCAAGATCTCAGTCAAAGTTTGTGTATATCAAAGTATAATCAAGACCTTGAAGATCCAAGTTCACAAACTTTAACTCATCATCGATCCTTTCAAAGCTTTCACTTCATGTAATATCCGAATCTAAAAGGTTAAAGATACTAACAAGGATGGTAGCTCCTTTTTCCTTGGTTCGTTCTAAAGAAAATGATCTCAAATAATCATCATTGATCTTGTATGTTTGATTATGTCCGAAGTTAAAGAAATGATTTTAACAACCTTGTTAAATCAAATCTTTGATTCGCTTTATAAATTAAACAATCAAAACCTAATTATACACACAAAGATAATACCTACCTTTGAACACTTTTGATCTCATGGCTGACGAATACCATCCCTGTGGCTTGTCCGAAACCCTCGAGCCAACCCTGTGGCGAGGGTAAGTATGAAGTATTGTGATTGATGCTGTGTCTTATGTTGTGAGAATATCTTGGAGAGGGAGGCATTTGATGATATGATTTGGTTTGGGAGGCTTGTTGATGAGCTGTGAATATTTTTTGATGGGAGCGGATAGAAACAGGTGAGAGATTAGGTTTGTTGTAGTATTTTTAGGGTAACGAATGGTGTAAATTGGTGTGTTAAATACACAAAGAATTAGGGTAAGTAAAACCATGGATTGGATGTGAGTTACTAGACCGAATTAATTTTTATCCTTTAATCATGGGCCGAACAATATGTGTTTAAACTAGGCTGAATTGATTTGTGTTGGTCTTGACCCTAATATGAGATACGTGAGACATATGAGATATATGATAATTTTATTGGTAACATGGACCAGGTGAGATATACATTCGTGCGTTAAAGTGTTTGATATATGAGATATATGTGAATTGAACCGGGTGAGCGGGACTTTATGATGTGTGTTTGATAGTGAGCTTGGATCCGGTATGCGGTTTGTGCGTTTGACCGAGTAATATCCTTTTATAAATGATTTGGGCTTTGAAGTTGTGATATCACTCAGAGGCATGGGCGGATTTTTTTTTACTATAAATTATTATTTTACATGGACCGAGTTTGAGTACTCATGGGGCTTTTGGTATGCATTTCATAGTAATATGTGATTTAATCATGAGTTTTGATGATGAGATTTGTTAAAGAGATTTGATGATGACATTTGGTATGATGCTGAGATTCGTTGTGTTATGAGGTTAGGTACTTTGGTGTATACATTTTCACGGAGAATATAATGTCACGGCTTGAATTGTAACTGGAACTTGGTTGACTACGGGGTTGTTTGGACGGTATTTCTTATTTGGATTTGCAGTAAGGTTTTCTGGTCGCAGTTACTTATTTCGTCTTCTTTCTTTCTACCCTTCCGCGAAGATGACTTGTTTGGGAATTTTTAGAGTGTGATAAAGACTTGACTATTTAGTTATGGTTGTGATTCTTTCTCGTTTTACCCACGACGTAGCTATCACTTCGGTGTCTCACTCAGTTGAGAATGTCAAGAGGTTTTGTACATTGGGTACACCGTTTCTTTTTACAAGGATTAGTGCAAGCTTAAGTAACAAATCTGGGGAATTTTACGTCATGTTCAAGTTTGGCATATCGGGTCTATTTCTACAAATGGTCACTGCAATAGCCGACTAAATACGTGGATGATGTGTTTACCAAAGAGTTGAATGGATGAGATGTGATCAGCAATTCCCATAGATTATTCGATGCCACACAATGTCAATGATACTTCACAGTCTAAGCAAAAACTCTCAAGAATCTTCAGCGTCAGTCATGATTTTTCAAGATATTTGCTTATGACAAGAACTTCTCGTGCAAATGGTCGTACACGTTATGATGCTTTCAAAAGTTCGAAACCATCATGGGGGAGAAACGTGTACTTTAATGTTTTACGGTCAACCTCAAGGGGAAGTAGTATATACTACTTGACTTAGTATGGTTTGTGAAGTGGTCTACATATGAGCAAAGAATTGTTGATGATAGTGTTGAAGATGGAGAATGAACCGCTGACGAACCGCTGCATGTTCCCCTAAAACAGTTATTCACCGAAACAAAAGTTGTCATAACATGTTCAAACTGACATTGTTTACGGTTTTGTCTTGATTTTGTAAAATCCCACGAAAGAATCTATTTCTCGGTTTAAATCATAGACTTGTAAAATCCCGTGACAATGGAAACATCCTGGCAATTATAAAGTGCATTTCCGGATCTATCTCTCGGTTTATTCTTGGTTTTGTAAAATCCCGCAAAAGAAACTATTTCTCGGTTTAAACTATAGAATTGTAAAATCCCGTGATGATGGAACCATCCTGGAGAAAGAGAAAGTGTAATTCTGGATCTTATCTGATGATGGTGCTACGGTTTCTTCTTCGAAGAAGGGATAAAAGGGTGTACTTCGTGAATTGGGTGTTTGTTTTGATTGTCCTCATGGCATTTTGGTTATTACAAGGTTTTACGGGGTTATGTGCTTTTAACCATGGTCGGGATTATACCGTTATCAAATTTCATTTAAACGTCAAAGGAGGCTAGATTTGAGCTTTTAACCAGAAGATGTGACAACGGGGTTAATTCACTATTATTTATTTGAGGTTGAAGTGAAATATCACGGGCGAGTGTACTTAGTATCTGAAGGTATCGGGGATGGCTGGATGAAGATTCTTCAAGATCCTTGTTCGAGCTTTTTATCAAAAACGAAGACTTTGAAATCTAGTTATTGTTGGGTGACTTTTTCCTTTTCTTTTACCACTTGGGGGAATTGGGCTCTTACCACCACAAAATAACTATCACATTAAGGAGTTACGTTGTAGTGCTCAGTGTTACATTCAATTGTGGATTTTCAAGAGGTGATGTACGTCTTATACTTGATGGTTGGTTGGATGAAGAGTATAGAGTACTCAGCGATTCAATGGTGGATGAAGTCTCGGCACCGCTCTTTGTTACATATGTGCAAGTTTAAGTCACGAGTTCGGGTTAGTTTACTTCAGGGTCAGATTCATCATATTGGGTTTTTCTCCATCAGTTGTCATGACAAAGTGCCCACTGAATGATAATGGGGTGATTACAAGATTTGCCAAGAGATGATGAAAAGAGAGAGATAATGACGTTTGAACACAACAGTTCAAGCCTCGTACTCTAAATAAAAGAAATGTGTACGTCTCAGTGCGCATTATCTTCTGAAGAAGAGAAATCTTCTTATGACGTTTGAATACTTGTCACACCCCCAAATTACCTGTTTTGCAGCGGAATGGAATTCCTGGGGATTGACTGTCATAGCATCACAATCACAGTTATATTGAACGACCTAAAGTGTCGTTTGGAAAATACATCGTTTGATTTAATAAAATAATCAGAGTTTACAAAGTGTAGGTCCCAATTGAAAATCAATTTGTGCGGAAATAAGTTTGTTACAATTCAAACAATGTTTTAAAGTATATGAAACCCAAGTGAAACGCGTCGTCTCCGCGACTCTATGATATGTCCACATGCATGCCATGAAGTGAAAACCTTAGTTACCTGAAAATACATTGCTAAAAGTGTCAACACAAAGTTTGAGTGAGTTCATAGAGTTTGAGTTGAAATGTAAAGCCTTTCAAAATCGTTTATGTAGCAAAGGCATTATAAATCCACTCAGTTCCAAGTTCCGCCCATACAAAACTTGCAACCTGTGTGTTTACAACCCATTGCCAAAATATGTATAGTTTATGTTCAAACACATGATGTCAAATGATTTCACAATAGTACCTAACTCGACGTAGAACAATAACACATAATCAGTAGCACATGACTTAATGTATCAGTAGTCAACTGACATAGAACTTTATACGACGTAGAACATGACCCAATGTATCAGTAGTCAACTGACATAGAACTTTATACGACGTAGAACATGACCAAATGTATCAGTAGTCAACTGACATAGAACTTTATACGACGTAGAACATACCGAGACATTTAGTTCTATGATTTATGATATAGAATATGACTAAACATTCAGTTCAGATAAACATATGGTTGCAAATAATCATGAATGTCATAAAAGTTGATGAGCATGTATCTCCCCCAAAGAGTTTAATAAAAGCATTAAAACAATTGAAAATGGGGCTATGGAACTCACTTGGACAATGATGCGATGGCAAAAGTGGATACACCGAAATATAGCGTGAATCTCTAAACTTGACCTATTATGAATGATATGATACATAATAAGTTATGATGTAATGTTATGCATGCAATTCGGATGATATTTATACCACTTATGAATTTTTGAAAATAATGTTTATCGTCGAAATATATGTTTACAACATATCGTCATTTTATAAAATACTTTACAAGTATTTACGTTGAAACAACCTCCTACGATAGTCGTTTAGGGATTTATTGTGAAATTATAACTTTTCGTCGTAAAATAATGTCATTGAAATTTCCATGAAAGTGACAGAAACGGCCTCTAAAATCTAGTCGTAAAATAGTGCACGTCGAGTGTTAGGAAACAAACTCAACGGTTTTGGGAAGCTTGTATCATTATCTCAAAGTTTTAGTACATGAGTTTTCATCCTAGAGGTCTCGAATATAAAGAAAATAGAGGTTAAGTATGATACGTATGTCCCAAAATATAGTTTAAGGATGTTTTTCGGCAAAGTTTAAGCGACCGTAATTAACTCATTACAACTCCGCTAAACAAACAGTCGGACATTTTGGAAAATATACTTGGCGATCTCACTTTTACTAGAAGACGTCACTTTATAAAAAGTTCTAAATCAATGTTAAAAACAACCTTCAACTTGGTCTCTAGTTTTGCCGTAAAACTTGCCTATTAGAAATAATATTTAGTTTTTCTTATATAATAAAGTTACGGCAACTTTTGTAAACTTGTATAATTTAATCGTTACAAATCCGTTTTCTACCTTTTAAAGATCCTTAGCTTTGTATCAAAGTATACTAACATATTTTTAACAAGTCGAAATAATTTACAACGCCCAAGCTTCATTTTTGACTCGTACAAAATAAACATTGGTTGCTGAAATTCCAGAAAATTTATAGTTTTCGGCGCCAACTTGAAAAATTCATAACTTCTTCGTTATAACTCCGTTTTAATCCGTTCAAGCGGCCACGGTTTTGTTTTAAAGTATATTTTCTAAATATCTAGGCCAAAAATTTTTATTCACTGTCGAGATTTCCAGATTTTGAAAATAAGGACAGACCCTTTTTAAAACTTGTCGAAATGAGTTTTTCTCGCGCCAAACCTGTTCTAACCCATTCAAAACAACTCCGAAGCTATTCTAATCCTACCATACACCTTCTTAGGGTGTCATGGGTTCCTAGACATCACCAAAAATTATATATAACAAGGAGTAATTATAAGATGGATTATATATATTTAACACTTAAAAACCTTAAAAACCTTAAAAAGTGGTATAAACATCACATAATTTGCATGTTTCTCAAATAAAATGATATGACCATAATAATGAATATGAAATATTATGATGATAATGAATGCTTACTAGTGATATGATGAGGTTTAAGGACAAAGGGTTTTTCCTAATCACTTGAGGGTTTTATTGCAAAACCTATACAACAAGTGATACTAGATTGTTAAATAACTTGTCTTGAAAAATTTGAGATGATCCTCCTTTGGTCTCCTTGGCTGCCGAATTTTTAGAGAGAAAGAGAGATATGGTTTTTTTGATTTTTGATCTTTCAAATGAAATGAATGAAATGGATAAGTGAAGTGAAATGTTAGTAGTATAATACTTATGTATATGAGATATTTGCAATATCTTGTGACACATCCCTCCCTTGTCGACAAGGGAGGATAGTCATACCTTTATTATGTTTTTTTTTTTTTTTTTATTATGTATAAGTGTAAGATTTGTGAAGTTAAATGAGGTTAAAAGATAAGTTGTAGTTACTTTTGAATATTTAGGGTAGCGTTGGATAAAAATAAATCTTCACGGGTCAAGATAAAATATATTTAGGTCATAAAAATTATAAAAATACATTTCTTGCAAAATTTGAGTGAAATAATAATTATCGTGTCGTATTTAATAAAATCGTCATAATTATATAAATATAACCATTTATATACAAAATAAATTTAAAATGCTGGGTAAACTCATAATATTATTTTTATAAACTTAATATGAGTATAAAAATATATTGGAATAATTTTTGGAAGTAATGGATCAATTGTTCAAAATAAATAAATTACGCGATAACGTTTATTTAATAAAAGTTATACGTTTAATGTAAAATGCAAAACCATGCATGAACTAATGTGATGATAATGATGTTAATGAAATGTAGACTAAACTTAGTCTATATGAAATGACCTCGATGATATAATCATGAATTCACAGCTAAACCATTACGGTTACGTGAATTTGATACTCGTAAACCTAGTTTACGATAAACGATAAATGATGAAGCATGAATAATGTTTTGAAATATGACCTGAAAATACGAGTTGTCACAATACTTCAGTTCAAGCCTCGTTCCTTAAAGAAAAGAAATGTGTACGCTTCAGTGCGCATTATCTTCGAAAGAGGAGAAATCTTCTCATTAATGACCATTCTCAACAACATGCTTCATACTTTTTCCATGCGCTTTCAGTTATCAAGTGAACCGAGCTATCATTGTTAGTACTCTTATTCCACTTGCTCGATTATAATGACGATGGCGACATCAGATACTACCTTTTAGGGGAGAAGTGTGAATAGATTACATTTGGAAGATATTCACTTGCTTAATCAAGAATGGCATCTCCGTATGCAATTCTTGAGGGGGAGAAGAAGTGTGATAATTCTGCATGTTGGATCACTTCTGAGAATACAGGGTCATACGGCTCCTAAATCATGTAAGAAACGAGCTTCTTCTTATCGGGTCATCTTCACATGGAGTTTTCTTCTAAGAGCCGTTGGTTGACATCTTCACACGGGCTGATTTGATTAATGACAAAGTGCTTCTAGTTGCTGGGCGGATTTCCTTGATGAACATCTTTCTGTTCTTGTTTGATTGGGAGGGATTTGATTTAAGGGGATTTGCTATATATAAGTTAACGGGAATGCTTTGGTGAGAAGAAGATGTTAACTTTCTATTCCCCAATTGGACAATCTTGAAGAAAGTCGAGTCTACAGTCTGTTCTACATTTTCTGCTACATGTTAGAAGACTAAAGATGAATTGCATTTAACGATCTAAAGACTTCTTCTTATTTCGGGCACTCATCATAAAGATTGTCAGTTTAGAGGAGAGTGAAATCAGATTCAATCCCAATTAGACTTGCTCATATTCTTCAGCAAATTGATTCTCACAAGAGTTCAAGTGTTCTTCTCAACAGATTTCTAGTATATGGGCTTATTATGTGTTGCTGACTTTGAAGTATCAAAACCAACAAGGGGGAAGGAGACACGCATCTAAACGCGAGTAAACATTGATGAACTTAATACTTCTAAGTGATTGAAGATATCCCGGGAAGACTAATGTCATTACCGCAGAGAAACTCAAGGTTTGACTCATGGCGTTTAGTGTTCTTATTCCAACTATGTGGGGAAAGAGATGGAAGAGTTAGTTTCTGAAGATGAAAGAGGTACACAAGTGTGTGATGATTTTGATGTTATCGAAATCATCAGGGGAGAGAGATTGTGTACATTGGGGATGCTCTGCTGTTTTACTTGAGGGCTTAATTAGTGATTCAGAGATATAATCACTTATTCCGGAGTTGACATCCGCAGAGATTGTCATCCGCAGAGATAATCAGTGATTCGGCTTGTTACTTCAATGTTATCGGTTATTCTCTCTTTGGGCATTTGGGTACTTCGGGTTCTTGAGCTTCATACACTATCATCAGGGGAGAGAAAAGTATACATCGGGGTTATTCTTTGGCTATCGGACTTAATCTTCTACTTCGATGTTATAAGTTTCTCTGTTTTTGGGTATATGTGTATTCGGGTTCGTGAGCTCTAGTCTAAGAGACTGACTGCATCTATTCATCTACTTGGGGGAAGTGTTCTCTTGACACCTTTTGGAATGGATCGCTTCAGACTTCACTGGAAAAGAAATTTGAGAAGATTGTTTTATGTGTGGGATGATACGTAGCTGATCTATCTTGATGATATAACCCCGAACGGAGAATCTCGATCATCGTTCTTAAAAGGAGCAGCGATATTTATGATAGTGGTGTGCTTCTCTGTGCACCTGGCTAAGGCAAGCTTGAAATAGAGCTTTGAATCTGCTCATCTGATGGATTTTCGGTTTGGGGGGAAGCTGCCAAAGTCTCTCTTTCTTAAAGGCTCATGTTCTATCTTCTATTCTGGAGCGTCGGAAGCTTTGGTGGTGGGAGTTTAAGAGATGATGAATTCTATCTTCTACGACGTGCTGCTCGATATCCTTATCTCGGTACTCGTATCATCATCTTTCTTAAACTATATCATCTATTCTATCTCTGTAAATATTTATCAAAAAAAAAAACAAAATACAAAACCAACAAAAAGAAAATTGAAAATTTCAAAAACCCATAAAAATCAAAATATTTAAAAAATACCTAAAATAGGTTTTCACATGACATGTCTTCTGGTATCGATAACATCTACGGTCTTAGAAATGTCATTCAATAATGGCACGGGACCATAGATGAAGTTCGAGCACGAGGTGTAAATATTTCTTTGAAAAACATGTCAAAAATTATGGCATGCAGTTACTTCTAACTGTAACCCGTGCTGAAACCATGGCTTGCTATTATTTCCGATAGCAACCCGCTCTTCAAGGAAGGAAAGTGCTGCGCTAAACCAATTTTCTAAAATTTTGTGCACTTATCCTAAAACAAATTGAGGAAAGTATGTCGAAGGACTGCTGTTCCTACACACATGTTTTTCCTTCTATAAATTCTTCAGAAAAATATTTGTTGTTTTTCAAAAATGGTGGTAAATGAGTTGCTTGTAAATCAATCAAATTCAGAGTTTTTCGTAAAAGTTGAAAACTCAATCAATGACTTCAGCGCTTTTAAACTTTTTATAAAAATAAGTCATTGATTGAGGGGGAGAATATTTTCAAATCTATATCATCTAACGAGCTCATCTAATTATCCTATATGCTTAACTGAAAATGATGTTAACCTATGTTGAAGGACTAGGTGCTTAGGATATGATTTTTAGGATTAGATGATTAGAGTTTTATAAACACATTATTCCCATGTTGTACATGATCTGATTGATATGTTGAATTGACTTTTATTAGTCAATTGATGTTTGGGTGATGTCGGCCACCATATATCTGTATGGGTGTTCACTAACGTATGCAGGTATATTGGTATATAAGAATGTTCCCGATCCGGATCCCACAATAGAAGATGATTGGATGCCGAAAGGAAAGGGTAACTATATCTTGGGTTGACAAATGAAGAAACGGAGCTTAATTTGACCTCTATGGAGAGTTGGCATGAAAAAATGCAACGTAAGAGGTCTCACTGCATCAGCAGATGGTTTTCTTCATCATCAAATGAAGAAACGGAGCTTAATTGGACCTCTATGAAGAGTTGGCATGACAAATGCAACGTCAGATGTCTCACTGCATCAACAGACGGTTTTCTTCCAGCCATACAGCAACAACAGAAGCTTCTGAACCACCTAACGTATCTTTGTGCAGGATAGTAGTGAATGATACCATTTTTTTTAAAACAATTTTGAAAATATTGTTTTGAAAAATGGAAAAATATTGGTTTTGAAAATAAATTGGACTTAATCTTGGAAATCACCGGACTTCATTTTTTTCAAAACTTAAGTCACTCAATCATCGACTACGGTCATCGATTGAGGGGGAGAGTGATTTAAAATAAAATACTTTCAAACGATATTTCTTCATAAAAGTCCGGGTTGTACCAAAACAAAGTGGTGATCTAAAGATTTAATATTATGTCATGGTATGATTTTCTTTAAAACTCAAAGATCTTACAAAATGAAATTTTTTCTGTTCTTGTTTGATTGTGAAATTGTTTTATTTTACTTAAAGATCTTTTAAAAATTATCATACCTGACACTAACAATCTTTAATGTCTATAGTTGGTCCTTATCAGTTAATTTCAAAAATTAAATCTAGCCACATCTTTCCCTAAAATTTTCCAAATGATTTAAATCAATCGGGATCCAAAATCTCAATTGGTTTGAAATTTTTGATCGGGGGAGAGATCGTGATTTAAATCTCAAATCGGCTTTAAAGGGTGATTGTTTCTAAAGCACTCCTTCCTTCATGTGCCAAACGATTTTCAAATACATAATGCACATGATTGTGGTGGAGTATTTAACCATAAACCAGAAGAGCTTTTAAATCAGGTACATTTTCTCCCATGTTTTCTAAACCTTATTAAATCACTCGGGATCCAAAATCTCAAAGGGTTTGATATTTTTGATCGGGGGAGAATTTGTGATTTCATAATGAAATCTGATAAATGATGATCGACTTGATTCAAAAGTGCATGCTTGATGAATGTGTAAATACTCATCATTTTTGTCTTATCTGAGCTGCCAAAATACTTAAAAACACTCAAATATGCAGCAAAATACAAAATATATCCAAGGATTGTATTTTATATGTTCAGATGCAAAATGTTTAAAAACAGATGATAAACGAGCTAAGTTTGCATAATTGGCAATTTCAGTCCCTCAACTTTCAAATCTTGACAAAATCAGTCCCTGAGCATTTGTTTTGGAATAAAAGTCAACCCAAGTCCTTTTAAAATCAAAATTTATCAAAAATGATCCTTGGGTAGAAAGTTTGGAGAATTTACAAGTTTGGTCCTTCAAGTTTCAAAATTGGCAAAAATAGTCCTTGGAAGTTTAAAAATGGAAAATTATCTTTTTTGGTCCTTGTAATAATGAAACTTGGCAAGATTGACCTTTGGAATAACTTTCAAATACTGACAGGTTCAGCCCTTCATTTTTCAGAAAATTACAAAATGGTCCTTGTGATAAACTAAAAACCAAACGGACCCTTTGTATTATTAACCCAACAAACAAACCAGCCCAACAATTAACCCAGACCCAATACCGGTTTGACTTCAGTCAAACCCACTCCCTCTTCTCCTTCCTCACAACCCCGCCAAAACCAAAACCACCATGGTTTTTTGCCACCTGCTACCACCTTTCCACCTCACCACCTACACTACTCTCCAGCTCATCCCCCCTCCTCTCATATACCCACTATGCATTAAATGCATCCCTCCCACTCTTCCACTGAGAAGTACTCACAACCCCTGGTTTTTGCTTTCCAACTCACCCCTAGCTCCAAACTACTCCCCCTTGTCCCCCTCCACAACACACCAAGGTTCCTTAATTATTCTATAACTGCCCCTAGCCACGTGTTGTTATTTTGGCGCCAAAAGTCATTTAAACGGCTAGGATGATTTCTGCTTATCCAATGGACACAAATTAAAGTGGGATATGTTCAGAATCAAGTGGGGAAGCCTCAGAGTCAATATATATCAAGAAGAAAGAAGTTGTGAAGAAGTGTGTAGATTTTTAGTTATTTTCAATATCATATTAGTTAAATTTCAAATTTCCAGTGTATCTTTAAGCTTTCAAGTTATATTTCTAGCATTCTCAGTGTATTTCAGACCTTGTTCAATAATCAATTTCAGTTTATGTTCACGAATTCAGTTTATGCAAGTTCTTGTTCAAAATTTTCGTATTAGCTTAAATTTATTCGTAGTGGATGTTAAGGACTCAAAAGCTTACATAAGCTCCTTATAAAGCTTTTAAAAGTTTTTAGAAACTTTAAAATCCAGTTTAAAGTTAAAATTCAAAAATAAAAAAAATACCAAAGAAAATAGTTAAAAAATAAAAAAAATCAAAAAAATCAAAAAAGAAGAAGAAAGAAGCATGGAGCAGGGTTAATTCTGGAATGCCTTGGGTATTAGAAGCTTATTGGTAAGCCTTTAGGTGTGATCTAAGTCCTTGGTTCTCAGTTTTCACTTGGATTCCATTTTGTAAGCTTTTTGTTCCATTTTGGCATTTTACTGTTTAAGTTATTTATTTGCTTAAAACTTTATGTTTTTATGTTTCTGTGGTGTTGTTAAGTTAAGTTTATTGCTTAAATATTACTAGTTTGTTCATTAGATTCATGGTTGCTTAAAACTGAAATCATACAGTTGAAATACAATATTTGACACATATATGCTTCATGCTGTTATTGTTGATGTTTTGTGCCTCTATGATCTCATATAATCATGATATAGTTTCTGGATGCAGTTTCATGGTTTAACTTATTGATTTATAACACTAATCACATTACAAGTCTGAAAAAGGGTTATTTGGATCAAGCTGTTTATCTGAGTTGCACTGAGTTATTGTTGTTGTTTGTGGTTGTTATCTGTTACACTAAGTCTTATTAGACCTTTTAAGTCATAAAATACAGTCCTTATTAGTGTAATAGTCAAAATAGCTTTTAATCTTAATCTGCTAGTTCACTGTTAGGATTTTGGAGTGCAATTTTCATCACAGTTGTTCATTACTTGGTAATCTAGCTTAAATTCATCTTATAATAGCTTAATATAACATAATCATTCAATAGATTAAGCTCAAAGTTCATATAAGTCAAACTTAGTTCATAACTCAAAAAGTCAAAATTTCCTTTATGCAGTTTTAGAATAAAATAGATAATTTTCCATAGAGCTTAATACTTAGTTTCAATACTTGTGCTTCTAGGATCATAATATTTTGTTGCTGTTCTTCATTAGAGTATTTTTATTTAATTTTATTAGCTTATTTTAACTACTTAAATGTTGCTTAAGTTTTAGACCTTTTTCCAAAATCTGCCATGTGCACCTAGTTTAGCCTGATTTTGAAAAGCTTGCATAAGCTTCATTACTGGGAATTAGCTTGTGAAATTTGATTTCTTGAGAAGCTTATCAACCCATCTCAAAGTTCCAGCAATAATTTTTCCATTTCTAGCTTATTTGATAGGGCTGCAATCAGCTTCTATTTTGTCCCATTTCTCAGCATACACTGAATCAACAGTGAAACTGTGGCCTTTTCATAAGCTCATCATAAGCTCAACAGTTGACCCCACAGTGAGAGCTTTGGCTTTTTGGATACCCCACCAGCTCAAATCAATCCTTCAGTGCTCATTTTGAGCTTTGGAGCTTTTGCCCCTAGCTTAATCAGCCTTTGAAAATCACTATAGGCTGTTGGTTTGACTATTGGATTTGGAATTGCTTATTTGCTTATTGTAAGCTTATCAGTGAATCCCTTAGTTTCATTTTGCTCATTCCTAGTTCATTTAACTTATTTAGATCTTATTTTACCCTTGTTAGCAGCTTGTAGATTGTTTTGAGCTTAATTCCCATTTTGAGCTCAAAAGCTCAACTGTTAAGCTCATAAGCTTCCATACTGCTTATTTTTAAGTTCTAGAATTTTTGTCTTCATTAAAGTTGCTTATTTTCAGTAGTTTAATAGTTTTGTAAAAGAAAAATTAAGAAATCCAACTTTAAAAATAGTGATAGCGTTTATTTAATATAATTTAGCTTTTTAATTTTCTTTTCAGCTTATTATTAAGCACTTATATGTTTTTTTATTTTTCTTAAGTTTCTGTCATATTAAAGTATTTTTAGGAATTTTCTCAGGTTTTTCCTTTGTCATCTAATATTTTTAATAATTAATAATAGTTTAATTAATAATTAATTAATATTAAAGTATTAAATAGTAAAATTAATTTTATTAAGTAAAACCATGTTTTTATATTTTTCCTAGCTTTTTTAACTTAATTAGAACCTATAAAAATTAATCTTATAATTTTCCCTTTTTTATTTTCTAATTTTAATCCTTTGATTAATTTAATTAGATTTGAATTATTAATTAAGTTTTTAATTTATAAAACCTTCGCTAAAAGACAAAAATATTTGTTTTTAATTTTTATAAATCTTTTAAGTTGTTCTAGATTTTTAGAAAATAAATTTGTAATTTTCTTAGTTAGTTTTGTATTATAAATCCTTTTTAGATTAATTAAACTAAAAATAAGTTTAAAATAGTTTTGATTAATTAATTAATATTAAATTAATATAATATTAGTAAAATATTTTCTTTTAAGATTTTTATTTTTTTTAAGTTTAAAAAGTTTTAAAATTTTCATTTTATACCCTTTAGTTTTAAACTTGTCATTTTAAGTCCCTGTAGTTTTTATATTTACATTTTTATTTACTTGCTATACACGTTTGTTTAATCTAATTGTTGTGCTTTATAGCTCTGTATCCAAATACAATTCCAAACAATCAGTAGTGTAATTATCAACCAAAATCCTTACAGATCATTATCCTTAGTGATCATTCTACTTCTGAACATTTTCACACACCATTCAACCTCCGTGGGACTTAACGACCCGGGAATCCACTAAATTCCAAGGGAAATTGTATTGAGTCCATAATAGTAGATTTTTGTTGACTAAAACCTTTGGTCAATATTTCTTGACTGTTTGGGCTGAATCAAATTTTGGCCGCTGCCGGGAGGCTGTAGCGTGTTTTAAACATATTTAGACCAATACTTGCACATATACCACCTTTTGTAAACAGTTTTTTTTTGTAAAGTTATCAAAATCAAAAAGTTCATTAACACTTTTCATGAAGTGTTAACAACACCAAAAAAATATAAAACAACAAAACAATCGTAACGTTTTCTATCTTGTATTTTCTTTAAGGTGATTCTTAAAGAGGTACGATTTGGTTAAACGAGACGATACCAAAAATATTGTCCAAAAGTATTTAAACCCTTAGCACAAATCCATACCTACGTCTTTTCAGTGGTACTTAATAAATACATAAAAATCAACCACCACAAACCAAGGCGTAACACCTACCAACTGGGGGTGTGAACATTAATAAGTTCCCAATCTTAAAGATCAAAACTTGCCTTTGTATCCTTGTGATTTGGTGTACCTTTTCAAAGAAGCCATTTCATTTGTGATTATTGGTTTAAGTTCACTTGTCGCTTTGCCTCGCATTTGTTTTGAAAACTGATTTTTATACTTAGTGCATGCGACTGCTCTTCCAGCTCCACCAGTCCACTTTCAGAGCTTGTAAGTATTCCGCGTAGATGTAGAGGACGTTATGCTCCTTCACCGTGGACGAGGAACGTCTAGCACCACCACCCCCTGTCGTAATGGCAGAAGATAAACCAATGAAAGAGCTTCTCCAAGCACCCATCGAGGGTTACGGAGATGCCATTGTTGTCCCAACCATCGTGGCTGATACCTTCGAGCTCAAAACGGGTTGCTTAATCTTGTAACCCAAAGCCAATTTTATGGTTTTGAGCGGGATGACCCTCATGCACATATTCGATGGTTCAACAAGATTGCATCGACCATCAAATACAAGAATGTCCCACATGAAGCAATTAAGCTTCTTCTGTTCCCATTCTCTTTAGAGTGACAAGCCCGGATTTGGCTTGAGAAACGACCCCCTCTTTCCATTGAGACATGGGAGGATTTAGTCACTAAGTTTGTTAACGAATTCTATCCTCCATCCCGAACTACAAGTCTTAAGAATGAGATAATGAAATTTACTCAAAGATTTGATGAATCATTCGGTGAGGCATGGGATCGTTACAAAGAGTTGCTCTGAAAGTGTCCGCATCAGGGTTTTTCCGAGTTAATGCAAATGGATACTTTCTACAATGGTCTGAGCCAAGCTAACCAAGACTCTTTAAATGCCTCCGCGGGAGGTAATTTCTGAGCAAGACCACAAAAGAAGCCTTGCAAATCATAGAAAACAAGTCCCAGGTCCACCCTGTACGAACAAAGAAATATCAGTCTCAGTCTAATGCAGGACCTTCTACTTCATCTCACGTGAGTACATCTAGCACCGATGCTAAGATTGACAAACTCACGGATGCTATTCAGGCTTTGGTTCTTGCGAACCAAAAGAAAGTCACTTTCACACAGACACCATCACATGGTGAAGTGAAGAAAGTCGAGGTCTGTGTCACTTGTGGTGGCCCTCATGCATACTACAACTGTACTGCCACCTATGGTAGTCCGTTTGAAGCCAATGCTATAGCCGGTACTTTACATAAGGGAGGTAATCAATACCGTCCTCAAAATGAACCAAACTACCGTGCTAATACTTATCAGGGACCACCCGGTTTTAACCAAAATCATAACATGCAAAACCGGAATCAGAACCAACCTAGAATAAACCAAGGTTATCAAAACCAAGGTAATTTCTATCCCAGACCAAATCAAGGTTTCCAACATCAAGGAAATTTTAATCAAAACAATTTCAATCGAGGGAATCAATTTCAGGGAAATGTGAATCCTAACCAAAGGAATTTTCAACAACAAGGTTATAATCAAAACATACGACCTCAAAATTTCCCTCCACCTCCTCCAAAGATCAACATCTGATGAGCTTTTAAAACAATTCATGAAGTCTCAAGAGGAGACAAACAGATTGTTGATCACTCAGATCGCTGAACTAAAGAAGTCTTTAAATGATCAACCCTCGGGCTCAGGAAAACTTCCGAGCAACACGATCGCTAACCCGAGGGGCGATGCTAAAGCAATCACAACAAGAAGTGGTGTATCATACGAAGGACCCATTGTTCCTCCTACCTCTTCTTCTTCTCTCCCGAAGGTAGTGGAAAGTGAACCTGAGGCGACAAAGGACCAAGTGCAACCCACTAGCTCACAGAGCACAGCACATGTCCATCCTCAAGTTGTCCTGAAACCCAAATCCAAACCAGGATTTGTTTTTGAACCTCCTGTAGCTCCCGTTGAAAACCCCAAATCCAAAACTTCTATTCCTTACCCATCACGTTTAAATGAGCAAAAGCTTCGCGAAAAAGCCAGTCATCAAATGAACAAATTTTTTCAAATTTTCCAAGAACTACATTTTGACATAAGCTTTGCGGATGCTATCATGCTAATGCCCAAGTTTGCATCAACTCTCAAACACATGTTAAGCAACAAGGAAAAACTGTTTGAAATGGCTAAAACTCCTCTGAACGAGAACTGCTCCGGAGTTCTGTTAAAGAAGCTTCCCGAAAAGCTTGGAGATCCTGGAAAATTTCTTTTACCTTGTGTTTTTCCAGGAATGATTGAATGCTTTGCCCTCGCCGATCTTGGTGCAAGCATCAATCTGATGCCTTATTCAGTATGGAAGAAACTTTCTCTTCCATAACTTATTCCTACCGCATGACTCTTGAGCTTGCAGATCGTTCTATATCGCGTCCTCTTGGCATCGCCGAGGATGTATTCGCGGAAAGTAGGAAAGTTTCATTTTCCAGCTGACTTTGTGGTTGTTGACTTCGATGCCGATCATCGGGTTCCCTTCATTATTGGACGAGGATTCCGAGAACGGGCGTGCTCTCATTGATGTTTTTGAGCAAGAAATCACATTACGTGTGGGTAATGAAGCTGTCACCTTTAACCTCGATCAAACTTCGAGGTACTCCTCAAACTATGATTCTGAGTCGGTTAACCGAATAGATATCATTGATGTTGCTTCTGAAGAGTACTCTCAAGAAGTTCTCGGTTATGTTCATAATTCTTCGAGTGATAATCTCACTCATTCATCTCAACCCATCATTGCCAATTCTACTCCTTCTCTCACTCCGTTTGAGGGAAGCGACTTCATCTTGGAAGAGATTGAAGCATACTTGTCTAGTGATTCGGTTTCATGGGAAATTGATCACGCTCCAATTGACATTGAGGGGGACATTCTTCTCCTTGAGAAGTTGCTCAATGATGATCCATCATCAATCCCCCACACTAGTGATTCAATTCCAGATGGGGTTAATAACAATGAGATTAATCTGGAGGGAGATATTCTTCTTCTTGAGAAGTTGTTAAATCAGGACACTTCTCCTCCACTCCCTCCCGTTGAGCTTCATAACAAGGAAGTCAAGTCAGTTGAGAAAACTGAAGAATTTCCTGAGGTAGAACTTAAGGACTTACCACCTCATCTCAAGTATGCATTTCTTGAAGGTGATGATAAATTACCCGTCATTATTGCTCAAGATTTGAGTAAAGATGAAAAGACTGCTCTGATAAAGGTCTTGAAGTCACACAAGCAAGCAATTGCTTGGAAACTCTCCGACATTAAGGGTATCAACCCTGAGTTTTGTACTCACAAAATCTTGATGGAGGATGATTTCAAACCAGCAGTCCAACATCATAGAAGGGTGAATCCTAAGATTCATGAGGTTATCAAACAGGAGGTTCTCAAACTTCTTGATGCCGGTTTAATTTACCCGATCTCTGATAGTCCTTGCGTCAGTCCCATTCACTGTGTTCCAAAAAGGGTGGCATAACTGTTGTCACAAATGAAGAAAACGAGTTAATTCCAACTCGATTGGTTACCGGATGGCGTGTGTGTATTGACTATCGCAAGTTAAACGAAGCCACCCGTAAAGACCATTTTCCTCTACCCTTCATGGACCAAATGCTTGAGAGATTAGCAGGGAACGAATACTATTGTTTCCTAGATGGTTTCTCGGGTTTTCAGATCCCCATTGATCCACAGGATCAAGAAAAGACCACATTCACCGCCCATACAGAACTTTTGCCTACGGGCGTATGCCTTTTGGCCTATGTAACGCTCCTGGCACGTTCCAACGATGTATGATGGCAATTTTCCACGACATGATCGGGGAAACAATGGAGGTGTTTATGGATGACTTCTCGGTCATTGGGGACTCATTTCAAACATGTCTCTCCCATTTAGAAAAATGCTAAAACGGTGTGAAGACACCAATCTTTGTCTAAATTGGGAGAAGAGCCATTTTATGGTTAAGGAGGGTATTGTCCTTGGCCATAAGATTTCAAAAAACGGGATTGAGGTTGACAAAGCGAAAGTGGATGTCATTGCCAAATTGCCTCATCCTACTACCGTCAAAGGTATTAGGAGTTTTTTAGGTCATGCCGGTTTTTATCGCAGATTCATACAAGATTTTTCTAAAATCGCCCGGCCTATGACTCATCTCCTTGAGAAGGATGCTCCTTTTATCTTCTCACCTGAGTGCATCGAAGCTTTTGAAACATTAAAGAAAAAGATTACGGAATCACCCATTCTCGTTGCCCCCGACTGGGATTTACCCTTTGAACTCATGTGCGATGCAAGTGATTTTGCTATCGGTGCAGTCCTGGGGCAACGTAAAACCAAGCATTTTCAGCCTATCCACTACGCGAGTAAGACTATGACTGAAGCTCAAACCCATTACACCATGTTAGGAATTAGAAAATTCCATAGTGAAGTGTCGGTCACCCCTAATATTATCTAGCATAAGTTAGCTCGTAGACATATCGTTATTTACGTTATTTAGTAGCTTATTAGTTAGTTTGTAGCGTAGTTTAGTTTAGAGCAACACCGTGGAGGAAGGACGGGTCTTTACCCACTGTATACCTGATCCACAGGCCGATAGGAGGTCGTATTTCTTGTAACTATAAATACCCCTTCCATCCATGGAAGGGGTGGTGCTTCTCATTCAATCTAATATTCCATACTTTGTGTAAACCTCTAGCAAGAACACCCTCTCTCTCTACTAACTCTCTAACTATGGCAAACATGTATTTTGATCATCCAAGATCACCCGAATCATCAACACAATAATATTTGGATCCTAACAATTGGTATCAAGAGCCAAGGTTATTGTGTTGTGTTGATTTGTTGTGGTTTTTTTTGTTTTGTACATGGGTAAATCTGTTTTGCACGTTTATTGGCCAATAAATCACTTTGGTTTATTAGTTTGGTATAACTGTTTAAATGTTTTGGTCCATACATGCTTGTCTTGTGTCTTGTTTGTCCAAACAGTATTATTACTACATGACTTTTGAAGATTTATGTGTCATACTTTATGGTCAAACAGAGTCATATTTATGGTCAAACAGTATTTGAAGATAAGTATCATTGTCCAAACAGTATTTGATAGTCATATGGTCAGATTTTCATGTCCAAACAGTGGTCAAATGGGTCAAATAAAAGTGTATCCTTCATATACAGTTTTCTGGGTTTGGGTTTGTTTTCTGGGTTTGTATGTTTGGCATTCTTGGTGGCGACTTGGTGAGTTTGTTGTCTCATTTTGGTAGCGAGTTGTTAACCATTTTCTTGCTAGCGACTTATATTTATAAGTTGGCGACTTGAGTTAACATAAAATATGCTAGCGACTTGTTAACTGAAATAAATTGTAGCGACTTGTGTAATGTTATAGCAACTTGGGTCAGACCTAGCGACTTGTCTTTACAAGTCGTAGCAACTTGTGCTAGCGACTTGGGCTAAAGACTTTCGCTAGCGACTTGTGACTCATAATAGGTAGCGAGTTGTTGACTATTGAGTCAACAACTGTAACGAGTTGGCTAGCGACTTGACTTATCTAGCGAGTTGACTCATGACCCTAGCGACTTACTTTGATAAAAGCCATAGCAACTTGACTCTACTATACCTAGCGACTTGACCAAAACTTTACAGAAATGATGAAGAAGTGTGACTGAACCAAGACAACCACTAAAAGACTTAAACCACTTGACCTCAACTCAAATACCAAACATAGTTACTCTTGACCTCATTTTCGATGCAGTAACATTAGATTGATACAACTACAACAAACTCTCATCTTAGGTTTAATGTCTATCACTACTTCATCACAAGCATCATTCACCATCAAATCGACAACAACAGGAAAAAATTCAAAGGATCTCAGTTATTTCTAATCTCGTGGAACTTAAAAGATTCATCAAGACCAAAGGTCTATTACACGAAATAGAAAATCATCATCGATCTATATGTTTATCTGAAGCTTTGCCTCTTCATTTTTGTTCGAAACTTATTTAAATTGATGTTTATCAAGATTGATAAAATCAGTTTATTGTTTCGTTATTATACTCAAAACTCCTCACTGATCCATTTTGAAGCATAGCTTCATTTTTATGTTCGAACCTTTTAAGATCTTACAAAAACCATTCGGTTTTCATTCGAGTCTCATGTTCGTTTAAGTCTAGACTACACAAAGATTACTTACCTGAAACCTTGGTTGACCTCATGCCGTGACAATACCATCCCTGTGGCGAATAATTGTCACTCGTGTCTCTAACCTTAAAGCCATCCCTGTGGCTAAGATTTGCATTAACCAATTCAAAATATGATGAAAATATGAGGCTCGTGGCTGCTTGTGTTCTTAATGAAAAGACTTTGAATAAGATTGAGGTTACAGGATGTAGTAAGTGGCGTCTTATTATTTCGTTTGGAGTGAATCAGATTGTAAGATGAGGGGTTGCTTAATCTGATGAGATATCTTAGGGTTTGTCTTGAGAAGATATTGGTGAGAGGCGGAGAGTTTAGTGTGATTAGGGTTGTAATATAATATGACCTAATATTTAGGAATCATATTATTTATAACCGGTTACTAACATATGTGAGAGTTTGGATCGGGTTTGGATATATGAATGATGGGCTTGGAAACGTGATTTTGGTTCGAGTGTCATTTCAGCTGGTTGGGCCTCATGTAAAGGTTATTTGAGTCTTGGGCCATGCATTAGAGGAGGGTTGCATCTAGTACTTGTGATATGTGTCTTCAAATATATGATAGGATCTTGATAATGTGAATGGACCAAACCGTTGGAACTGAATTTGGATAGTTGAATTCTCGTATGATTTTTTTTTATATATGCATATTGGACAGCATAATGAGACACGGTATAACATCTTCATTAATTATTACCGGATGATTTTCGTACACAATGTATTTGGATATAATTCCTTTTGATAGCATTTGGTTAAAATGGGTACTCTGGGTCACAAATTTTCATAGAGGAGACAAATTCACGGCTTGAACGAATTGGTGACAAAAATGAGTTGTTCAAGCAAGTCAATGAAAATGATGGACTAATTGGCTTCTCAAGAGTTTTGATTGGTTATGAGTTTTGATGATGTGGTTTGATGTGATTATGAGATTCGTTGGGTTATGCCGATTTGTACTTTGCTTATACATCTTCACAAAATATTATTATGTCACGGTTTGAAGTGTTTATTGTAAAAAGTTAACTAAGGGATTGTTTGGACGATATTTCTTATTTGGATTTGAAGTGAGGTTTTCAGCGCCGTTTATTTCGTCTTCGTTCTTTCTACCCTTCCGAGAAGATGACTTGTTTGGGCATTTATAGAGTGTGATAAAGACTTGGCTATTTTGTTGAGGATACGTCAAGAGGTTTTGTACATTCGGTACACCGTTTCTTTTTCACGAGGATTAGTACAAGTTTAAGTAACAAATCTGGGGAATTTTACTTCATGATCAAGTTTGGCATATCGGGTTTACTTCACCATGTGGTCACAGCAACAGCCGACAGAATATGTGGATGATGTGTTTACCAAAGTATTAATTGGATGGTTGATGATATTGATGATGTTGGATATTGATCCGTTGATGAACCGCTGCATGTTCCCCTAAAACAGATACTCACTGAAACCATTGTTGCTATAACACACTCAAGCTGACATTGTTTACGGTTTTGTCTTGATTTTGTAAAATCCCGCGAAAGAACCTATTTCTCGGTTTAAATCATAGACTTGTAAAATCCCGTGACAATGGAAACATCCTGGTATTAGTAAAGTGCATTTCCGGATCTATCTTACGGTTTATTCTTGGTTTTGTAAAATCCCGCGAAAGGACTATTTCTCGGTTTAAATCATAGAGTTGTAAAATCCCGTAATGATAGAACCATCTTGGAGAAGAGAAAGTGTAATTCTGGATCTTATCTGATGCTGGTGCTACGGTTTCTGCTTCAAAGAAGGGATAAAAAGGGTGTACTTCATGAATTGGGTGTGTGTTTGGGTTGTCTTCATGGCAGTTTGGTTATTACATAGTTTAATCGGGGTGATGTGCTTTTAACCATGGTCGGGATGAAACCATTATCAAAGTTCACTTAATATCAAAGGAGGCTAGATTTGAGCTTTTAACCAAGATGATGTGACAGGGGGTTAATTCACTATTATTTATTTGAGGTTGAAGTGAAATATCACGGGCAAGTGTACTTAGTATCTGAAGATATCAGGGATGGTTGGATGAAGATTCTTCATGATCCTTGTTCGATGCTTATTATCAAAAACGAAGACTTGAAAATCTAGTTATTGTTGGGTGTCTTTTACCTTTTCTTTTACCACTTGGGGGAATTGGGCTCATACCGTCACAAAATAACTATCACTTTAAGGAGTTACGTTGTAGTGCTCAGTGTCACATTCAATTGTGGATTTTCAAGAGGTAAAGTACGTCTATTACTTGATGGTTGGTTGGATGAAGAGTATAGAGTACTTAGAGAGTACTTAGAGATGCTAATGGAAATCGACACCGCTCTTTGTTACATATGTGCAAGTATAAGTCACGAGTTCGGGTTAGTTTACTTCAGGGTCAAATTCATCATATTGGATTTTCTCCATCAGCTGTCACGACAAAGAGCCTACTGAATGATAATGGTGATGATTACATGTTTTGCTAAGAGATTTGAAAAGAGAGAGATTATGACGTCTGTTCAAATCAGTTCAGGCCTCGTTCTTCATCATTATGGCGTCTGCAGATAACACTTCAGGCCCCGTTCCTCAAAGAAAAGAAAAGTGTACGCTTCAGTGCGCTTTATCTTCAGAAGAAGAGAAATCTTCATGTTTATGACCATTCTCATCGACATTCTTCATCAACAAGCTTCATGTTTCTCTCATGCTCATTCAGTCATCAAGTGGATCTACATTCATTAATGTATATTCTTATTCACTTGCTAAATCAAAAATGGCAACTTCGGATGCAATTTTTGAGGGGGAGAAGAGTGAATATACTAAATGATGATGGATGTTTGAATAATGGTTATATGACTTAAAGTTTGATGACTCTCACTCACTAAGGATAAATGGGATTTATGAGAAGAGTGAATATACTAAATGATGATGGATGTTTGAATAATGGTTATACGACTTAAAGTTTGATGACTCTCCTCCAACGCCTAATGTTTCACTCACTAAGGATAAATGGGATTTATTGTTTGGGATTCATTGGTTCAAGATATGTTTGATGAGTATTTACAACCGCTAGCGAATATTTGATGATCATCAAAGAATATGTGATTCATGAGTTCAAGATATGTTTGATGATCATCAAAGAAGTACAACTCAGACTACTCAAAAAGCCCTATCTCCAGCTATTCCTCAAGGCGTTGATAATGATTATCATAATATTGCAGTTGCACTCATGAATAATGATCCGCTTTTGGTATTCCTTTGCCAAATCTTCACGGATTATTGTTCATGAATAATGATCCACTCTTTGGTATTCCTTTGCCAAATCTTCATGGATTATTGTTCCTCACATCGTGCATGCTATAAATCAACCACACGAACTTCAAGGAAAATGTCTACCTCATCCGCCGGTTATTGGTGTATCCTCCGTGACGTCTCTACATGAATACTTTTAGGAAGAATACATTGATGTTGAGGCATCATTTGTTCCGTTCATTCTGGGTGAATGTACATCCGGTTGTATGTTTATTCACATGTTGGGCATTTGTCACAAGTTGATTACTCGTGAGTTAATCATTTATCACTTATTTGAGATTGAAGTTGACCTTCACAAAGGCGTGTTCTTATTTGATAACTTGCTCGGGCTTAAGAATTTGAGTTGAAGGCTTTTGTTTATCTAGTTACCGCAGTCAAATGAGTGGATGGTTGAAGACCTGGTTAACTATCACTATTAGGAGTTACGTTGTTTTACTCCGTGTCACATGCAGATGACGATGTGGATAATATCAAGAGGTGTTAATGTCTCATACCTTGTTTGAGTGCGAGTACTTAGAGATTTGCTTGAAGCATAGATTCTCGACACCGTTCTTCCATCTTTAAGTGCAAGCTTAAGACACAAATGCAGGGAATTCGACTTCAGTTTCAAGTTTGGTATATTGGGTTTTTCTTCAACAGTGGTCACTTCAAATTGTCTACATATGGGTTGATAAAGATAGTTAGAGAGAGTTTATGTAGCAGTTGATTCTCACAAGATTCATTTGGGCTATTTGAGTTCTTCTCACAAGATTTCAAGTTTATGGATATATTATGTTTTGCTAATTCCCGAGGTATCAAAACCATTTGGGGGAAGGATATATTATTCCAACTATTTGGGTGAAGTGGTCTCTGGAGACCTTTGGTTTATGTTACTTCAGGTTCGGGATTGGAAGAAATTTGAGAAGAATATTTGAACGTGAGATGATACCGCCATCGACATCTTATATACGCATTATGATAAAGTTCTTCCGGTTATATGCACAACATGTTCACTTGATCGAGCTAATTCAGTTATTTCCGAGTTGACATCCACAGAGATGATTAGTGACTCAACATGTTACATGGATGTCATCGCCTCTACTCTTGTTGGGTACATGTGTATTATTATGTGCGATTGGTTATATGTTATATAACTCGAATGCACTTGGTAAAATGAAGATGTTGATATATTGTTCCCCTAAATAGACAATGGTCAATCTGAAGAGTAAGGTGTACATCGGGATGCACAGCACAGTTCATGTGATCGGTCGAATCAGTTAATCCGGATTTGATAACCAATTGAGACGATCAATGTTTCAACTTGTTACTTGTTCTCGTGTTCTTCGTGGTTCGAAGCTTCAATCAATGAGACCGCTTTGTATTCAACTCTACTTATTAGGGAAATGGTCTTTATTCGATTTGTCGTTTTGGGGAAGCTACCAAAGATTCAAATTGAGAAGGCTCATGTCCAAACGATTTTCTTAGAAGCCTCAATGCTTTGTGGCGAAAGTTTAAGAGATGTTGATTCCTTTCTTCTACAACGCTAACGATATCTTTATCTCGGTACTCATTTCATCATTCTCTTAAACTAACTTATCTCTTGTAAATATTTATTCGAAAAACAAAATACAAAATTATAAAACCTTCAAAAAAATCAAATAGAAAATTATAAAACTTTCAAAATCCATAAAAATTTGAAAAATTCGAAAAATCTTCAAAAATATTGTCTTTTTGTCATGTTTCTCTCGATTCGATAATATCTACGTTCTTGATGTTGTCATTCAAAGAATGACACGGGACTTTAGATGTTGTTCGAATTTAAAAAAAAAATCAAAAATCAAAAAATATTTTGGGAGAAGGAGAAACAATGGTTTATTGTCATTTGTGCAGAACCCGCTTTTTCAAAGAAGAAAGAATGAGCCATACTTTATCATGTTTTCAAAATTCCATGCTCGATTCTTTAAACATTTATCTCTTTGAAAACTAACTGCTTTGAAAAATAACTCAGTCTCTATTTTTGATAATCATCTCGACTTATTTGTCAAAATATCAATCTCTCAATCAACAACCTATGTCATTGATTGATGGGGAGAATGATTTCAATTAAATTAAAAAGTTATTTGGCATTCAATTGTTTTCAAAAGATATTCGGGCATGTTTTATCAATGGAGTTTAAAGTCTTAAAATCCGATCATTATCGGCTAAAACGCCTTATAATCAAGTCACAATTCTCCTTAAAAGCTTTCAAATCAATTTAAATCTATAAGAGATCACAAATCTCAAATGATTTGATAATTGTGATCGGGGAGAATGTGTGATTTAAATTGGATTTAAACTGATAATCTTCAAAATGGTTTTATAAGGATGAACAAGCTCTCCTTCCCACATATGACAAACGATTTCAAATTTTCCATGTTGAGGAGGAGCATCTATCTTAAACCTATGATTTGAAACGTGATAACTTATCTCAAGGTGCAGGTTCCTCTAGTATGTGCAAAACTCTTTTCAAATCTCGAGGCACATATTGAGGGGGAGCAAAATCATGAAAACCTCATCCTTCCCAAAATGCTTTATCTACTTGATTTGATTAGGGAAGTGATGTTGATATATTTTGAAAATGGTAATCAAAGAAGTTAATTCTTTCTCTTGCCTCCGTGTGGAAAACTATTTCAAATACTTGATTCACATGTTGAGGGGGAGTTCTTCTTCAAAAATATCAAAACCAATTCGTAACAAAATTCTTTGATAAAATATCATAAGTATCTGGATTGATTTTCAAATGGTTTTCAATTGGTTCCTATGGCAGATGAACAATACAAAAAGACCGACCAACTTTACATTATGTATGGTGTATAAGGACGATAAGGTTAGGTATGTGTTTCCATGATCCGCCGAACCGGAGGGAGGATACCAAGGGACTATCCACTAGTTAGTGTAGAGTTCTTAGGTATGATGATAAAAGGAGAAAATGAGATATGGGAAGAGTGCGGACTAAGACTGAAGATGCTGGAATAAACCCAACAAGGTTCTTGCTATGAAGTCTCGTAAGCGAAGGGGTTGAAGAATGAAAAAAAATTGAATGAGAAAAGGGTGAAAACAAATAGCCCTCCATATATTCAACCTTAGTGCAGAAACCGGGTTCAATTCATATGCTACTGATGGTAACATCGGTATTGAAGACAAGACGTCATGTGTCACAATTCTCAATTTCTGGTCATTTCTCAAACTCCATATTCATCATTTCATATCAATTTATTCATGATTTTTCATTTCACCTTAAACGCGTAAATTTTATATTAAATAAACCTTATCGCGTAATAAATTATTTTGAAATTGATACAATACTTCCAAAATTTATCACAATATATTTTTATACTCATATTAAGTCTATAAAAATATATTATGAGTTTACCCAGTGTTTTAAATTTATTTTGTATATAAATTGTTATGTTTATATAAATTACATGGGTTTCTTAAATTCAACCCGATAAATATTTATTCACTCAAATCTTTCAAGAAATGTATTTTTATAATTTTTATGACTTAAATATATCTTATCTTGACCCGTGAAAATTTATTTTATCTAGCAGCTACCTTAAATATTCAAATGTGTATATAACTTACTAATATTACTTAACAATACAACAAGTTACTACTTACTTTCAAGTAACTTTGCATAACTTACACTTATACATTTACATAATAATAATAATAATAAATATATATATGTATTATTAATTACAAGATTCACTAGACTTTTCAAGATCTTCTTACATATACAACTTTACACTCCAAGACTTTTCACTTCATTATTTCAATAATGCAAAAACTACTTCTTCCTTCTCTCTCAAGGCCATAGGGCAAGGAAGAATTCAAGTTTCCAAGTAGTGTCAAGTTATCGGGTGTGTTTTGATTAGATTGTGGGTTTTATTGGGTTCGGTGCTCATCTTGCTCTCATCACATCCAAACATCACCATCTTTATCATACACTCTTGTAAGCATGAAACTTCATCTTTTACCTTTCATATATATTTTTCATACATTTTTATGAAGTCCTCATGGTCATATTTGAATTGTTGTGATTTTTATTCATTATCATCCAAGATTATCACCCATATGTGCTATATAAATATTTATAACAATCATGTGCTAGTTAAAAGTTTATAAAATTATTGTGTAAGAAAAATGGATCATCAAAGTCTAGTTGTGGTTTTTGGAGGAAATGGTTACATAAATTTTGTATATGTTTATTTAAGTTCTATGTATATTTTTTAGCCTCATAATGAATATTTATTTTGGGTATGATCAAATGAAGTTTTTTTACTAGTAGGATTGGTGATGAGTAGATTAAGGGATTTTTGTGGTGAAGTTGTGGTTAAACAAGTAGAATAATGGTAATTTTAAAAAAGCGCTAGCGAATGTCTGAAATTATAATTTTTCGAAAAGTTAGTCATTTTTATAAGTTTTATTAAAGATTTAGAAAATAGATTTTTAGTTATGAACGTGGCCTTTTGAGCGGACTAAAAGCGGGTTATAACGAAAAATCGTGGTTTCCAAGTTACGATTTAAAACTACCATTTTCGGAAAATTGTACATGCAGTCCGAATTTTAACTGACCCAAACAGTGGCCTTAAAATTTCTGTGAAGTCTCTGAAGTTTAAAAATATATTAGTACACTTAATTACCTTCGTGGATAAAAGAACTTGAAAAGCGGACTTAAAGCGAGTGAGTTATGGTTAACCGAACTTTTGAGTCGAAGCGTCTTTGAAAACACCCACAGCATTAGTATGCTGTCGATTTTTAATCAAGGTTTTGAGGGCCTAGCGGACGTTTGAAGCGGACCTTAAAAACGAGTTAGTTTTCCTATGTATATATTACTTCAAGTCTAGCGTAATGATTTTTCAATTACTAAAACCGTTACATAGTTTTAACTACATTTTCACCATTAACTCAAAAGTGATTATTTTTTTACAAGAAACCGTCACACATTCAAGTAACAATATTTTTTATATAACTAGTTTTCAAGTAGCATATTGGGTGATCCGTTTTCAAATCATGCATTCACGACAACATATCATAACTCAAGTCATAACATTCATTTTAGGTTCTGGATAGTTTGGGCCTCACTTTCGTGCATTTCATTTTGTTAGCATATCAATCACACCAGGTGAGTTCGTAGCCCCTACTTTTACTTGCTTTCATAACATGTTTTGGGGGAGATACATGCTCAAACTATTTTCATTTACTTTCGCAAGTACTTTAAACTTTGACATACTCATGAGTTTTCATAGCCCACTTCTATTAATTGTATACAAACTTTTGGGGAATACATGCTCAAACTATTTTCATTCACTATTACAAGTACTCTAAACTTTTACATACTATTGTGAGTTTCATAACCCCTACTTTTATACATTTTCAATTACTTTTTGGGGAGGTACATGCTCAAACTATTTTCATTTACTTTCACAAATATTCTAAACTTTGACATACTCTGAGTTCATACCTTCTTTACTCATTTAAATTCCTATAAACTATTTGGGGAGATACATGCTTATTTATCAAACATTTAAACTCTTTTGCCAAACAACATTACTTATACTTTAGACTTGATTGCGTTTTATACTTGATTGGGTTATATTTGATTTCATATGCATACTTGCAAAACATAGAATTAGTGGCACCAAATTAAGTTGTTGGAGGGCTACTAATTTACAAACATACTAGAATTAGTGGCACCAAATTAAGTTGTTGGAGGGCTACTAATTTACAAACATACTAGAATTAGTGGCACCAAATTAAGTTGTTGGAGGGCTCCTAATTTACAAACATAAAATTAGTATGGCACCAAATTAAGTTGTTGGAAGGCTACTAATTTACAAACATGCAAGAATTAATGGCTCCAAATTAAGTTGTTGGAAGGCTATTAATTTACAAACATCCCAACAGTGTTGGAGGAAGACTTGTGGTGACACATATATTTTTTACTACTATGATATATACATACATGATTGACATACTATTTTTTTAGCGATGGGTTGTAAACACAGGGTTTAAGTTTTGTATGGGGACTTGGGCTAAGTGGATTTGATGCCTTTCTTTGCGCTTGATTTGAAAGGCTTTACATTTCAACACAAACTCTATGAACTCACCAACCTTTGTGTGACACTTTTTAGCATGTTTTATCTCAGGTATCTAAGGCATTCACTTCATGGCATGCATATTGACACATCATAGAGTAGTGTCGGTAACGATAGCGTCTCAACTTATAAACTTTAAAACATCGTTTGGCTTGTAGCAAACTTATTTCATACAAGTTGATTTTCATTTGAGACCATTGCTTTGTAAACTCTGTTGTTTTAATAAATTAAGCGATGTATTTTCTAAACGACACTTTAGGTTCGATATAACCTAACTTTGATGCTATGACAGTCCTCCCCAAGTATTCAATTCAGCAAAACAATTTGGGGGTGTGATTGGTATCGAGAGTTGGTTATAGAGAACTAGGTTGCATCATTGACCCTAGACTATAACCACATCATCATAGCATCTCATCATTTCATCATAAGTGCATATTCTTTATACATGCGAACTTATGACTCAACACCAAACATCATATGAGATGATTAGTCCAAGCATTGCATAGTTACTCCTAAATTATACATAGCACGATCACTATGTCTAATTCGGGAAGAATCATGCAATGAAGGGAGTAAATAGTCTCATATGAGTAAGCAATAAAATGTCGAGCCAAATTTTCAAAAGATTTTCTTCAACCACTTGTTTGATCCGTGGCGGTTGTTTGATGAGTTGCAAAGATCGAGCTAGAAACAAGTTGTTACCTAAACCGATTTAGCCTAATCGTATGGCAGTTCTTGTTTGATGAGTTGTGGGATTAAGCAAAAATCGGTTACCAAAAGTCTTTTGGAAATTTTGCTCGAGAATGGGAAAGCTTGCCCCTCATCGAGCCTAATTCATAAGGGAGCATGTCTTGAGAATGGGATATAGTCGACATTATGCATGAGCATTGGCATAATCATTTAAATCATACATGAGCATAAACTTTTAAAACCCTTGTCGCGTTTTGGGCCAATAGTATCATTAATGAATCACGAGGGCGTGATTCCGTAACATGGGAAGAATGTCACAATTCTCAATTTTTGGTCATTTCTCAAACTCCATATTCATCATTTCATATCAATTTATTCATGATTTTTTTCATTTCACCTTATTAGCGTAAATTTTATATTAAATAAACCTTATCGCGTAATAAATTATTTTGAACAATTGATACAATACTTCCAAAAATTTATCACAATATATTTTTATACTCATATTAAGTCTATAAAAATATTATTATTAGTTACCCAGTGTTTTAAATTTATTTCGTATATAAATTGTTATGTTTATATAAATTACGGCGGTTTTCTTAAATTCAACCCGATAAATATTTATTCACTCAAATCTTTCAAGAAATGTATTTTTATAATTTTTATGACTTAAATATATCTTATCTTGACCCGTGAAAAATTTATTTTTATCTACATACCTTAAATATTCAAATGTGTATATAACTTACTATTACTTAACAATACAACAAGTTACTTTACTTTCAAGTAACTTTATAACTACACTATACATTTACATAATAATAATAATAATAAATATATATGTATTATTAATTACAAGATTCACTAGACTTTTCAAGATCTTCTTACATATACAACTTTACACTCCAAGACTTTTCATACATTATTTCAATAATGCAAAAACTTCTTCTTCTCTCTCTCAAAATTTAGAAGCCATAGGGCAAGGAAGAAAAACATTTCCAAGTAGTGTCCAAGTTATGGGTGTGTTTTGATTAGTAGATTGTGTTTTAATTGATTGCTTTCATCTTGCTCTCATCACATCCAAACATCACCATCTTTATCATACACTCTTGTAAGCATGAAACTTCATCTTTTACCTTTCATATATATTTTTCATACATTTTTATGAAGTCCTCATGGTCATATTTGAATTGTTGTGATTTTTATTCATTATCATCCAAGATTATCACCCATATGTGCTATATAAATATTTATAACAATCATGTGCTAGTTAAAAGTTTATAAAATTATTGTGTAAGAAAAATGGATCATCAAAGCCTAGTTGTGGTTTTTGGAGGAAATGGTTACATAAATTTTATATATGTTTATTTAAGTTCGTATGTATATTTTTAGCCTCATAATGAATATTTATTTTGGGTATGATCAAATGAAGTTGTTTTACTAGTAGGATTGGTGATGAGTAGATTAAGGGATTTTTGTGGTGAAGTTGTGGTTAAACAAGTAGAAAAATTGTAATTTTAAAATAAGCTGTGAGCTGTCGAAGTATAATTTTTCGAAAAGTTAGTCATTTTATAAGTTTTATTAAAGTTTTAGAAACTAGATTTTAGTTATGAAGCGTGGCCTTTTGGCACAAAGCGGGTTATAACGAAAAATATCGTGGTTTCAAAGTTCACGATTTAAAACTACCACCGGAAAATTGTACATGCAGTCCGAATTTTAACTGACCCAAACAGTGGCCTTAAAATTTCTGTGAAGTCTCCGAAGTTTAAAAATATATTAGTACACTTAATTACCTTCGCGTGGATAAAAGAACTTGAAGCGGACTGGCAAGTGAGTTATGGTTAGAACTTTGGAGTCGAACGCACTGAAAACACTATTCACAGCATTAGTATGCTGTCAGGATTTTTTAATCAAGGTTTTGAGGGCCTAAGCGGACGTTTCGAAAGCGGACCTTAAAAGCAGTTAGTTTTCCTGTATATATTACTTCAAGTCTAACGTAAACTGATTTTTCAATTACTAAAACCGTTACGTAGTTTTAACTACATTTTCACCATTAACTCAAAAGTAATTATTTTTGACAAGAAATCACACATTCAAGTAACAATATTTTTATATAACTAGTTTTCAAGTAGCATAGTGGGTGATACGTTTTCCAAAATGCATTCACGACAACATATCATAACTCAAGTCATAACATTCATTTTAGGTGCGGATAGTTTGGGCCTACGTGCATTTCATTTTGTTAGCATATCAATCACACCGGTGAGTAAGTAGCCCCTACTTTTACTTGCTTTCATAAACATGTTTTGGGGAGATACATGCTCAAACTATTTTCATTGCTCCATAAGTACTTTAAACTTTGACATACTACTGTGAGTTTTCATAGCCCCACTTTCTATTAATTGTATACAAACTTTTGGGGAATACATGCTCAAACTATTTTCATTCACTATTACAAGTACTCTAAACTTTTACATACTATTGTGAGTTTCATAACCCTTACTTTTATACATTTTCAAATTTGGGGGAGGTACATGCTCAAACTATTTTCATTTACTTTCACAAATATTCTAAACTTTGACATACTACTGTGAGTTCATACCCCGCTTTTACTCATTTAAATTCCTATAAACTATTTGGGGTGAGATACATGCTTATTTATCAAACATTTAAACTCTTTTGCCAAACAACATTACTTATACTTTAGACTTGATTGCGTTTTATACTTGATTGGGTTATATTTGATTTCATATGCATATTTGCAAAACATACTAGAATTAGTGGCACCAAATTAAGTTGTTGGAGGGCTACTAATTTACAAACATACTAAAATTAGTGGCACCAAATTAAGTTGTTGGAGGGCTACTAATTTACAAACATACTAGAATTAGTGGCACCAAATTAAGTTGTTGGAGGGCTACTAATTTACAAACATACTAGAATTAGTGGCACCAAATTAAGTTGTTGGAAGGCTACTAATTTACAAACATGCAAGAATTAATGGCTCCAAATTAAGTTGTTGGGAGGCTATTAATTTACAAACATCCCAACACGAGTGTTGGAAGACCCTTGTGGTGACACATATACTTCTTTTTACTACTATGATATATACATACATGATTGACATACTATTTTCTAGCAGTGGGTTGTAAACACCTTGGTTGCAAGTTTTGTATGGGCGACTTGGGCAGGTGGATTGGATGCCTTTTCTTTGATAAACGATTCGAGGCTTTTACATTTCAACACAAACTCTATGAACTCACCAACCTTTGTGTTGACACTTTTTAGCATGTTTTATCTCAGGTATCTAAGGCATTCACTTCATGGCATGCATATGGACATCTCTTAGAGTCGTGGTGACGGCCAGCGTCTCACTGGGTTTTATAAACTTTAAAACATCGTTTGGCTTGTAGCAAACTTATTTCCACACAAGTTGATTTTCATTTGAGACCATTGCTTTGTAAACTTCATTTGTTTTAATAAATTAAACGATGTATTTTCTAAGCGACACTTTAGGTCGTTCGATATTGTAACTTTGATGCTATGGCGGTCCTCCCCCAAGGTATTCAATTCGGTGCAAAACACAATTTGGGGGTGTGACATCATGGACCCATGGCCTTGCACTTCAACTTCCAAACCACTCAAGTTCCTCTTAAAAGGACTTGTTTCATTACCAGGGAACCGACATTATCTATCGACTTTCTCTTGTTGGGTGTATATGATGGGAGAGACCCTCTCTAGTCTCAGATATAGGATCCAAATATGCACAAATTGAGTCTAGTGCCACGAGATCATCAATAAATCTCATTAGGACACTTTCAATGAAGACTCTCTGTTTCAAACAATGTGGAAAGAGAGATTATATCTTGAGTCCTACGCATTATCCTTGTGGTTTTGCCAGAACATCCGAAGTGGCGTGTTTACATATTCACTTTGTGAAGATGGAAAGCCTTCAGAACATCTTACAAGCTCACGGTAGGGTGGCATGTGAGATCTAGTATCTGAGATCAACCATGTGACAACCTGAACAGAAACAATGGGGATTCATTCTTTTGAATCAATCCGTTGGGGTTATGGATTGACGATACCTTTGAAAAACCGGTCTTTGTGCTTTAAAACTCTTTTCATTAGCACGTCGAGTGTACTAATTAAATCAAAGGTGTTTTATGATTGATAATTGATTTTCATTAAAACTTTCGTTATATTGCAAAAACAATTTCTATTGAGCAATACACGATTGTTTTTCAAATCTCTTTCATCAATCGATGGGCGTAAATTCATTTGGTTCACTCAACTCCGTGTTGTCTTCTTTGAGACGTTCGGTTTGAGAACAGGCTAGGCAGCGTAGCGAAACCTGTCAAGAAATTCTTGAATGATACGATCAGGCGTACTTGTCTTGATCAACGGGGAGTGGGCGTGTACCTCAATTCATCGAAGTGTTCAAAGACACTTTCGTTTTAACGCTAATGTCTTATGCAGTGCACCCCGACGTTGCGGTGATCGAATGGCGGTCAATCCATAGCATGCTCACCTAACATTCATCTCAAAAAATCATGATAGTGCATCAATGACTCTCGATATTTTCACTCCATGCTTCGCTGCTGCTGCCCGATATCACGAATAAAGACGCTACTCACGATGAGAAAGATGTCATGATTCAAAAGTGTGAGCATGTCGGTCAAAGAAGCACAACTTAACATAGCCACACAAGGAGTCGAGAGATTTCTGGTGGCGTGATCTCAATGAGCTCGAAGATCATCAAAGATGTGGATCAATTAAAGGCCTCCACTAAAAGTACAAATCAATGCGGACTTTGAAGAATCGCTACAAAAGCACAAAGATTGAGGAACTTGAAGAATTGAAGTCTACGAGCTGTAACAAAGTCAAGTAGAATGCTAGGATTTGAAATGTAAAACATGGGGTGACCTCCCTTAGGGGAGATTGTTAGGAATTATAAAATTCCATAGTGAAGTGTCAGTCACCTAATATTATATCATAAGTTAGCATATAGATATTATTTACGTTATTTAGTAGCTTTAATAGTTAGTTTGTAGCGTAGTTTAGTTTAGAGCAACACCGTGGAGGAAGGACGGTCTTTACCTGTATACCGATCCACGGCGTAGGAGGTCATATTTCTTGTAACTATAAATACCCTTCTTCCACCTGGAAGGGGTGGTGTTTCTCATTCAATCTAATATTCCATACTTTGTGTAAACCTCTAGCAAGAACACCCTCTCTCTCTACTAACTCTCTAACTATGGAAAACATGTATTTTGATCATCCAAGACCACCCGAATCATCAACACAATAATATTTGGATCCTAACACACCACTACAGAAAAAGAGCTACTAGCCGTGGTGTATGCGTTTGAGAAGTTTCGGCCATACCTAATCTTGACCAAATGAGTGGTGTATACGGATCCTTTCGGCTCTCAAATATCTCTTTGAAACAAGATGCAAAGTTGAGATTGCTTGTTGGGTTCTCCTCCAAGAATTTGATATCATTAGGCGTGATGCTACAAAAGAGGAGACTGAGTCAGCGGGACATCTCATCTGCCTAGAAAACCTCCTGGATGTGTTCGAGAAAAGGAAATAAACGAACATTTCCCTCTCGAAACTCAATGTGGTTTTCTTTTCGTAGACTCTTCTACCCCATGGTTTGCCGACTTTGCAAATTACCATGCGGGTAACTTTGTGGTGAAAGGGATGTCGTCCCAACAGAAAAACAAATTCTTTAAAGATGTAAAACATTACTTCTGGGATGACCCCTACTTATTCCAAAATTTCGCGGATCAAATCATCCAGGGCGATGTGTGTGTGTCATGATGGGGACACTTGATAGCATTCAAGGCTTGCCATTATCAGCGGACCCACTTTTGGGGACATCATAATGACTACTCACAAGAAGGTCCCGATTCTAGGATTTTTGTC